>OZ038382.1:6132701-6628652 GCA_964036045.1 Eutreptiella sp. 'Long Island Sound 2002' | reverse complement strand
GCAAAAATCTCTCGGAGATGTTGAAGATTGTGCCAACACGAAGGGTTTTTGGGGGGCTGGTGCCATTGTTGCCTCATTTGCGCCCGCTGAGTGTCCTGTAGGTAGGGGTGTGTGGGGTGCATTCCGAAAGCCCTTGAGTAGGGCTTTTCGGAGATGCATGGGAAGGGGGGGGGGGGTCCGGAACCGTATTTTTTCCAAAATTGGCCGTCACTGTTGATGGTTTGCGTTTTTTGCTTGTTCTGGTCGGGTTTCAGACATTCTTGCCCTGCCCCCCACCCCCATCACCGGGTGCGCTTTTGGGGGAGGTTGAGGGGACCTCCCCCCCTTATTTTGGGGGTGGGTGTTCGGAAAATATGTTTTGGAGAAGGTTGGGACAGTGGGAGAGCTGTACGAGGGCCAAATCATGAAAAAATGCAGCACCACATTACTGTGATAGGATCCTACCACGAGTGCAAAAATGGCCACTTTAACCCCCAAAAAAAGCCCATCCCTACCCCCTTCCTTTTGCTCATTTTCATCATTCGCAGTCACTTTTCAGGGTGAACAATGGCTCACAACACCAATTTTGTTCATAAGTTGCCTATTTGCAGCAATCTGTGTAAGATGATGCCATGCCCTACTTTTAGCCCTTCCAACCCATTACTGGGCTCTAAAACCCACCCTACCCATCTAAATCCCTTCCAAAACATGCTTTTTTGAGTTCCCCACCCTCCCCTCAAAATAGGGGAGGGGGGGGTATTTCCACACATTGAAGAGAAACTTGCAAAATTTTCCAAAAAGTGCCAAAACCCTCCATGTTGCCACAAAGCAAACGTCCCGAGAGATATGGCAGGATATGAAGCCAGCAATCCATGCTCTTCATGGGGTGGCCCCACTATGGCAGGGGATATGTTCGCCAATGAAGAGCTTGGGTTGCCACCTGCATATCCCCTGCTGCTCGGAGGGTGGGTTGTGGTATTGAAATGCCAGTCCATACTTCCAGATGCACACACTTGTTCGGGTCTTCGAGAGGAAACTGCACACATTGTTTGTTCTCAAACGGTGGGAAAACGTATTTCAGTAGGGGCAAGTGGGACAGCTGTCCCTCTGATCACACGTGCTGCTTCTGCCCCCATGGCAGAGAGCACTTTCAGTCATTTCCAGACCAGGAAAATTTGGAGGGTGCTCTCCACCAGTGATGGGCGAAGTGTAGCACAGGGCCAGGCCAATGTGTGCATGTTCAGGTTGGGTCTGCTCTCCCCCCATTCCTCTCCGGATCAGGACATGCCTGGGGGGGGGGGGGGTGCACAGAAGGACCTTGGAACTTGCAATGCACAACGACGCACAAAAATGCACAATGCATTCGAACCCAAATACAAGTGATGGGATCCAGCCAACAGTGTTTAGAAACGCCCTTCAATGTCGCCGTTGCACATCAACATCAATGGTGTACGACGAGGAACGGGGCCGGGACGACCGAGCGACCCTGGCATACTCCAAACGCCCCACCCACCCATGCATGCAGCGGGCACGCCCCAAACACGGCCAGGCCATACTTGCGAAAGAACTGAAACACACTTATGCTCATTGCAGCCGTCAATATCAAATCCACCATGAAGAAAGCACTGATGATGATCTCCACTTGCTCGTACGTTGAGATCCCGTAGACCTGCTCTTTGCTCGGTGGCTGCTCATATGTCTCCAGGATATATGCCACAATCCCTGTGACCATAGCATGTGGGGCTGCCCAGCTCCCCTGCCCCCCTCCCCTGTGTGACATATAGCCCATCTGTGGTTTCTTTAAGGGGCCCTGGACAGTCACCTGTTTATTCTTCACCGCATATCAATCTTGGTCCGCCAAACCGCTGTCTTGACTCCACCATTTCTGTTTCTCCATCCCCCCCCCCCCCCCCCATCGAAAACAGGGCAGGATCAGCAACATCAAATTAACATCAATTCCACCACAGCTCTCATGCCCAAGAGGCGCAGCTTCAGTGAGTCCGCCCGAATACTTATATTTGTGGTGTTCTGCTGTTCCGGTGTGCCAGAAAGTTCATGTGCACCCACACGTCGCTCCCTCCGTTGGACGCGACCACCATCTGTCAGTGCCTAAGCCTGTCGCTCCCTCTGTAACCTCCACCCTCCCTACCTCTTTCTAGCTCCATGTGCCGTCACACCGCCTGCAACCGCCGTCAACTCCCCTTTAAGTGAGTGGGGTGGATAATCATGTGCACCTGCATGCGCGTATCCGACCCTCCCTCGGCGCCTGCCTGGTTACTGTCGCTTCCCCGCTTGCCCTGCCCCTTTGTCCACAACCCAGGCCCATGCCCATCCAGTGGACCTGCACCTCTGCCACTGCTCTGTACCTGCAGCTACCGCCACAACTGCCCAGGGCGGCGCTTGAAGGGGGTGACGGATGCCCTCCCCCCTCCCCCTTTCGGGGCCGCCGTTCAGTGCCGTTCCACCCGAGCGCGTCCACCGCCTAAGTGCCCTCCCAACCGTTTTGTAACCCCCCGAACTTACTCACAACCGCTTTTTCCAAAACCGTCAAGAACCATTCCTGCCGCTCGGGAAAGCACCCTGCAGTCACTTGGCCCCACAAGCGCCGCCCTGCCCCTCCCTCTCATGCTTGATGCAGCAACCGGTGGTTGCACAACATTGGCTGCTTGTGCAAGAGATTGCAGGCCCCATGCTACTGCATCTGCATGCAGGGCCCGAGGGGCTGATCAATGCCGCTGTGAAGACCACCGAAACAATCAAAATAACTTGACACAGTCCCGCCACGCCCACTACCGGTCGGCAAGGTGTGCAGCTCGAGGGGCATATACCAACAATGGACAGCACCATCTGGAACAAATCCCAGACCAGGCCATAGTAAGAGCTCTGGATGCGGTTCGAGAGAATCACACGGAAGCCCTTCTTTTTCATCACGGGTTCCTGGTTACGCGCCTCCAGCTGCCGCAAGTTGAGGGTTTTCTTGTCCGCTGGCAGACTGTGAGGACGGCGAGTTGGGTCATGCAGAGACGTGCAGGTACTCTCCAGGTCCCATACTCAAATCCCCCTCCGCTCCAATAGAAGGCACATGAAGGCTGGCAGGCCACCGTGTTGTACAAGCGGTGCCCGGTGCCATGTGCTTGTTCATTGGTTTGAGATGAAATCCAGGTGGATGGGTGGGGTGCTGGCTGAGGGGCTGTTGGCTGTTGGAGGGGCTTGCTCCAAACGGGTTGGGAATCAAATTTGCTTCACAGCAGCAGACAGACATGTTTGTGTGGCCACACTGCAACAGCATTCTCAGTGACCTGGGCACTGAAGCTTACATCCCAGGCCACGCCGGTTGGGGGAAACAGATACGTACTTTCATGGACCCGAATACATCAAACTTTGGGGGAACGCCTGCATTGGTCCGCTATCATGAAAGACACCAAATACCCCCGCCGCAGGAAGCAGTCCAGGAGCCGCGGCACAAGCAAGCACCGCATTACACCCGACATGAGCTGCGAAGCAAAAAGATCACGCGACAAAGCCTGAAATCCCGCAACTGCAACAACTCACGCCAGCCCCTTAAAAGAGGTACAAAACAAGCTGTCGGATGTGCCAAAAACGTACAACATGCCACCTGAGCCATTTATCTGTAGACAGCTTCCCAGTAAGTTACGTCTTGTCCACAAAAGTGTATAAATGGATATGGAGGCTGGGGGAGGGGATAAGGATAACCTACGCATGCATGTCACACTTGCCTGGTGGGGCGAAGCAAGGGGCTTCATGGCACCCGAGCTGGTTCTCCTCCTGCTCCTCAATCTCCTCCTCCTCCTCCTCCTCCTCCCCCTCGATCAATGACAGCAGGTCACACAAAAGACACAGCACTGCACACCGGATATACAACACAGTACTCAACAAGCCTCTATGGAACACCGCCCCGGGCATCCGGTCCACCCTTGGCATGAGTGTCCTCACCAGGATCACGGGCATTCGTCTTGAAAAACCATCTGAGGCTAGGGTGCTGCCTTGATGCCCTGTTGGCGCCGAAGGTGTGGCATGGGCTGTTCTTGGTGTGCCGCAGGGGTGGATATATTGGGGGGGGGGGGGTGCCCCCCCCAGCCCCCCCCCCCCCCCCCCCGATGACGATTATGATTACGATTTACCCGTTTGACTGAACTAGCAATTTTGCCAGCAGCTTTACAAGAGGGCTGATGGCCCAAAAAGGCACCAAAGCAGGTGATACCCTGGATTTCATCCCAGGACAATCAATCTATGAGCCTGTGCATATACCGTTGTACTACTGAGCCAACCTGCCAGCCCTGAACACAAGAAAATACATTGCACAGGGGTTGGTGTATCCCTGAAGACAGTCCACACAGTGCAATCATTTCTTGACACATTTTGCCAAAATGGCTTGCAATTCCGAACCATCTTTGCCTGAACTGCCTGAGCTAATCGTAATCGCAATCGTCATTCCGTCATCACTGCCTCCTGGCTCAACAGCCCCCCTCCCCCCCTTGGTAATGTCGTCACTATTATATCCCCCCCTGGTGTGGCGGAGGTTTTTATCAGCACAACAGGGGTCATGGGGGCATCCACGTCTGTCCATAGGGTTTGCAGCAAAGGCCTCAGTATGCTCCTCCAGTGCACACAAGCGGCCAACCCATGACTCCACCCCAGCCCACAGGCCTTTGCAAGGGCTCGTTCAACCTCTCCCAGCTACAGATACCGAGAACAAGTGACCGTACACATCTATGGCAAGCAGCAGCAGCTCCGCTGGGGAGTACTGCTAGGGTCACTGGGGCGCACACCTGCCTGAACTGGCCACGCCCGTTTGCAATTCGTGTGCGGGATTGCTGTCTTGGTCGGGCATTTTTGCAGACTGCATTTTCCCCCCATAAAACGCGGAAGCAATTTGACGATGTGTGTCCAAACCCTCGACAGCGATGTGCCCATTCAAGGCACCCGGGATCAGATCAAAGCAGTTCTTATGCAGCAGCACAGGCGGCGATCATCAAGCGGCAAGCAGGACAAACGGCTCTTAGCACGGGGGGAGGGGCTGGACCCCGTCCTACTGCGACCCAGCCCCCAACTATCTGTCAAAAACGGGAAGGGGGGGGGCTCCCTGCTAGTGGCGGGGGGGGTGGCATACATCATCATACATCAAAATGAGCAGCGCGACGTGGGTATCATTTTGAGGCGTGTACGTTGGGGGTCAAATATTTTGTCAAAAATCGGGTGATTGGATGCTTTCAACGGCGACAAAAATTTCTTCTGGGCCGCTTTGTGGCTCAAGCGAGGCCAACTATGGTCCCGCCTGTTACACCACCGGGACCGCTGTCTTTCTCAAAATCCGGTCGGGGTGGTGGGGGGGGGGGGGTCGCATGCAAAGGACCGGGCCTGGCGGCCCCCAGCAGACAAGCAGCCACACAGCAGCAGGCGGCTCATGCACCAATGGAGCAAGCAGGAGCCCGAAAGCTGCAGGCGGAAGCCGGATCATGCAGCATTCCAGCAGCCAGCAAGGGCTCAGCGCCCAGCAGACGTCCAATGGTCGCTCATTTCCAAGAGCACCATATCGGCCCTAGATGCCGCCAGGAGCACAGGGTCATACTGGGCGCTGCTGGCAGACGCATCCCCATAGTCTGTCCGCTCGCGCGTGAGGTCCGGCTCTTTCCCATGGGATTGCACGCGGCTGATGCTGGCGACGCTGTGCAGTTTGGGGGTCAGGACTTCCAGAAATGCGGAGGCCATCCGGGACGGAATCGGGGACAAATTCTCGGAGTTGGTGGAGCCCCGCCGTGCGCTGGGGTCAAGCGACGACCGCCGAGTGCTGCAGTGTTCCAACCGCTGCGATTCGGAGGGCACCGTCCTCGCGGTGGTGGCATTGCGTCGCGGCGAACCGAGAGCTTCGGGCTCATATTGACTGGACATCCGTCGCAATGCGAGGGATGACGCCACGGAGTTGTCCGGGTCCTGGGGGCCGTGGGGAATGCGTTGCAGATTGGGGAGGAGGGGGGCAGGGGGCGCGGGGATGGGGTCAGGGGCTTCGGAGCACTGTCAGGCAGAGATGCAGAGATGCATTAGGTGGCAGGGGTGCCCACTACCTCCACCTCTATGCACTGCATCCTCCATCATCATGGAGCACAGAGGGGGGGAGGGGAAATTTTGTCTGGGGACAACTTCGCAGGGAAAATTTCAGGAGGGGAAGATTTCAGCACACCCCCAATTTTGGTGTGGGCACGAATCAACTGCAAAAGAGGAGTCATGCAATACAGCAAATACGGCAGGGTCTGCATTGCCGCAGCCTAGACACCCAGATTCGTGTCTGCCAAAGCCTTTTTGGCACCCCCAACCCCACCCCCAAATTTCTGGGTTTCAGGTGGGGGGCTCCTGGAGGGCTGCTCAGGGCCTCAGGGCTGCAGGGCCTGCTCAGGGGGGGTTCCAGTCAAAACTCATTGGGGGACACTTCTATTGAACAATATTAGGAGTTTAAAAGGGGTTACACACCACCAAATTAATCCCTTGGGGTATGGTACGTAAATGGGCCCAAACGAGGGGGGTCGGAGTTCCTTTTGGGGAGGGGTCCAGGGGGGGGGGTCTGCCCTCCCCACCCCACACCCCTTGGGGTGCGGAATTTTTGAAGTGACAAAAAAAAATGTTGGTGCAATCGTGAGAGCCAACATGAAAGGAAAAAAAGTCAGCAACAAACAACATGTGCCATACTGAATTCCACAATGGGGGTTTCAGTCCTTTTTCGAAAATTTCTAAAGGCAAAAAGGCCGCAGCTTTACCCATGGGATGCAATGGCATCTCCCACCCCATCACACGCTCGCGATTGGAGACATCCAACCCTGACGATGGAAAGGCAGCTTCAGGCCTCCTCCACTTCATGAACATAGATGCCATGAGGGCTGTTCATATAAACACGTATACACGTATACGTCGCGTATACGTATACGTGTATACAAGCGTATACGTCTTCTCGCATACACGCGTACACCAATACGCGTATATGCTCATGTGCACCCGGAAACGGCATTAGCGGGCCTTCCCAAATATTGTCTCTTCAGGTCTACAACATGCGGACAGTGTCTACAATTAGCAGGCCGCGTCTACATGTGGTGCACAGTGTCACCAGACGATACCCAGTTAAACGTGTATGTGCACAGTGGCTACAAACTATGCACAGTGTCTACATGTCTGCACAGTGTCTACAGACCATGCCCGGGTAAACATGCATGTGCACAGTGTCTCCATGTGGCGCACAGTGTCTACAGACTATACTCGGGTAAACGTGTATGTGCACAGTGTCTACAAACTATGACAGTGTCTAGGTGTCTACAGACTTTACGTATGTGTGTAGACGTCGTGTATACATCGCGTTTACGTATGCGCATACATGTATACGCGCGTATACGTAAACACACAAACAGAGCTAACAGCGGCAAAAAAAGGAATGCAGTACAGAGTACAAAGCAGGCAACTACAATGATCCATTGCGCCAAAGGCGCTGAAGCAAAAATTTGCCCCATCCCCCCGCCGCTTGGGCTGAGTTTTTAAAAGGAACTGGGGGGGTGTATGTGGGGTTTTCCCACATATGTGTGCCATCTGGTTTTGATCCAACCACCTCTGAACGGCAATTTTTGGGTTGTCGTTTTTTCTCCCCATCCCATCCCATCTCACTGCATTTGACTATCCCCTGTAGAACCCGGTCGTGGGATGCAGATGTTGATGCTAACCTTTACCCTGTAAGGCTGAAGGCTGCAAAGCAACAAAGTCAGAACAAAAAGCTCTTTGGTAAACCCCACCCCGCCCTCTTCCTGTAGGCAACGTGGGATGGAATGGTCCCCCACCCCCATAAGCAAAGTGGAGCTGCCTGGGCTCTACTTCCTCCCCCTCCTGCAATCGAACATCACACGCACTATGCCTCAGTCTGACACATCCACTGCCACCGGACGATGCCATGACACACTATGCTTGTATGCAGTAATGCAAACACTACGAGCGCTTGCACCCATCGGCCTGCAGATGGTGTTTGGAGCCAAAAGGCAAGTACCTTCAAGCGCCGCAGTGACGATGTGTAGTAGCTTTGCTCGGCACCCTGAAAGTAGGTCTCCGAGGAAGCCTTCTTCGATTCAATCAACTGCGTCAAGAAAGCAGGGCACTGCGCGCGCGCGTGTGTGTCGGAAAGCCGGTAAACCTTTGCCCATACAGGGGGGTGGGAAAGTTTGCCAGGGGACAATTTCGACGAGGATAATTTCAACAGGGGGAAAATTTCGCCACCTCCAGGAATCCTGAGGCTTGTTGTCAGATACTAGTGGGCTCTGGATGATCCCTGTTATTTCTTGGTGGGCTCTCGATGGTTCCTGTTATTTCCTGGTGGGCTCTGGATGGTTCCTGATATTTCCTGGTGGGCTCTGGATGGTTCCTGGTATTTTCTGGTGGGCTCTGGATGGTTCCTGGTATTTCCTGGTGGGCACTGGATGGTTCCTGGTATTTCCTGGTGGGCTCTGGATGGTTCCTGGTATTTCCTGGTGGGCTCTGGATGGTTCCCGGTATTTCCTGGTGGGCTCTGGATGGTTCCTGGTATTTCCTGGTGGGCTCTGGATGGTTCCTGGTATTTCCTGGTGGGCTCTGGATGGTTCCTGGTATTTCCTGGTGGGCTCTGGATGGTTCCCGGTATTTCCTGGTGGGCTCTGGATGGTTCCTGGTATTTTCTGGTGGGCTCTGGATGGTTCCTGGTATTTCCTGGTGGGCTCTGGATGGTTCCTGGTATTTCCTGGTGGGCACTGGATGGTTCCTGGTATTTCCTGGTGGGCTCTGGATGGTTCCTGGTATTTCCTGGTGGGCTCTGGATGGTTCCTGGTATTTCCTGGTGGGCACTGGATGGTTCCTGTTATTTCCTGGTGGGCTCTGGATGGTTCCTGGTATTTTCTGGTGGGCTCTGGATGGTTCCCGGTATTTCCTGGTGGGCTCTGGATGGTTCCTGGTATTTCCTGGTGGGCACTGGATGGTTCCTGGTAGGTCCTGGTGGGCTCTGGATGGTTCCTGGTATTTCCTGGTGGGCTCTGGATGGTTCCTGGTATTTCCTGGTGGGCACTGGATGGTTCGTGGTATTTTCTGGTGGGCACTGGATGGTTCCTGTTATTTCCTGGTGGGCTCTGGATGGTTCCTGGTATTTCCTGGTGGGCTCTGGATGGTTCCCGGTATTTCCTGGTGGGCTCTGGATGGTTCCTGGTATTTTCTGGTGGGCTCTGGATGGTTCCTGGTATTTTCTGGTGGGCTCTGGATGGTTCCTGGTATTTCCTGGTGGGCTCTGGATGGTTCCTGGTATTTCCTGGTGGGCACTGGATGGTTCCTGGTATTTCCTGGTGGGCTCTGGATGGTTCCTGGTATTTCCTGGTGGGCTCTGGATGGTTCCCGGTATTTCCTGGTGGGCTCTGGATGGTTCCTGGTATTTCCTGGTGGGCTCTGGATGGTTCCCGGTATTTCCTGGTGGGCTCTGGATGGTTCCTGGTATTTCCTGGTGGGCTCTGGATGGTTCCTGGTATTTTCTGGTGGGCACTGGATGGTTCCTGGTATTTCCTGGTGGGCTCTGGATGGTTCCTGGTATTTCCTGGTGGGCTCTGGATGGTTCCTGGTATTTTCTGGTGGGCTCTGGATGGTTCCTGGTATTTTCTGGTGGGCTCTGGATGGTTCCTGGTATTTCCTGGTGGGCTCTGGATGGTTCCTGGTATTTCCTGGTGGGCACTGGATGGTTCCTGGTATTTCCTGGTGGGCTCTGGATGGTTCCTGGTATTTTCTGGTGGGCTCTGGATGGTTCCTGGTATTTTCTGGTGGGCTCTGGATGGTTCCTGGTATTTCCTGGTGGGCTCTGGATGGTTCCTGGTATTTCCTGGTGGGCACTGGATGGTTCCTGGTATTTCCTGGTGGGCTCTGGATGGTTCCTGGTATTTCCTGGTGGGCACTGGATGGTTCCTGGTATTTCCTGGTGGGCTCTGGATGGTTCCTGGTATTTCCTGGTGGGCTCTGGATGGTTCCCGGTATTTCCTGGTGGGCTCTGGATGGTTCCTGGTATTTCCTGGTGGGCTCTGGATGGTTCCCGGTATTTCCTGGTGGGCTCTGGATGGTTCCTGGTATTTCCTGGTGGGCTCTGGATGGTTCCTGGTATTTCCTGGTGGGCACTGGATGGTTCCTGGTATTTCCTGGTGGGCACTGGATGGTTCGTGGTATTTCCTGGTGGGCTCTGGATGGTTCCTGGTATTTTCTGGTGGGCACTGGATGGTTCCTGTTATTTCCTGGTGGGCTCTGGATGGTTCCTGGTATTTCCTGGTGGGCTCTGGATGGATCACCGGCACGAAGATCGCACAACAATGACAAACACTTTTCTGTCACACCACAGGGTTGCTAAGGCACTGTACCAAAAGACACAGCTGGAAATTGCATGTCTCAATGCATGACCATCCAAAACACCACACTTTTCAAGTGCAGACGCATTAATCAAAGATTTGTCCTGCTCACTCCTTTGTGCACAAACACGGCCTGTCTGCACGTCTCTGCCACTGTCGCTGTCACTGTCACTACCACTGCTGCTACCACTGTCACTGTCACTGTCACTATCAGTGTCCCTTTTTTCAAAACCTGGGGCAACACGGCATTCCAATGCATTCTGGGCACAACAACTGCATGTTGCAAACAAAAACATCCCTGGTCCCTTCTCTCTGCTTGGTACACCGCTGCGCATGTCTGAATTCACAGTACTCACCTGTCACACACTGCAAAAGTTTCGCCAGGGGGAAAATTTCGCCACTTTTCTTAACGGCGAAATTTTCCCCGCGAAATTCTCCCCTCCCGAAATCCCCCCCCCTCCTGTAGTCGAAAAGTGCCGGGGAGCGGCGTGGTTGGCGACGTCCCAGGTGGTTGCAGTTTGTAGACAGTGACAATGGGCGGCCGCAGGCGGGAGCTCCGCCGCTTGTGGACGCAAACAGGTTGATTTCAGGGCGTTCCTTGAGTTGAACCCGCGGGGGCATGTGCCAACAGTCTGCCCCCTACCCCGAGGACGCAAAGACATGACGCACTGCGCTTCCCAGCTGCTTTCGTGCTTTGCCACGACAGCTCTTTGCAACACCAAAGCCCAAAGTGGAAAGTTGCAGCAACGGCAAGAACACTGAGCACAACAAATGACAAGAAAGCAGAAGCACCACATCCACCACCTCCTGCCCTACTACTGCCGCCGCCGCCACCTCCACCACCATCCCTACTGCCGCGCCTTCTACCACTCCCCACCACCACCCCTACCACCACCCCCACCTCTACCACCTCCATTACCACCACCTCCTCTGCCACCACCACTTCTACCACCACCACTTCTACGACCGCCTCTTCTCTTAACACCCCTACCAGCGCCACCTTGACCACCCCCTCTACCAGCCCTACTATCACTCCCACCTCTACCACCACCCCTACTACCACCACCTCTACCATCACCCCTACCACCACCACCATTTCTGCCACCACCCCGACTACCACAACCTCTACCACCGGAGTTCAGAGGTCAGAGGCAACATCGCCTTTCAGGGAGTGAACCCCTCCCCCCCTACACCCAGAACTCAACCTGGTCTACGCCCCTCAGAAGACCTGCGCACATCCAGGGCCACCACCACGTGACACTCAGGCATCTGCTTTTCTGCAGGCATCCGCCAGTGGCAGGGATCCGGCTGCCCTCCCATGTGCTGTCCCAGGCATCCGGCTGCCGCATGCCAAGCATCCTACTGGGTATCTGCCACAAGCAAGCCACTGCCCTCCGCTGCGGCCCTTTGGCTGGTTTTGCTCTGTACAGGCATCCCGCTGCACCACCATGCGCACTACCGGGCATCCCTGATGGGCATCCGCCTTGTGGCAGTCGTAATTCAGATCTACCATCCGGTTGCACCACCACGTGCTGCACCGGGCCTCCCAGTAAGGGGCATTCTCCTCTGCTGCTGATTGATGTAGTCTCATGGTGCTATTTGACTGCCGCAGCTTTGATCAGATGCCTCTGACCGATGACCACAGTGGCGTGACAGCCCGTACGACCATGCACGTCACGATGCAGGGAGGCGGGGCTTGGCAGTCCAAGTCGACTTCCAAGCTGCTCGCAGGTCGGTCTAGCCTGGGGGAAACCTCCACCACCACCTATACCAATCCCTCCACTACCACTACCACCACCTCTACCATCACCTCTACCACCACCCCTACTACCACAACCTCTACCACCACCTCTACCACCACCTCTACCGCCACCTCTACGGCCACCCCTACTACCACCACCTCTACCACCACCCCTACTACCACCCCTACTACCACCACCCCTACTACCAACACTAATACCACCACCCCTACTACCACCTCTACCACAACCCCTACTACCACCACCACGTCTCCCACCACCTCTACCACCACCTTTACCTCTATCACCACCTCTACCACAACCCCTACTACCACCACCACGTCTCCCACCACCTCTACCACCACCTCTACCACCACCTCTACCACCACCTCTACCACCACCTCTACCACCGCCTCTACCGCCACCCCTACTACCACCACCCCTATCACCACCTCTACCACCACCCCTACTACACACCCAGCCCGGACCCACTTCGCTGCGCTCGTAGACCACGTACAGCCTGACAGTGGCCACAAGATGTCGCTGCAGGTGAGCGCATTCTGCCATAAGGCCACTCGGCGCCACAAGAAGCGCTAGTCGCCACAAGAAGCGAGCCAAGTGTCGCTAGCAGGTGCAACCTGAGTGCAAGCAACACACCCAAAGGTACGACCCTTGCGAACAGCCCACCCCTTGAGACGACAAGGGGCCGACGACCACAAGGGGCTCAAATCCATGGCATGGCTATGGGAGGCACCCATACCATCACGCCACAAGATGCGTCATGCACGAGGCATCAGCCACGGCGTCGCAAGATGGTCTAGGTGAGACCTCTTAAAATGCGAAGTGGTGTGAAGGGTGTAGGGGAGGGTAGCGCCCTTAACAACGCTTTGGACCTCTGACCTCTGACCTTTGACCCCTGCTACCACCACCCCTACGACCACCACCCCTACTACCACCCCTCCTACCACCCCTACTACTACTACCCCAACTACCACCACCACGTCCACCACCACCTCTACTTCCATCCTTACCTCTACCACCACCCCTACCACCACCTGAACTACCACCCCTACTACCACCACCACGCTCTACCACCACCTCTACCACCATCTCTACCACCACCACCTGTAACACACAAACGCCAACGTCGATGGCCCGGCAGCAGCGGCCGTGGGGGCGGTGGCAGATACAACACAGGGTGGTGGCAGATACAGCACAACGCCATTTACTGCATGAGGTATCTCCTCAAGCCTGAGCCCTGACCCCGTTGAACACACACACATCCCTCTGAAGTAAGGCACAATTTTGCAACAATGGCCACAGAAGAGGCTGTGCGGGAATCCCGCGCTAGTTGTCACCGTCTACAAAGCCCCCACGTCCCTGCGACGATGGAGATAGCTGCGCCAGTTGTGCAACAGTGTGTCGACACCGCAAGATACGCCTGAACCTGGCAGCAAAAATCACCCAACCCACTGAGCCTGGGGACGAGATCAGAAGCCTTGTGCGGCGGCATACACCTGAGGGACATCCTGCGGCCTCAGCTGACACCCAAGGGATCTCTGCACCACCGATGATATGAAATCCAGCCGGGTCTTCAGCTGCATGCATAACTGCACGACGTCCTGTTCGGAACGGCGCAGAGGACGGGCAGTGGGCCGCCATGGGCACTGCTTTGTTATGAAAATGCCCCACAATTTGACCAGAGCGCTACTTGAAAAATTGACACCCCCCCCCCCCGCAAGAACAACACTGAAATCCCAAAATTTGACTGTGTTGTGACAAGGGGGGATATTGATAAAGGGCAAAATAGGACACGGTTCCAAAAGTTGCAGAAACAACCCCCAAAGTTGTTCTGACAACGGCAATGTTCTCGTGGGGGAGCCCTGTAATCGAACTACACTCGAGGCTTTTCAAAGAAACAGTGTAAACGTGACAAATCGTCTTATTTTGTGCATCTGGAGTGAAAACAGTAAGTGCATGGGCCATGCATGCCACCCAATCCCTTAGAAAAGCTCAACCACCATTTAATGCTGATTTCAGAAGCCATGGGGCTCTGGTACCTGTAGCACGGGGTCATAGTCTGGCGGTCATTTCTGACGACTTACGATTTTCACATCCGCTCCTCCAAAGCTATCGCTAGAGACTGCCGGAGCGACATTCCGAAAGTTGCAGCGTCTTCCGTGGGCCTGAGTGCTTGTGTGGCTTAGGACACTCTCTGTGCTTTGTCCGTATCCTTTACAGTTGAAATATTGAGTGCATTTGGCAAATATTGTTGCCCTTGTTTGGATCAAGAAGCATCGGAACAGGCAAGGGCAGACAGGGCAAAAAAAGCGGTTGCTCAGCACAGTACATCTGCGGTGTTGGGCAACTGCTTAGAATCGCGATATGGTCGTGGCCCCTGGTTCACTACCAGGGGTAGACCAGCTGAAGAGCATCAATGGGGCCAACGCTGCCCACCCCTGCCCCAAAAACCCACCTTCCTTTGCACTAACCTCAGGCCAACCACTTGAAGGTATGAACACAACGTGGGCACTGCTGAACGTACTATGCCTGATTTTCCTTTGGGGAGCCCACATCCACTGCAGGTGAGGAGGTCTGGGCGTGTCGGTGCGTCACTCCACTATCCACTTGCTTCCCTGGACAGCAGAATTTTTTAAATCTTTCCACCTACCAATCCGTGGTCAGATTCTCATCGCCCCACAAGAAAGTCTCTGCCTCCCTGTTGTAGGCGTCGTTGAGCACTTGACGGGTGATAACTTCAAACGTGGTCGGGAAATGGCGGGTGATGCTATGTTCCATTCTGGTTTGATACACAAAATCCTGAGGGGCCATCATTGTCAGGGCACTGTTACAAGCTCCATAGCTTTGATAAGGACGTAGCGTGGGGGCCTCTGTTGTGGTATGCCAACCCCTGAGCCCCACCCTATTGTTCTCAGGGTAGTGCGAGGTGTACGGAATGGAACGGAACAAATGTACAATATACGCAGTACAGGGCCCTGGCTGGAACAAAAAGGTGATGCATCCCACCCTCACTATTCAAGGTGGCAAGAGTGGCAGGCACGTTTCCTCGAGGTTTCTAGATAGGCGGTTGGGTGGTTGCTTTGGGTCCGAACGGCCATTGCACCAGT
Source organism: Eutreptiella sp. 'Long Island Sound 2002' (assembly GCA_964036045.1). Taxonomy (NCBI): domain Eukaryota; phylum Euglenozoa; class Euglenophyceae; order Eutreptiales; family Eutreptiaceae; genus Eutreptiella; species Eutreptiella sp. 'Long Island Sound 2002'. The sequence continues at coordinate 6,613,418 of OZ038382.1, read as the reverse complement.
GCAACATTGAAAAAGTACAGTCCACACCAGTGTACCGGAGGGACAGAGCAGCGGCTGCACGCGCAACCCCTCGGATCTACTCGCTACCACAGCATTGTGATTTCCTGGAGGCTTCTGGATGATGACTGTAAATTCCTGGACTTCCAAACCGTGTGCACCATGTGAATGAACTCTGTGGGATGACGGCAAGCTCACTATGCAAAACATTGCTAGAGGTGGTATTTGAACCCAAGACTTTCCAAACTAGGCTCTGACTTTCTTGCTGAAGACGACTGTGAGGGCACTCCTTAAAAAAGACAACTGAGTGGGGAGGCCCCTGACACATAGAAAAATAGACAAAGGGAAGAATACTTGCTGCTGACACGCCAATTTGCCAGCACATGACTCGCAGTTGAATTCTAAAAATGGCATGGCAAATTCAAAAAGTAGTTTGTGGAAGTGGCGAATATACGAGAAACAGGGGAGCCCAAATTGCAATCATTTTTATTTTCCACGGGGTTCTAATTCCATTTTCCCCATGTGCATGGGGGGGCCGATTCCTCGGGTTTGGACGCCAACTATCCCCCCCCCCACTAAACGTTGGCCGGAGGCCGCCTTGGGGGGGCTTCAGAGGGGCAATGTGTGGGGAGGGGGGGGGGGGTCTGGGAGGGGCTTTTGGGGGGGGTCCAGGAGGGTCGGTTGGGGGTGTCCAGGTGGGGCGATTTGGGTTGGGGTGGGGTGGGGGGTACATGCCCCCAACGCCAGGCGTTGGTCAATCACAGGCTCCCCTTACCTCCCCTTGCCCTCCCTCTACCCATACCATCACGTTTTCGGTGAGCTGGTTCAGCTATGCCAACCAAATTTAGTTCATGGCTGCTGTTTGCCAAACCATTCCCCTCCCTGAACCCCCCCTCCAATGCCCCCCCACCAAGGGGCCTCCCGCCAACAGTTAGTTGGGGGGGTAGTTGGAGTCCGAGGGGTCCCCCCCGGGATTGAGGGCTGCTTGTCGTCGTCATTCTGATACCTATGGAGGATTCGATCTGTTTCAACATTCTGAGGCTCCTGTGCAAAAGTTTTGCTCCTTGAGACTTCGGGAGGTTCAGTTTGGTTTGGTTACAACACCGCAATTTTTCCGCGACTTTTCCGCAATTTTCCGCAATTTTTCTGCAATTTTTCGCAATTGGATTGGACCCTGCCTGACCGCAATCCCCCCGCCTGTGGTGGTGGTTCTGGGATTATGAATGCATATTGGGGACGAAATGTGCCTTATCTTATAGTTGGTAGTCCTTCTAGTGTGACTGCCATCACTTCTCTTTTCAATACAGGACATTGACCCATAGTTCAACTGGCACCACGGCCCATCCTGCAAACCAAGCCTCCTATGCGGGGCTCCTGTGCACTAGGCCTACGGGATCCATATGAGTACCTGCATTTTCCCCATGTCTGTACTACGGACACTCGGATAGCTTTGTTCAGGCCATAGCAGGAAGCATCAGTTTCCCCTGCCAGGCATTCCAGGCACACGGGCACGGGGAGGGGGGGGGAACTCCGCGGGTCCTAGGATGCCAACCCCCCCCCCCCCGGGGGGGGGCATCTGGCCAATAGTTATTTGCCAAAAGCCACTGGCCTCAGGAGTCCACGTGCGCCAAAGGTGCCTAACCCGAACCAAGATTGAATATTGGGACCGAACATGGTCCAGGAGACTTCAACGACAAATGAGGTACGCACTGGAAAGTGGATGAGAGCTCAAAAGGGGCTCAAAATGAGCTGTATTCATCCGTTTGGGCAGCACAACTGGACTAGGCTCGTTTTTGGAATATGATGGTCTTGACCCGTTTTTGAACCATTTGTGGGCCCAAATTGGCCCATTTTCAAGGCCCTTTCAGCCTTGAGAGCGGCCAAAATTGCTCAACATGGGCTCACAATGGGCTCATTCCACTTGTTTGTGCACCACAAAGAGTCCAAAGGTATCTTTGGAAAACCACATTTTTGATCCATTTTTGACTGATCGCTGGTCACAGAACAGCCCATTTTCAAGGCATTATGTGACTTTGGAGGGGCGAAAATGGCTTGCAATCGGCTCCAAAAGGGCTCATTCCACTTGTTTGTGCACCCCAAATGGTCCAAGATCAAACACTTTTTTGGCCCATTTTTTGACCCATTTCTGGTCCCAAAACAACCCATTTTCAAGGCATTTTGTGTCTTTGGAGGGGCCAAAATGGGTCGCAATGGGCTCAAAAAGGGCTCATTTCACTTGTTTAGGCACCCCAAATGGTCTAGGATCATTTTTGGAAAAACCCATTTTTGACCCATTTTTGACCCATTTTTTGTCCCAAAACAACCCCTTTTCAACGCATTTTGGGCTTTTAGGAGGGCCAAAACGGGCCACCATGAGCTCAAAATGTGCCAAAAACACTTGTTTTGGCATTCCATGTGGTCCAAGATCAATTTTACAAAAAGTCTTTTTTTTTTTGCACCCAGTGGACCTTGTTGACCCATTTTGGCACCCAGCTGTTTGGGCTACCACTTGCAGCTTGCCGCAGCCCGCTAGGCCTAGGTACAGGGGTATAAGCGTCCGTTAGGGCAATTTTAAGGGGTGCAAACCACCAAAGTGGGTGGTTGTAGGTGGATTAGGTGCCCTCGAAATCGTGTTTTGAGCCACGTAGCCCAAGATATGGTCTGTTTTTGGTTTGGGGCTGTCGGCGGCCAATGTGCATAAATTTTGGGGCTTTTCGGGGCCTTTTGGGGGCGGTTCGCGGACATATTGTGCAGTTAGGGGGCCCTAGAGGGCCCTTCGGCACGGGGAAGTCCAGCTGCATGTGTAGAGTAGCCACTATTTCCCTTCATTTGGCCGTTTTTAGCAGGTTCTAGGGCGGTTTTGGGCGAAAAAAGACTGATTTTGGCCCGAAATTGCAGATTCTAGAATGGAGGTCCGGCGCCTGCGACGCCTGTTCCCGGCCGCCAGCGTTGAGTTTCTGGCTCATACTTTGTGTGGTTGTCCCTCACACCCATAGGTAGGTAGGTGGGACCACAAGTGGCTCAAAACCGGGTCAAAACCATCATATTCCAAAAACGAGCCTAGTCCAGTTGTGCTGCCCAAACGGATGAATACAGCTCATTTTGAGCCCCTTTTCAGCAGCTCTCATCCACTTTCCAGTGCGTACCTCATTTGTCGTTGAAGTCTCCTAGACCATGTTCCTTCCCCCACCTCAGTCCCAATATTCAATGCAGACCATGCAGACCTGCACATCTGGTACCGGCTGCGTTACCATCGGACCGCTGACCATGTTACCAGCACCGTGCGTCCCCACTGCTTGTAGCCTAGTAAGCAAAAACTTTTGACCCCCCCCCCCACCCCCCACCCACCCCCCCCCCACCCCCCCCCACCCCCCCCCACCCCCCCTCAAAAAAGTGATATCCAGTTTTAGGGGGTAGAGGCCTCAAAATCAAAAAATCCATTGGGGGATGCTGTTATTGGGCAAAATAATGATTTTACAAGGGGTTGGACATCCAATATCATGCCTTGGGGTATGCTACGCGAATGACCCCAAAAAAGGGGGGTATATGACGCCCGCGCCTGCGCTTGATCTAACAACCTCTCTTCGAGGTGATTTCCTTATGGCACCTTTGGTGTTCATGGAGCATCGGGCGCCTTTGGCGCCCATGGACGCCTGAGGGCGACGCCTTTGGCAAGTAACTGTTGGCCGGAGGCCCCTAGGGGGATCAATGGTCGGTTCCGATAGACTGAATGTCCCCGCCATAGACAATTCCAGCCATTAGTCCAGCAGTACTACAAAGTCCAATCAATGCACGTGTCCCCTTCTTGGTTGGGGTGCTCCACTATGTAATGTACAGTGAGGCTTTTTTTGAGGTTAGCTCTGCGGGTCACTTGAGTGCTTGTCCTTTCTGCCGACTCTATAGAACAACCAGGATCAATATAAAGCCGCCGTCCATTAGGTGTGGACAGGCCCGTAGGGGGGGGGGGTTCGTTGGTGTCCTAGGACCCGCGGAGTCGCCCCCCCCCCCCCCCGGGCCCTCAATATCACCATGAAATTGAAGCATACTTCACTCTTTTGGGGGGCAGGAGGACATTGAAGCATATTGTTCTGCAACAGATGTTCGTCAAGGCAAAGGGCACCAACAGGCACGCACAGTGGACAGGCCAAAAGCATTTGCAGGAAAATTTTGGAAAATGGCGAAAAATTGTGGGAAATTGCGGATCTCAATCCCCCCCGCCTGCACCACCATCAGCAGCAATGCAAACAATGAATAAATGCGGGCTGACCTGAAACATAATCAGGGGGTTGAGAACAGGGGCAGATGCCAAAGATCTGATGGTACCTGCAGCGTTGCCACGTTGGGAGTCTCATCAACGGCAGCCTTCTCCTGTAACGGGGCATAGTAGTATCGCATCCGCTCTAAGTAATGCACTTAGGCAGCACAAAAGCAAGAAGAGCCTTGCATTTTAGGGGCGTCTTGGCACAACAACACTGCGACCAAGGTGACCAGCAGCAGAGCAAAAGGGATAGCAGACATAACAATAATTCCAACACCAGCCGAGTCCCCTCCAATGACGGTCGCTTGCAACAATCGGTTGCCCCAACATCGGCCAGTACCCTCTGGTCGGCTACTCGTCAATGTCTATCATGCCTTGGGACACAGACACAGGGAGACAAAGAATAAAATACCTGGTCCCAATCCCACGAATCTTTGTTCGAGACCGAAACAACGCTGTCTCGTGCCGCAGGCGGAGGATGATGCTTGAAGCTCACCTGGCGCTTCATTTTCTTCTCTTTATCCTGAAGCAGCCGCATATTGTTCGTGAGTGGGGCCGCTGGGGTGTTGTCGGAGGGCACTTGGGTGTCGGAAGCTGTCGATGGAGGGGTGACGGGAGACGGTGGAGACTCGGAATGCGGGGCGTCCAGGCAGTCGGGGTTGCGGGCTTCGATCACCAGTTGCAGATGAATGTAGCCAACAGGGATGTCCTCGTGCTGACTGCTGGGCACTTTCAGCTGCAGCTTCACAGTCTGCAGAAAGGGATGACAGGGCGGGCTTCGGCGAAATACAAACAGGGTCGGGGGTCCGCAATTCCCAGGCCACCAGGTTGGAAGGTAATCGAGGTCGGGCGGAATGTAACTGACACTGGCGGTCGTTGCGGACTTCATCCCTTGACACATATGAGGGTAGCTAATAGCCCAGGGCCTTTGGGGAACTCAAATAGTGCGGGGGACGGGGTGCCATAAAGGCTGCGGCGGGGCAACAAAAAGACGAAGCACCCTTTTGGCACGGCATAAAAAGATGCAGGGAACATGAGCCCCCTCACCTATCTGTAGAGGTCGGTTCAACAGAAAGCACAAGTGCGTGCACACTGGACAACGCAACGAGCACATGGAAGAGCCAGCCACCACAATAAGCACATAGAACAACCTGCTGCCACACCGCGGGCATGGAACTACTTGCAGTGTTTCACTTGGTAATGCCCGTTCGAAGCACTCCATGGAGTCTACTGCTGCCACCTTAGCTGCCCTACGCCCTTTACCGTGAGAGAGTACGCAATGCAACCATGTGGAATGCGTGAACCGTCACAGGCATTGTTGAATCGGCATCACAACCGCCCCTGTGCCTCGCGTTTTTTCCGACCGCCCCTGTGCCCCAGTCCAGTCAAATACTACTTCGGAGATCCAGTTGAGCCCCCTGCCCTGGGCCCCGGTTCGGTCCCGCTGCCCTCGCGCCCCGGTTGACTCCCACTGCCCTCGTGCCTTGTGTGGGTCCTGCTGCCTCTGTGCCCTGAGTCAAGTGAAGCATCCTTTGCTTTGGCCCCTCCTCCCTGGAGAGCTGGCACTAGGACTGACCTGTGCATGGGGGTTTCTCCTTAGCTTTGCTTTCAGCTGTCTCAAATTGATGCAGCTCCAGCAGACTATGCTGGCACTATTGCTTTCGATGTGGCACTACCCTGACCCTGCCTTCGCGGCAATAATGCAGGGCAAAATACGGAAACCGTCTCCGATTTCGGAAGGGACAGCACACAGAACACAGAGCGCACCTTGACAATGTCAGGCTCCAGCTGCAAAGCAGACAGTTCCGTTTGTGTACTGCCCAGTACCTCCTCCTCGTCTGCCATGCTGCTCTGGGCCTGACTCTGTTGGGTGGTGAGGGTCCTGATGTACACCTTAATGTGCAAAGTCTGCGGGGCAGTCAGTGTACCTGAGCAATGCGATAGGATGCATGCAACCCCTTTCATCCAAAACTTTGGCCATGCAGCAAATCCGGCCTGAAGAGCCATGATAAGAAGCATCTTCCTGAGATCCTGACGTCCTTTCTGACCAAGCTCCGCATGAGGCGGGGCATCAAATTGGTCAGGTGAGTCCGCCAAAGCTGCAGCTGCGCCTACCTCACAGGGCTCCTTTTCAAAGGGAGGTTCCATCCCCCCAGTGGTGCTGAGTTTTTACAGGCGCTGAAGAACTGAACTAATTCGGCGGCAGCGAAAATTTTTCATTGGCCAAAGGCCCGGAAGAAAATTTGGCCCAATCTTTAAAAGGGGGGGGGGGGCAGTGGTGCTGAGTTGTTCAAAGGAGCCCTGCCGCCTCACAGCCTTAGTCACCTCCCGTCAAGTTCGAGCTCCAAGTAGCGTGCAGTTGCTTGGTGCCACCAAGACACTCGCTTCGTACTCAAAGATTCCTCCCCACCCCTGCCGACTGTTCAACCCTGAAGCTCTGGCGCTAGGGCTTAGGACTCCACTGGCTGGCATAGAGACTGAGCATAGGGGGCACCGAATGCCCCTGCTCACAGGCATATTCGGTCATTGCACATTCAGTCCCTTTTGGTTGCCAGTAATTCAGGCTGACCGGTGGCGCCTCTCTGCTGTTCAGTGAGTGACTCACTTTGCCCTCTTGCACAGGCGTGTCTCACGAATGTCTGTACTGTACATCCTCTGGTCACGCGGCAGGACTGTGAATCTCCTGAGGGCGACCCACTGTCTGATTCTGGAACAGATGACGACCCCGAAGCTGACAACACGGAAGAAGATGCGCCCACACTGTCCCCTTCCCCCATGTACTCAGGACTCTATGCAGTGTGCATGCCGGTCAGAGGTCATCCACTCACTGTGTGTGCGACTGCTGGCCCCATGCGGCCTACATTGGTTGCGGCAGGGGGGGGGGTTTCCACATGAAACGGGGGTGGGGGCACAAGGGGGAGGTCGGTACAGGGGTCAGGCAAGGGAAGCACACTGGGAATAGCACCCAGGTCTTATCGCCCAAGTCTCCAATTGAGCCCTGGGATGTGTACACGCTGCATATCATCATCAGTCGGCCATGACAGCGGTCCTAAGCCTGTGCCTTGAACTATTTTGTTGGGATAAATTGGACCAGGGCCTGGTTGGTATCACAGGCTGAAGGCACCAAAAAATACAGTTTAACGACCTCAGACTGCATTCGTTGAATCCGTCGTTCTAGAATACGCATAGCTCAAGCCAACAGTGGATGGCTCAATTACTGTGGAAGAACTGCCAAAATGTTGTGTCCACAACATCGTCATCAAGGCGGCAGCAACTGGTTCCAGCTTTCGACTGCCCGATGGCCATCCCGGGAGGGGTGGGGTGAGGGAAAGCATTGCTCTTCCCTCCCAGCCTGATCAGAGCGTGCCAACTCACTCCAACACCCCTGCCTGTGCAAGCCTGACACTAGCCTTGGCACAACACACCCTGCAAAGTCAGAGTCATAGTTTCGTTCCAGACCGGATTTGCACAATTCTGCAAAAGAACACGTGCCTGGGGCATACAGGGCTGCCGCCAAACCCATCAGGACGCAGGAAAGATGCATGCATGCATTCAATAAACAGGGGAACAAGGTGTGCCACCAGCTGCATCTGGGGCCCCTTCAAGGCCTAGTGAGTATGTGCGTAGTCTAATAGGTTGCTGACTGACCTTACAAGGCTGACGAGTAGACAGCGATGTAGTGCAATGTTGTTGCACTGTGTGTGCATTGCGTGCACAATGTATGCATATTAAGGGTGCGCTACCTAAGGATTGTGTAGAACGAACCCGAGTGACTTTCCTATCCGCTGATCACTGGATTCCCACGAAATAAAAACAAGCGCTTTGAATTTGAAATCCAGAAACAAGCACCTAATATAAACCCGATGGGACACTGCATGTGGTTGCCCTGAGTTGTGCATGATTTGTTCTTTCTTGCCTGGGTCTTGGAGGGTGTTGCAATAGCGACGGGTCATGTAGTGTTGTGTGGCACCATAGGTGCGGCAAAGCTAGAGGGGGAGACGGCTGCCCCCGGCAGCCCTGTGGACACCCAAAACCAGAGCCAGAGCCAAAGCCCCACCCCTGCGACTCCCCCCTGCATCTTTTAGAGCTCAAGGATACGAGGACAATGGGTAATGAGCAACATCACGCAGCAACGGACCCATGGAGGTGGTGACACACACTGCACTCTCATTCGTCTTTGTGAAAAGGCAGCTCATGGCCCATGGACTTCATGGCTTCAATCGCAGCTCCATCTGCGTTTGCTACAGCACTGAAAAAGTTTTGTTGCATGTGGAGGCCACAGATGAGCCCTCTTGAAAATAAACGCTGTGACTGGCACGTCGTTGATGTGTGATAGATGAGATTCTTGAGGACCCATCAGTCCCACGGGGGGGCCGTCTCCTCGCTTTTAGACGCGACTCCCCCCCCCCAGTAGAAGTGGGCCGAAGGCCCCTAGGGGGAGGGGGGGCGGGCTTTTGGGGGGGGGGGGGGGCTAGCCGCCGAGGAGGGCTTCTCTAAGGGACTTGCTAGTCGCTGCTAGTTGCCGGGGGGGGAGGGGGGCTAGGGGAGGGGGTTAGCAGAGGTCTAGTTCAGTTTGGCAGAGACAGGTCCAAAAAGATGCCCGGCGCGCGCCCGGCGCGCTAACGTTCCCCCTATGTATGGCTAGTAGCCATTGACCCTTGGTAACTAAGTGGGCCCGGAGGGCCCAGAGGGGGGGGGGGGGGAGTCGCGTACCCGGACCGAGGAGACGGGCCCCCCCGTGATCAGTCCACACTGGGGTAAAGCCCCGTTGGACAGCTTCCTCCAATGGAAGTTCCACCTCTTTCACAATTCCAGCTTCTTTGGTGTCTACGTGCCTTTTGACTTGAGCCTTGGGAGGTTCATAGAGTAAATTGGGAAATCGGGAAATTGTTGACAGTGGTACCCTGGTGTCCAAAAGAAACAAGAGCCACAGTAAACTCCTATAGAGCTTCACTAAGAGCCCCATCACACAGCACACCAATGATGCCACAAACTGTCAAAGGTACAAGAGCGTCGCTGCACAGTCCAACAGGAGAATGTACAGCACTCGATGTTCTTACTGAAAGGCGCCCTTTGACAAGGGTGGACAACCCAGGGATGTTTTCTGGGCTCGGCTTTTGCTCGCTTAAGCAAAAACTGAAATGCACCAAAGGAATCAGAACTTCAAGGCTGATTGTAGGCGCGGAAACGTTCTGGGCGCACCCGAACCCCCGGTTACTTAGGGGGAATCCTGCACCGCGTGCGCACTGCACGCTACTTTTAGACTAGACTCCCCTCTGAAGATCCCCCAGACCGAAGCTTCCGAATGCCCTCAAAAAAAGAAATTTTTAGGCCACCCTAACTACCCTAGCTTGTTTGCTAAGTAAAAATCTCAGATGTAGCAACTTGTGTGCACAGGATGACAAAATTGCAGGATCCAAAGCGTGCACAAGATTTGTTGGAAAAGAAGAAATACCGTCCAAACTTTTAAAATTTGCGAAACCGGCATTTTTGCGAAGGACACCCCCCCCAGAATTATTATTTTTTTTGCGATCTTTTTTGGTTTTGCGACCAAAAATTTGAATGGCGGGCGAGAAATTAATTTTTTTTGCGATTGTTTTTTCAATTTGCGTTCACAAACAAAACCAATGCACCCAATGCAAATTTCCATGCATACAAATGACACACTGTAGGCCCGGTACAACACGAAATTCCTCTGATGTGATGTGTGGAATTGATTTAATTTTTGCAATTATTTCGAATTTTGCGTTGTATTTTTCGATTGTACGGCTACAATTAATTGTTTTTTTTGCAATTAATTCTAGATTGCGTGGGACTAACTTTATACGCACGACCTACTCAGAATTAATGAGGTTTAGCTTTCTTGAAGTTTGGACGGTAAGCAACAGTCAATTGTCACATGTGTGCACAACCTGTACAACACATCAACCGACACTTGTCACACATGGATGAGCCCACGTTGGACTTGGTGCAACAAGGCGCACACACATCCCCATCGTCACCCACAACATCCTCATCATCACGGTCCTCCCATGCATGCACCATCCATGGAGCCCACCTGGTAACCCATATAATGTCCCTTGGTTTGGCTGAGATGCTCGTCCCTACCCTGCCACAACCACACAAAATCCATGCAAACAATTCGCTGACGGGCAGGAGCGCAATGGCCCCCGTGTGCAAACAATTCGCTAATGGGCGTGAGCGCGTTGGCTTCGGTGTGCAGTGTGTACTGAAAATAGACCTGAGATTGCTTGTGCACCGGACGGGGTAGGTGGGTGGGTAGGTAAAATAACTAAAGTACATTGTTGAGAGAGACAGGGCGATGGAGCCAAACTGCGGTTTCCGCAAAACCTCCGCCTGAATGAGATGCTCATCCTTGCCCTGCCACAGGCACACAAAATCTCTACAAACAATTTGCTGATGGGCAAGAGCGCGCTAGCCCCGGCTTGTCACCACATATCCAAGCCCCAGGTGTGTGAGCATGCAGTGGTTGCACGGGGACAATGGGGAAGGCCCGAGGGGTAAAACATAGGGGGGGTGCCGTGGGCATTGTGGCTGGATTGGGTGTATGCATGGTTGCCATGCCAGACAGCGAGCAAGCGGATGCACAGATGCACGGTGCCAGGCAACGGGCATGCTCACGCACAGATGCTAGCTACAGATGTTGAGTATGCCGATGCATTGGTGGTGCCGTTGTCCGCCACACTGCAGGGGCGTACAGAGCTCAATGGGGTCATGGGGGGTGGGGGTTCACCCACAGTAATGCGCCCATCCCATGTCATGCGGCGGCTGCTAGGGAACTTTTGAAGTACTTTGTACATGGCCTCGGTGTTGGCGATCATGTGGAGGGCGGGGTCGTACCGTCCCAATCTAGATGGGGGGTCCGCTGGATTGAATTGGAAGGCCACCTAGCACAGCTGCACCCTCAAGTGGAACCACTAGAGGGTGTGGCTGATGCGGCATAGGTGCCCTTTCCAGGTCGGACATGCTTCCCCTGGTACGAATGGTGGCCCATATTGCAGCCATATTGTCCGCGACAATTTGGACGTGCGCCCGGTGGGTGAACGCCACCATGCGGATGGCCGCCTCAATTGCCGCCAGCTCCGCCCCTTGTCGCGTGTGCACCCACACCAGGCGTCCACAACCCCGTTGTCCAACGGCCATCATTGAGCTCAGCGTCGACAAAACACTGCTCAGTCGGCCCAGAGATGGGCTTGGGTGTCAAGTATATTGCGAGGCCCCGTAGCACCGGCGGGGGGCACACAGACCAAAACATGTTGCTGATGCCGAGCTTTGTTTAGTGGGTAGTGACATTGCGCACCCGGCGGAGCTCCATGAGTCTAGCGAGCTACTCCAGGCTGGGCAGTTCAATGGGGATAGGGGGATTGCGGTGAGCACTTTGAGGAAGCGCACGTCTGCAATCAATGCCCCCTTCTCCACCGATTGGGGCTTGGGGAACGCCCAGAAGTTGGCCGTGGCGATGCCAAGGCAATGGCACAATAGGCCGTCGCGCTCCATTGCTGCCGCTGCAGCCGCCAAGACGGGGCCGGGGTCGAGGTCCAACGACACCACTAACATACCTAGGGCGTGGTCAGCCGTATGTAGCCATGCCCTCTTGTCATGCGCCCTATTGAGCGTTAGCATGACGAGGTCCCTGAGCAGCTGCCCCAACATGTTGCTCCCAGGGCCCTTCAGCAACAATCGGTGCACTGCTTGTTGTAGTGCATTGGCGATGGCGTCCAAAGCGGTCCTGCAGGCCGTTGTTGTCCACAAGTGGTAGTGGCATTGGTCCGGGATACCATCAGTGCAAGCAGTCCCCCTTCCGAGGTGCGAGTAGGTCAGAGCCGCCGAATGGGGCGTGGTCCATTGGTTGGGCTGTGGCGGGGGGCTCGGGCTGGGAACAGGGTTGTTAATGGCCTTCCCGCTCGACGGCTCGCACCTTGCCTTCCGGGGCGGGGGTATGGCTAGCAGGCTCATGGCGACGCTTGCCGCCACATCCCTCGTATTGGTCAGGGATGGCAACAGTCGGCACACGGGTCCGAGGCTGTCATGTCACATGGGCTGTGTTGCATCGTTGGAGTGGCTAGGCTGAGCTGGGTGTGACGGCCGGGGCGGGGCATTGTCGAGGGGCGGTGGTGCCGTGCGTCGGGCTTTTGCAAGGGGTGACGAGTTGCAGCCGCCGGGGTCCACGGCCTATCCTGGCGTAGCTGCATGGGGCTATCCATGGGGTTAGGGCTTTGCTCGTGCTGGGTGGTTGTAGCGAGGGTGGGGCGGCCTGCATGGGTCCCTGTGGGTGGCCGGAAGTGGGGGCCCTAGGCATGTGGAACAGGCGTCTCTCAAGCTGTCGTGGCCCAGGGTCCTCGGGGAGAGTACTATGAGTCGGGGGGGGCTCGTGTGGTTGGCTTGTGTAGTCTCCGGGTGCGGGCCACGGGTGCGAAAAGGGATTTCCCAGTGGTGGCAGACCGGACTCATGGACGGTCTGCGGTCGGCATGGGCCTCTGCCACACGCCCAGGGTCGGCGGGTGTTGGTGCTGGAGGGGGAGGGCCTGCACAAGGTTGTAGTGAATCACCCGGGTCTTCCACTTGCATGGCTCGCCCACACGCCGTCAGCGGGTCGCCCGTGCCATCGTTTGCAGCGCGTTATTTGTGCTACGCATTGGCCATCTAGTGTCGCTAGTTTGGAAGGGGTGCTCCACCTCAACCGGAGAAGCATGCGGGGACTGGGAGACATACAGTCACCTACAAGGTCCAACATGGGGGATGGCGCAAGTAGTGTCGCGCTTGCTAGGGCAACTGCCATCGCACCCATAGTTGCAGCACGTAGGACGTGCCGCCAAGCCACATGTATGCACCGGCGCCGAATCACTTCAAGTGGTGCCAAGTGACGTGCGCGTTGGGGTTGTCATGGACTAGTTCCCGGAGGCATGTGGACACGATGCTGGTGCCCCCGGGAAATAGGAAGCCTGTGGTGAGGTGGCGTGGATGTTGGAAGGGGTGCCAAGTGGGCGATGTACGCCCACCACTCCTCCGGAAATGGGCTGAAGGGGATGTCCACCCACTCGGTGTTGACCGTTTGATCCCAAAAAGTGAGCCATCCGGGCATAGGGATGTTGTCCCACGAGAAACTGGCGACGTTGCTGGCCTAGAGAGCGCAGACTGCCGTGCAAGTGATGGCGAAGAAGGTATAGGCCCGGGCCCAGTGGTGCCGACACTTGCCCGGCCGCTCGAGATCGGCGCCCGCGGCCCAGATTCTTGGGGCACCCAAGCGCGCTGTGGCCTGATCAATCGCGTGCACATGAAGCCACATGCACAGGAGCACGGTCCTCCGGCATTTGAAAGCTGCACAATGTGTTCCGCGCCACTGAGCCTCCCCTCCGTGTCACTGCACCGCCGGATCAGCCCCTGAGCTAGACAGCGGACATCACTCCTAAGCAGAGCCGCATGCGTGAGATTGTTGCCCTCCTTTCCACCTAGACCCTCAAGATGGAGCAAATGCAGCAGCCCCTTATCCCGCCGCTAACCACCGCAGAGGTCAACAAGCTCCGAGCTGAGACCTTGTCATTATCCGTGGATGACAAATCTCACCGTGGCGCTCAAGGAGTTTGCCATGGACGACCCCTCCGGCCACTGGTCCAACCACAAGCTAGCCACCACAGCCTATTGGGTCCTCAGGGAAGAACTATGTGCCAAACACCAAGGGCTCCATCTGCGCCCACCACCCCTACAGCCGCACCGCGGCCCCAGCTCCAGCCCCACCTCCAACAACCAATACCAAATACGAAGGCCTCCTACAGCAGCCCATGGCTTATGCATCGGGAACAGTATGCTTCGCATGTGGCAGCCAAGGACCTCTAGCGCGCAACCGCGCATTCCGTGCACCCCCAGTTCAAGTGCAACAACTTGGTAGGCAAATGCTCATGGTCAGCGGAAACTAGGCCTTGGACATTAGCGAGAGCCCTGCCTACGCCCCGCGGCAGGTGCGAGCAAATGCACGGGGCCCACCTCCCATGCCCGCCGCCGCCACACCTACCGCAACGGAACTGGCACTAGCCCCCGGCCCCACACCAGCCCCCAGCCCCCACCATGACCGTCGGTCCGTGGCAGCCACCGGCTGCCGCTGTGTGTGGGGTTTTGGTTGCCCCCCTTGGGCTAGTCAAGCAGATTTGGTCCCCGAGCCCGCTGTGTGTGGGGTTTTGGTTGCCCCCCTTGGGCTAGTCAGGCAGATTTGGTCCCCGAGCCCGCTTGCTGTGCCCACTTCGAGATGGTGTTCCAATCCAAAGCTGGGCGGCCTACCGCGACGCCATGCGAGCAACCACATGTGACATGCTTAGCGACGTCATATCTTTTGGCCCTCAGTGCGTATGTGCTTGGCACACAGGACACGTACATGTGCGTCACCCGCACCACGCTCCGTGGACTGGCCGGCGTGGTTCCGGTAGATGCTTTGGAACCGCAAGGCCTGGAAGTTGGGCAGGAGGTGTTTGCATGCCACGTATGCGCCGAGGGGTCAGTCCATCATTGTGCAATCCATGTTGACGCCCGCGAGGCCCTGAGGGTGGTGAGGTGGTCATCGGAGGCCTCTACTTCCACCAGGTACTCCTCCATGTCAACTTCCCAGATCTCCAAGTTGGCTACGTAGGTGTCACCGCTGGTGATGATAGTGAAGGGGCCTGCAACCACCTTGGCCCATTCCACGATGGACGGGTGCATAGGCGGCGGCCAGAGGGGCTAGACACAGGCACCATCCTTGGCTCTGGCCTGGCTGTTGCAATCTTCTTGAATACCCCGTTTGCGCTGCCTGCACACTGCATTAAGTGCACACTGCATTAAGCGCACCCCCTCAGCAACGGCCAGTCCGTTAGTGCAGACATGGTGCACTGGGCAGGGATGGAAAAGTGGTCAAACGCCAGCACCGCATTGGTCCCCCTTCAGAACCGCCCCTGCCCCCCAGCTCCCTCCCCCCAAATAAACGCACGAGTGCCCAGCCTCATACCTCTACGCTGGAGGTCCGATATGACTCAGTCCCCAACTCCAGGACAACCGACAACATCTCCGGAGTACTGGCCAACAGTTCACCGGTGATCAGATCCGCCTCCACAACCGTCACTCGCAAACTCAGCGCATTGGTTCGCTTTTCGGGCTTTTCCTGGAGGCAGCCATGCAAGGGATGCATGAGAAGAGAGGGGAGGGGGGAGGTCCGGAACCCAAAATTTGGTGGACCAAAAGTGGCCCAAATCAATCTTAGCTTTTGTAAATTTCATTTGTTCCCACTAGGCGGGAAGAAAATTGCTCTGCGGGGGGGGGGGGGTGACACGGAAGCCCATTTTCCCAACCCCCCCCCCCTCCCTCCTTGGCCGCAGTGACGGGAGGGGGGAGTTCAGGGCGGGGGTGCCCGACCTGCCGTGCCAGGGGGGGGGGGGGGTCAACCCAACATCTATGGCTCAAAATGATACCCACGTCGCACTGATCATTTTGACTACTCAAATGTGGGGGGGGAAATTATTGGTGGAAAAAACTTTTTCGGGCCAAATTTTGTGTTCCTGTGCCTTTGGCGCCAACATCCGTTCTTACACAAAACAAAGGGCCCGACACGGAACCCCATTTCTCCAACCCCCCCCCCCCTCCCTCCTTCGGCGGGCGTCCATGTCACCCCCCCCCCCCCCCCCCCCGCAGAGCAATTTTCAGGTTGCCCTATTGAACCTGCGTCCGGGGGGGGGGGGGGGGGGTCCAGGGGGTCCAAGGGGGTTGTCAGCCGTTCTAATACACATTCCTGAGCTGCAGAGTCTGGAAAACGGACCAGAGATTGCCCCCCCCAAGCGACCTGTTGTCCCAATGACTGGGTATTCAAAGAAACGCCACAAAATGCCACAAAATGCGTCCCCAATCAAAACGGAATGGTCGTATCGAATTATGGTGCCCTTTTTCTGTTGGAAAACCCCTTGAAGAACGATGCAACACACTTTCACGCACCACTTCACTGCCACAGCAGCGCTGGACCATGTGCCCCCCCCCCCCCCAGGAAAAATTTTTCACATGCCCCGCGCCACACCACTGGGGGGTATGCCTGTCAGCTCTCAGTGGAGTTCCATCGCATGGTTCTTTGTTGTTGTTGTTTTTTGTTCAGGCACAGTGTTAAGTTCAAAGTGAGCTCTTGGGAGACAGCCTGGATCAAAGAGTGGCGCATACAGTACAGAAAAGGGTCCCACATATGCAATGCAATGTGTCCTGGACTAAACCAACAGATCTCTGTCCACTACCTGCTATACCTACCCTCTGCACAGGCACCAGGTGAGTGCCATCGAAGGCGCCATTGGGTTGAATCAGGGCGCTGTAAGACGCTCCACTCCTTATTGTCTGCCCTTAAGTACCATGGCCAGATTGTCCTACAGCGAGCCCTCAATCTTGCAACACTAATCACAAGACCAGACCCTGCTTCCACAAGGGCAAAGCCGTCTGATCAGCCGGTATGCTCCTGCCACCAGCTACCTGTGCTGCGTAACCTTCAATGCCATCAGTTCGAGACTGTTGTCAGCAAGGGTCAGCTCGGTCCCAATATTCAATCCTGGGCAGGTTGGGGTTAGAGTTAGATCTAGCCCTACCCTGACCCAAAGTAAGTGTCCCACTTTCCTTTCAAACCCCTGCCCCCCCCCCCCCCAGTGCCCCTGGGCATCAAGCAGCTGGTATGCAGTCACTGTTGTTCCCTAGTTAGCCTCAGGGTTAGGGCTAGGGTTGGGATGAAGGTGTACCTTCACCCGAAAAAAGTGCGACCCTCCCCTTTCAATCCCCTGCTCCCCATTCTGCCCCCTGGGACAGCCTCCCCCCTCCATTGAAACCCGGGATGTTCCTGAGTTGGTTTGGAGAGTCCCGTCATTGGAGCCCTTTTGGGGGGCTGGGGTCCAGCCAAGGGACTCTCATGAACCCCCCCCAGAAGTGAAAGTCCGAGCCTATGAGACTTCAACGACAAATGAGGTACGCACTGGAAAGTGGATGAGAGCGGCTCAAAAGGGGCTCAAAATGAGCTGTATTCATCCGTTTGGGCAGCACAGCTGGACTAGGATCATGTTTGAAAAACCATGGTTTTGACCCGGTTTTGAGCCATTTGTGGTCCCAAATTGGCCCATTTTCAAGGCCCTTTCGGCGTTGAGAGGGGCCAAAATTGCTCAACATGGGCTCAAAATGGGACCATATCTTTGGAAAAACACATTTTTTGATCCATTGTTGACTGATCGCTGGTCGCAAACATTTTGTAAGCCCGTGAGCTGGGCCTCGGATATACGAGGGTGGGGGGGGGGGGGTTTCCCCTAGGGATATGCTTATCCACGGGGGGGTGTCAATTTTGAGACCCACCCACCCAGAATTTGGGAAAACTCAGTGGACATGCAAGAGAGAGAAGCGGTATCCAATGTACAACTCAGCCTTCCGATTATAAACAAAAACTGTGACTGTCCTTATGGGACTCCATGCACAAACCACCCTTCATGGTTTGCGCGGGTTTGCTCGGATGCACTGGATAAACATTGATGGGATCGCAGTGAAGCGAAAGCCACTTGCCAACACAAAGAGAGGTGGCCAAAAAGGGGGGGGGGGGGGGCAAAACAGTACCATTACAAACTAGTCAACAAACGTTGATAGGATCGCGAAGGCTTTTTGGGAACTTGCATGGGCTGATATGGGTCAAATACAGCTCAAAATAGCCTTAAACCACTTGTTTGAGCAACCCAAATGATCTAGGAACAATTTTGGAAAAAATTGTTGTTGGCCATTTTTGGACCCTCGGGTGACCCTATAACCCTATCCTCCCTAGCACGCGCAGTGTGCGCGCTCCATCACTCCCCAGTGCCAAAAAAAGGGCATTGAATGGTGTTGACGGCACGGAAATAGCTTGCAGCTGATCCTCTTCATCATTGTTTATCACCACAAGGGTGCCCAACGCGATCCATGGCCATCAAACACAGATCAGGAAGGTGGAACTTAAAAAGGTATGCAAAAAGGGTGCTTTTCAAGTCTCATTGTGCGGTCTTCTAGGCCCAGAAGGGGGTCATTAGGGCAACCAGTCACGTGCAAAACACACTAAACATGGATCAAAAGTGTTTCTTCATCATCCATGTTGGTTGCAATGCAATTGGACCCCTCCATGGACATCCTAGGCACCCAAGCTGCCCCAAAACTGCCAATTTTTGGCCATTTTCCACAGATTTTGAAATGGAGGCCCACCAAGTGTGACACCCGTTCCCGACCGCCACCCTTGAGTTTCTGGCTCATACTTTGTGTGGTTGTCCCTCACACCCATTGGTAGCATCCACCAAAATTTTGGCTGAGTCCGAAGCACCACGACGGAGCTGTGAGTTTTCCCCATTTCGCGCGTGCTTGCTGCTTGCTTGCTGCTTGCTTGCTGCTTGCTTGCTGCTTGCTTGCTGCTTGCTTGCCACCCTAGACACTAGGTCCACCCTAGACACTACAGAGGGTTATAAAACCAAGACTCGTTCCACCAGCTTGGTGACCCTAACCCCAAGGCTACTTCGGTAACTAGGGCAACTGCATACCTGCTGCCCAATGCATATACCATTGTGAGAACCACAACATGTGGTGGACACGCAAGCAGCACCCTTTTTACGCAGACCAATGCTGACAAAATTTGCCTTCTGGCGCCCTTGGCACAAATGGAAATACTGGCCCCTGTCATTGGGGCCCTTTTCCAAGAACCTCCCCCCAGTTTTGGGGGCTTCCATGACCCCCCCAACCCCCTCTGAAGCGAAGCGCAACTTCCCAGGGGCTAGGGCTGGGGCTAGGGCTGGGGTAGGAACAGGGGCTGGCAGGGGCGGGGGCAGGGGCAACCCGTCCCACAACAAGCAGCACGTCCTCCGGATCAGCAGAGAGATCCAGGTCTACTGCTGCTGCTGCAGTCGCAAAGGCATGAAACCCATCTGCTCCTTCCTTGGGGACCAGGACTGGGTCTGGAACTTCCACATTGTCCTTCGAGTGAAATACTGTGAGCTCATAGTCATCATCGTTGTCGCTGTCAATGACGTTGTAAGCCACGCTCATTCTGCTCTCGAGGGGAGTTGGTGCCAGAAACAGGCTTGCGGTACCATGAGCTGCAGTCCCAGATCGGAGGCACCATGCAACCCTGCACCGGATGAGTGATGTGGCAGTCTGTATGATCCACAGTGTGGTGCATGATTCCCAAACCGACGACCCTCTGAAAATGCGTAACTGGTTGCAATGCACATGAATATTCACAGCTGTTCGATATCAGTGCCCTACCGCAAAGATTGTTTCGAGTCTCGGTAGTTTCTTGGTTCGGACCTTACCGGAGTGGACCCCACAGCGTAAAAGAGTTTCCAACTGTGTCTGGGGGCTCACAGCCCAATAACAGACAATATAAAGCTGTAATGCTGTTGATCAAAATTTGGCCCGAAACACGAGCGGTTGAGGGTTAACCAATAACGGTTGGCTGGAAGCCGCCAGCCCACAGGGCTGTCCGTATATTTTAAAAATATGGCTCCTCTAGGGATGAAATCGACACAGACCACCACCTGCAATATCCGACGTCTGCATGTGCACCCAGTCGACTGCCACGTCCCATAACATTTCTGCACTTGACAGTTGAAGAAGGAGGGCCAGTGAAAGCATCATTAATCAACAACCTATTGGGTTAATCTATTTGGACACCTTGCTTGGTTAGCTTATCTATTCAACCTATTTGGTCAGCATATTTGGTCATGCTGATTGGCAGCCAATTTGGTCAGCCTATTGAAAGGACACTGGACACGGTGTGCGTGCGGTGCAGAATTACGTGCGGTGCAGATGCAGTGCAGAAATTACGGTGTGGTGGACTCAGGCGGCCATTACCACCAAAGGATTAATTTGAGGGTTTTTTTTGGGAGGGCTAAAATTGGGGGGGGGGGGGGGTTGGAACTGGTCCTTAGAAATGAAGGAAAATTTTGGTATAAGGTCCCTTGCTGTTGCTTCCTGGTGGATGGCTGCTATTTCCTTGTGGCCTCTGGATGGCTGCTGTTATTTCCTGGTGGCCTCTGGATGGTTGCTGTTATTTCCTGGTGGCCTCTGGATGGGATGGCTGCTGATATTTCCTAGTGGCCTCTGGATGGCTGCTGATATCCTTCTGCTGTGAACATCGGCGGTCTTGAGGACCTACAGAGAACGCAGTGTCAGTTGACACCACGTCTCATGTTTGTTGCGCATTCACACTGCATGCAGCGCGCAAAAAACCCACCCCTCCTGCAGCCCATGCGTGGTGCACACATTTTGACACATCGCATCCTTAAAATTGAAGGAATTATTTGGTACGAGGTAGGGCTTCCAAATTTGTCCACATCAAATTTGTCCCTCTCTAAAATTATCCTTTGGTGGTAGTTTCCATGGTTTTGGGCAGTGCATCTATTTTCAAGCCTTTTTCCACACCATTTCAAACTACTTGAGCCAACGGGGTTTCCAAATGTGGGGTTGTACCCCCCCCCCCCCATTGTCTAAGAACCACCAATGTTTTGCCGCGGAACCAGAGGTCAGTTCTTGCGCCCGGCCATGAGCAGCCTCGTACCGCAGAAAAACAAATTCCGGCATGTTGCGCCGTGGGATGTGTGCCCTTTCCTTTCTCACAGTGAAACATCGGACAAATGAACACCGAAGGACTAAATCTTGGTAGCTCTGCTGCAGTGCGCCTTCCAATAAGGCAGGAATGATCTAATGCTCAACTGGTTCCGACGTGAAACCCTTCTTCCTGTGATACACCATCCTGAATTCCTGTCCGTGCTGCCCCTTGGGGCCAGGGTTGGCTGCTCCCTTGCGCTCGGGAGCTGGCTTAGGCTTTGCTTAGGCTTAGGATCTGGGACATTAAAATGCTGGAGACTGCATCATCCGTCATCCATGATGTCAAAAAAAGCTTGTTCTCGAAAATATGCGCCAAGCCCCAGACAACCTCACCGGCATTGTACATGTTCATGGTCTGAATCACCTTCACAACTTTCTTCCACCGAATTTGTTCACTCAAATTGAACAAGCAAGATTGTTCAATAAACAGTCTTGGCCGCACAAGAGTGCGGGTCAATACATTCCACACAATAATTCAAATTGCATTTACCACATTCTGTTGTAGTGTGCTTTTGACAGCACAATGCACATATATCAACCTCATCCCCAACATCATCTTGCGTGGCATCGTCAACCGTTGCTTCGGTGCTCTTCCAAACATAAGGGGGAACATGTTCCCACAGTCCATACGGAGGGTAACGGACCTGCCTCTGGATGCAAAATTTGGGTAAAGTGTAACAAAATGCGCATCGATTGATGAAACTCATTGGGACCACCACGTCAAATGTTCCCAATTAAGCCCCAATGCCACAAATGAGCAAACGGTTGCTCAATTCGGGCCCTGTACCATCCATGCACATCATTGTATGACAGCTGCTGTGCCGATAGAGTGTCCTTCTTCCGGTCAACAAACGGCACAATGACAGGCACACAGCCCTTGTAGGCTCCATCATCTTAGGCGGCCCTATTGGTTGGTGCCAAAATTGCCACAGCTCCAAAATGAGTACCACCACAAGTAGGGCAAAAACCCCACTTTCAAAAATTGTACTTTTGCCCTGTGCAAGGCACACCCTAAAACCATGTGTTTTGCCCTGTACGGCTGTAGGGGGGGGGATCATGATTGACAGTCAAAACCCATGTATACCCTTAATTCTTGTGCGCCGCGACGCACAAGTGTAGGAAAATCCAACTTTGATATGTCCCCATACCATGTTCTTCAGATGGTATCCGAAAATGCAACCTAGAAAATGTAGCAGGGTGTGACTCACACATTTGCTTGCACATTCTATGATTTTTAGCTGATGAGGGGTTGTGATAAACCCGAAACCGGCATAAGCAAGGACACGTGATTAGCGTTGTTGCTCGTGGATTTTGCTAGAGGTGAGGACTTTGAGTCGTGCCCGATTTGGTCCCCATTGTTGAGGTTATAGGCGCTTCCAAAGATTTTCGAAAATTTTGGAGTAGTATTACATTTCATCGAAAAGTAAGTTGCCCAAAGTGTTCATGATGTATGATGCTGCTGTAGTGAAACAACGTGTTAAACCAACCACCGGTCATGAGGCCCATCGGTTGTGTTGGACTACAAGGCCTTTTTCTTTGTGGCTTTTGGCCAAAAGATAAAAATTGGGTAATGTTGGTGGTGGTTGGTGTGCAATAGTTTTTTTGGATCATGCGCATCACGTTTTCGCGAATCGAGTGTAAGATGAAATTGTGCAAAAAGTGTCTTGCCAACTCACGGCTTGTGCTTGCCAACATCACTCGTATCCACAAAGTGGGAACCCAAGCAATCATAAACATTCCTTCCCGACCGATGGACGGAGGCAAAATTGCCATCCAACTCATTTAAATATGCATTGACGGACATTAACACAAAGCTTGCGTCTTTGTCCGTCCCCGCAACAACATGTGAATGGAGAAAAGAGCGGAAATGGTGGTGGTGCCAAGCAACACCCCGTCTCACAGAACCCGCGATGTCGTCACACGCCAGGAGGAGCGAATCCTTGCCACATGAACATGCACTTTGGATCGTGATTGCATCTTGTCCTAAACCTTCAATTATATCACCATCAGGCACACTACCCGTTGGTTTATGTAATTTTCGGTGCGGGAAGGCGGCGTATTCGTCACAGTCCGGTTGGTGGCGGCAAAAATGGGCGCTCCATATGAGAACTCTCTCAAATTCATCGAATTCATGTTTTACTTGGCGCATGTGACACATCGTGTACTTCGGCTCGTCGTGTGGGACGAATTCGGGTCCATGGCTTAAAAGAAATTTGAGATACTTCGGGACTTGCGAAATTGTATCACCCTCTAGTTTTTTCACTTTTGGTTGCGGCGGTATGATATCGTCCACTTTTTGTAAATCTTGCAAGTTTTGATCCATTGCTGAAATCATCTTCTCGGCGTGCCATTTGCGCGTCCGCGCTTTCGATTTGGTCCCGGGGCATTTGTGTGGCGGCGCTTGTGGAGTTTGTTTACTCGGTCTTGGCGAGGAATTTGGACGTCACCGACCGGCTCCCAAAGCTCGCATGGCCCTGCCCACTCACGCTCCGTGAAGTTCTGGAACATCTTGAAGTGGTCGATCTTCTTTATGTTCGGGAACTTCTTCTTGAATTGTCTCCGCTCGTACAACTTCCGCGCGGTGTCCTAGAGCGACTTGTACTTCTCCCACGGCTTTTTTTTGACCCCAAACGTGCACCATCATTGGCATTCTTCCGGTCAACAACAGCCCTTGTAGGCTCCATCATCTTAGGTGGCCCTATTGGTTGGTGCCAAATTGCCACAGCTCGAAAATGAGTCGCACCCCAAAATAGGGCAAAAACCCCACTTTCAAAAATTGTACTTTTGCCCTGTGCAAGGCACACTCTAAAACCATGTGTTTTGCCCTGTACGGCTGCGGGGGCGGGGGGGGGGGGGGCATCACAATTGACAGTCAAAACCCATGTATACCCTTCATTCTTGTGCGTTGCGGCTCACAAGTGTAGAAAAATCCAACTTTGATGTGTCCCCATGCCATGTTCTTCATATGGTATCCGAAAATGCAACCTAAAAAATGTAGCAGGGATGCAGAGAAGCAAGCACATGCAACAGTTTGGTCTATGCTTTCTTGTAAAACCAACTTACCCAGTTAGTGTGACTGTATGCGAAGCGTGGTCAAGGTCTGCACCATAAGTGCAAGCAAGGAGGTCCTGGTAATAGGAACCTACAAATACGGTGTGAAAAACAAGGGGCAGCAAAGCCCATACAATAAATGGCCCTTTAGGGCACAAAAAATGGCGACTTGTCGAGTTTGGGTAGTGCAGCTCCCATAAATCTGAAAACACGAAAAATGGCACCAGTTCGACACCTGTCCGTCACACAACAAACCATGGACCCAACACAGGACATTCACAGAGACAGGTGGTGGTCACAGCACAAAGCAGACTACTTCTTCTTGGGGGTTGGGTTCTTGCCCTTGGCCTGCCCCACTTTGGTGCGGAAAGTTTTGAGGGGGGCACTGTCCTTGGCCTTTCTAATGGGCTTCTTGGGGGGGGTCTTCCTCACTATCCCCGTTGTCTTGGGACGCCTGTCGCTTCTTGGAGGGGGTGAGCTTGGGCCTGCCCCCCCCCCCTTGACCTGCTCTACCTTGTCGTCACTTATCCGTCTCCCCATCATCGTCACCAGGCTTCTGGACACCAACGGGAAAACAGTCCCTAATCCTCGGGAGCAAAGCACCCCAATTCACAAGGTGGACGGAATCCATCTCCTGTACATAAGCGGCCAGCTGTTCGCAGAACTCACCAAATAAACTCAGACGTCCTGTAAAGCATGCAGCGATGCAGGGGCTCTCCGGAAGGCAAGAAAGTGGCCGAGCTAGCAAAACGGCCGATGCAGTGAGACTGGGCAGCTAGACTTCGTCCTCCGTCTCCCTGTTGCGTCGCGGAACCACACTGAGGACCCGCGGCACCCAACGAGCCACTGCCAGCCCGGTGGTGCTGCTGTATGCACCATGATCGCAAATAAAAATGTTCGGGACCTTCACTCGGAACTTGTCGGGCACAAAGAAACAAATCATCCTCTCCTCGAATTGATACACCGGGTGTCCACACTGCTGATCAAAAAAAGAGGTCATGTTATACTGCCAGCCCCCACAATCCTCTGAGTCAAGCAATTGATTAAGCCACGAACTTAAGATCAGCCCGCATTCCACCAATTGCCATCGGGACTGACTTTCCAGCAACCTTCAACACCAAGGGATGGACATCCTCCAGCTAGTCCTTCGTACACTCAATGAAGACCTGCTGAAAAGCACATGTGATCACAGTTGGGCACTGCAGCCCCCAAATCGTTCAACGTTGCATGTGACATTGCCTATGACCCCTTTGTGCTGCCTAACGAGTCCACACCATTTTGTAATGCTTCAATGCGATTGCATACGGGATCACCTTGCCACTTGTGATTGCAACTGCCTCTGCCCGAGCTCCGTGTGCTTCTGCTCCATCCTGAGGCTTGTTGAGCCAAATAGTTCTCGATTTCTCCTCATCCGAGGTGCTCACCACTGGTTCTTTGACTTGTTGGGGTAGTGCAATCCGCAGGTCTGCCCATTCCTCATCTGTCCATAGCGGCGCTCGTTGGACACACTCCCAGCTTGGCACAGGGTTTGCAGCACTCTAGCGCCACTTTCCTAGCGAAAGTTTTGATGCCCTTGGGGACTTGGCAAGCAAATTGCGAACCCGTTGCATCTCGTGAACGTTCACTGGGAAGACAGGGGGCCATTGGTACCATAGGCACCAGTACTGTGTCCGCCCGGGCCATGAGGCAACGGAAACTGGGTTCGCATACGCCCCCGTGTCACAGGCGCATGGTCATAACCACAATTGTTCAATGTCTTGCTTGCTGCACTGCAGCGTAGACCAGTTCTGTACCACACCAGGTGGTTTCTGACTGTGCATTGGCTCTGCTCCTCTGGACAGTGAGGTCAGCTCGCACCCACCACCCACCCGCAGTGCCGGTTAGACTCTAACCCTTGCCCCGTAGGTCGTGCCCCTGGCTTGCACTCTTTCCCTGGCACGTAAGGACGTGTCGTTGTCGTGCCCCAGGGGCGCAATGGCGCCTGTGTTGGTGCAAAGGCGTTGGTGCAAAGGCGTCTCTACACTTCAGCATGTGCTCCTGCCGTCAGGTGTCTCAACAGTTCATTGCTGTACCGTGTGTGGCGTCTACCTTTTCCGCTCGACACCATTCATGCGCATGCTGTTCGCTTTTTCTTGCCCGCTGACATCCAGCTGCCTCGCGTGGGCCGCACTCTCGCAGCCCCAGTCATGCTTCGGCTGTTCAACACGTGACGACGTGTCGAGCCTGTGGCTCAGGGGCGCTACGGCGCCCTCCTTTTTCATTTCTTGACTGTTCCGTGCTGCCGTGGCGTTCCATTTACCCTGGTCAGCTCGAACCCACCCTGGTCAGCTCGAACCCACCACCGTCCCTTTGCGCCGGTTAGCCCCGGTCTCTTGCTCTGCGGGTCTCTCTCCTACTCTCTCCCTCCCAATCTCTCTTGCTCTCCCCTGCTCTATCTCTCCTGTTGCTCCTCTCTGTTCCTTTCCCACTGTGTTCTACCCTCTCTCTCTCTCTTTCTCTCTCTCTCTCTCTCTCGCGCCCAAAAAAGGGGGGTTCGGGTTGTTCGGTGCATCTCTATCCCCCCCGGGGTTCGAACCATCCTCCACGGGACAGAAGAGGTGTGGTGTATCCACTGAGCCACGACGATGGGGTATCTGCACCATGCGCTCCATTCTTCTTCTCCTTTGTGTCACCCCCTGTCATGCGTATCTTCTTTCGCATGGGGGTGTGTTCAGCAGCGTGTAGAGGAACCGCACAGCGTCCCCGGGTACCGGGTCCGCCTGCCTGAAGAGCGTTCTTTGGAACAACCGCAAGAGGTCCGCTCGGCCTGCCAGCCACACATGCATGCAATCTCCAGTTCTGCTCACCGAGGAGGGCACCGCTCTGTGTCCTTCTGCCGTCGGACAGTGGAGGATCGCCTCCCACTGGAACGGCTGCCACTTGCCTGCACTTTTGGGTCGCCACTGGACCTGCATGTTCGCCAGAGCCTGGGACTTCAGGGTCCAGTTGATCTGGACCATCACCGAGTAGAGCTCCTGATTGCTCATCAGCAGTGGTTCCCCATGGTTGTCCACAATCTCACAGTGCATCCTGGTGTCATGTGGTTGGTCCAGTCGGAGCCAGATCTGCTGGTTGCGGGCCCAGGCCATTGTGGTCAGCTCTGCTTCAACTGCTTGCAGTCCTTCGTTCGCAATGGCGTCCAGCTGACTCAGTGCTTGCACTTTGAAACGCTGGCGTTCTTGCTGAGGCTTGACCTTCTTTGGGGTTGGCTGGATGTGTGTGTATGGGCCATACCGCTGCTGATGTGATCCCTTCTCCTGCTGTGTCCTTCCAGACGGCATAACGCCTGGGTGCCTGTCCGCGACAGGACGCGGCGTTCAGCTGCTTGGGGTTCTCCTTTGCGTGTTGTTGCTCACTGCGACAAAACGCAGCTCATGTGATGCAAACTCTGCGTCAGAACACAGATTTTTCAGACATGCATTGTTGTGCTTGGAACCTCTGTCAGCACCATTGTGCAAGGGCTACTAGCTCTGTCATTATCGACCCTGTCCTGGGTTCCTGCGTTTCCTGAGCCTTCGCTTCTTGCGCTGCCGCCTGGTGTCACTCACATCGGTGCTGAAGGACAGCGTGTCCGCTGCTGACAGTGCACTCGACAGCACTCCCTGGTGTGTGTGTCCTGTCCTCATTTCCTCACTTTCTGTACTGCTTGAGGAGTATGGTCCCATCTCACGTGGCGCTGGCTCCCCGGATGCTTCCCCTGTCAGTTCATCACTGTCCATGGGTACCATACCCAAGGATGACCAAAGTGCCCTGGTGCCCTCTGACTCTGATCCCGACCCTCCCCTCAAGCCTACCGTGGACTCTGACCCTGATGATGAATTTGGTGCAACATGCCGTGACCACAGTGGGCTTGAACACATGCCTTCCATAGCCAATCCATTCGCCACCTCATTTCCCTGCACGTTGACATGTGCTAGGACATGTTCCCACCTGACTTCTCTTCCCGGCGTCGCCATTTCCTGGAGCAGCATTTCCCAGACTGAGACGTGGACTTGCACATTTCCAGATGTGGTTGTCCATCCCTTTGACTTCTAGTGTTGGGCCTTGCCTGTCGCTCCCAGCTGCAGGTACTGCGAGTCGTTGAGGATTGCCAGTTTTGGCACCCAGAATCCCTGTAAGGCTTCCACGGCTGCCCAAAGCTTTGCTCCGTTATTTGTTTGCATGTGATGTGTTGGTACGTAGCCACAGAAGCGCACCTCTGGTCCTTGGTCGTCTTCCGCCGCGAACACGCCAAATCCCTCGGCCCTGCGCATGTCCTTGTGGCTCAGTCGTTTCGACGATCCGTCCGTGTACACTATCCTGTAGCCCTTCTCCACCAGTTCTGCAATCAGATCTTGCACTCCTTGTAGCACTCCCGGGCCTGCCTGCCTCGGGCGCTTCGGACGTGATTCCGTTGCCCTTTGCCAACTGTGATTGTCGGCTGATTTCTCTTGGGTGAAGCACTCCGTGTGTGTTTGCCACCATGCATTCAATCCCCCATGTACTTGCACTTCCCCTTGTCGCGGCTGCACTCCGGTGTCTCGAAGTTGTTCCAGTGATTTTTGAAAGCCTTTCCATTGTTCCCTACGCTCCCCTGTGTAAAATCCCACCCATTCACATAGCTCCCTTAGCCATGTTGTTAGGTATGACGTGAACACCGACGACGCTCCTGCCTTGACTTCGCATCGGTACCGCCAGTGGGCACTTCTTGCTGACCACATCGCCCAGCCTCGGTGCGTTTTCAGTAACCATTCTTGGTCGTCAGACTCCATAATATCTCGAACTGTGGATGTCCCGTTATCAGTTTCCACCTGGCCATAGTAGTGCTGTATAACCACCGCCGCCGCTTTGAACATGGGTCATTCGACCATCGCGTGCTTAACCGTCTCCTTTTGTCAGTGCCTGACCTCTTGTAGACTCTCGCAGTACGGTCAGTTTGTGCCACAGCGCCTTTCGCGCAAAGTCCCGAACCCTCGGTGGTAGCTGTGCCTGTGCCAGCTGTTCCCATACCTCCGGTGTTTGCGGGTCGCGGACCCCTGGCTGAGAGGCGTAGAACTGGAGCAGCCATGCCCTGGTCCAGTTTTGGGTATGGACTGCGGGGGTATCAAACCCCCCTTGTGACGGGACTTTGTTGAGGAGTCGTCCGCCATGATTCTAGACCCCTTTCCATGTCCGAGGCAGTGCATTGAACAATCTTGCGTCCTCCAAGGTTTGGAATTGACCCCACGTCAGCACCCCCTACCGGATCAATTTCGTGTTGTAGTAGGAGCAGCGGAACTCATTTCGGAAATACACAGAGTGCCACAACGGCAGGCGGTCCCGGTTTGCCGGGGGGGCGACCTGCGGGGCCACTCGCTGGATGTTGGAGTGTGCCTTTGCCGACCATCCCAGAAATGTTAGATCGGCCGTTCGGACCATGCCCAGTTGAATATATGGAAGGTTGTCCTTGGATGGTGTGAACCCTATGGCTGTTGCCCATGCATAGAAGGTCTCCACTGCCTTGTCAGGGAATTTGTAAGGCTCTCCCAACAGGCTGACGAACGGAGCCGCTGCCTGGTGCATAAGAAACAGCTCTTGTTCTGGTAGTGCCAGTCCCCCTTGCGTTCTTGGTCGTGAGAGGATTGGTAGGGTGATTCCCCAGCTGTTGGTACCCATAGTCACGTGGTACACCAACTTCAGTTGTCTGATCACCGAGACTGGGGCGTAGTATGCCTTGGATACCCATGCCACGACCGGCAGAATCCATGATGTCAGCATGAATGCACGTTCGTTCATGGACAGTTGCAGCGTGGATACCACCCTAGCGCGACGGAAGGCCTCTTGCAGCGCTGGTGCGAAAGCCTGCTCTATCGTCAGCCCCCATCCTTGGTCATCTTGTTGGTGCCGAATATTCCCCAAGCGTACACCCAGATACTTGACGAAATTTTTGACATCCACTCCAATGTCCCGAAAGCACCTCGCCCACTCCATTCCCCCACAGTTGCGAACTATCGCTGCCGTTTTGCTGAGGTTGACCTTCAACCCCGAAAACTGTCCAAAACGTGAAACCACTTCCCATACCCTCTTCAACAGCTGTGGGTTGGCTCTTCCATCAAAGAAAATGATGAGGTCGTCTGCATACATCATGACAGTCAGCACTGGACCCAGGTCTTGTAGTGGGAAAATCACAAAGGATGCCACCAGGGAGAACAGCGCCGGGGAGAGTGGATCCCCCCGGCGTGTGCCCGCCCTCGGGTGGTGGTAAACACCTGGGACGTATCCTTTTCCAACGGAGTATAGATACGGTGCTCGCAAGAGGTGTAGAATCAGACGGATATACAGGAATGGTATGCACATTAGACCCAGTGCCGCCGACACCATCTCGTGAGACATCGTGGGGAAAGCATTTCTGAAGTCTACTGATAACGCCGCTCCTTCACTTAAGCCATCCCAGAGTGCCCATGACCCATAGACATGCTGGAGTATGCTTCTGTGTCGAAGGAAACCTGTTTGCTGTGACGGAATGCAGTGGAGGAGTACATCCTCTAACTGGATCAGGAGGATGTTGGTGAGCCACTTCTGCCTTGTAGTTTGCAGTGCAATTGGTCGGAGCGAATCTGGTGTCTGCATCGCCTTCGTCTTGGGGATCATTGTCACCACTCCCGAGGTCCATGTCTCCGGCATTTTGCCCACTTCGAGGAAGCGTTTCATTGAGTCATACATTTGCGGTTCGAAGATGCACGAGAACCTCTTGAAGAATTTTGCCGAGAAACCATCCAATCCAAGGGAACTGTTGCTGTTCAGCCTCTTAAGGCCTTCATGAACTATGTCCAGGGATAGTTGCTTGAAAAGGAGTCGACCTGCCTTGCGCAACCGCTGTTCCACTCCTAACGACTTCAGATAGGCCACACAATCTTCTTTAGTGGATCCCGTCGGGGTGGACACTTTGTCCCAATGGTCCACCAGCTCTTTTGCCACCGCCTTTGCCCCCCGTATC
Organism: Eutreptiella sp. 'Long Island Sound 2002'; assembly: GCA_964036045.1. Taxonomy (NCBI): domain Eukaryota; phylum Euglenozoa; class Euglenophyceae; order Eutreptiales; family Eutreptiaceae; genus Eutreptiella; species Eutreptiella sp. 'Long Island Sound 2002'. The sequence goes on along the minus strand of OZ038382.1, from coordinate 6,582,510 downwards.
GCCGAGCCTGTCCTGGATACCAGATGCTGAAGTTTCTTTCGCTCCTGCAACTCCCGCATTAACCGATACAATTCGTTCCTTTGCGTTCTCATATCTCCTGAAGTTTCCCCGGTCGTGATCACCCCCTTGAGCTTGGACAGTGTTTCCATGCCCGTTCTGTCACGCTGAGCCTTTTCATACAGCCCCACCAGGAGGGTGTAGGCTGTTGCCGCATCTGTTGCTGCAATACCCAGTGATGATAGAAATTGGTAGACCGCTGGTGCCACAGAGTCTCTCGTGGAGCCACGCAGGAACCGTAGGGCTTGTAGCTCTACCGGCTGCTTTTTGTTTTTATGTTCCCTTTGATGGCTGATCGCCTTCTTTTGGATGCAGCTCAGTGCTTCCTCCCACCATTGATCCCCTGTTGACTTGATAGACTTGAGAGAGGTCTCCAGATCTTCCATTGCCTCCGGGTCTTGAAGGATGGTCTCTGGGCAGTAGAATCTGGGGACTGTGTCCTCTGTGTCGAAAGACGGGGGTGTGAATTCAGCCAGGATCGCCTTGTGGTCTGAGTTGGCAGCAAACATGGGGTACACGCTAGTCGCCAGGCTCAGCAATTCGGATGTTGTGTGGATGCGGTCAATACGGCGTAGCCTCTGCGGGTCGAGTCGCTCTCCTTCTCGGGGGTAGCCGTATGTGAAGCCCGTCGGACACGATGCTTCCTTGTCCTTGATGTCCGTCAGGGTTGGACAGTGAATATCCACCCAAACATCCTGCAGACCCGCTTTCGCCAAGGTCGTCACCTCTTGGTCTCTGGCATGTAAGGACGTGTCATGCTCAAACTCTGGGGGCGCGAAGGCGTCCCTGTGTTTTACAACTAAACTATTGTGATCAGCACATAAAATGAGGTTTGGTCCGTGTAACTCCTTGGCGATGTCTTTCCATTGCGACTGTCGACGCGTGTGCTTGTGGTGGAAGTGGACCACAACTATGGTGATCTCCAGTGGACCACTCGACAGTGAGGCTTTCAGCGCCCTGGGAGACAAGAACTTCATTGATTGCAGTGTCCACTTGGATGTTTTCCACGCAAGTGCCACTCCTCCCCTTCCTTCTTCATGAAGTGGTCCGTCCAGGCCATACCCGTACTTTGACAAGCACTGCATGCCCGCTTGACGATCCTCCACCGTGACGAAGTGGGGCTCTTGGATGGCGAAGAAGTCCGCCCAGGGGGGGGGGGGGGTCGAACCACGAAAGCCAAAGAGTAGGACAGGAGAGGGGCATACGTCGGCTCGGATGTACCAGTGTGTTCTCCGGGTGTAAGTACAATATCTCCCATAATCGATCTCCTTTTAATAATCTCGCCTTGGCGTGCAACCCAGCAATCTTGGCATCCTCTCCAGCCATGTACAACGGCACTTTATCCATCTGGTCGCCGTGCAGACCCGTCAGTGGCCTTAGGGTGTAGGGGTTGATCGATGCGGGGCAATAAATCGGTTCGGATAGAATTTGGGCACTGCAATTCCCATCACAGGCGAAATCCACAAAAAAAATGCACCATAAAGGCAGCAGTACCTTCTCCCGAATTACTTTCGAAGATGTCAATGTACTCGGCCACGCACCTGTCCGATAGCCGCGGCAGTCACCAGGGGTCACCAATTCTTCCACAGAGTGTCCTGCAAAGGTTACACAGAGAATCAGCACATATAGACATTGGGGGACAAGTACGATGGCATTTGGAGGTCTTTTTGGTGCGCTGCGTGTTGCACACCATTGTTGTTTTCTCCCCAAGCCAGCCGGCCTGTCGCAGTGCCACTAGTAGCATCCCCTTTGGCTTGCCCGTTTGTATCTCAGTCCATATGCGCGCCGCGACTTGTCCCATGCTCAGTTTTGTAACAAAGTGTTGAACTACATTGTGGTCCACTCCAACACTCTCTCTGATGTCAGCAGGGCACTCATGCTTGATTTCTTCGCAGTGCACGTGATTGAGCCAGTCCGGTAGCACTTGTGAATTGGAACAATACTCCCAATAGAGGCGTTGGAGGGCTGTGAGGATATGGGCGCCACCAAGGCAGTATGGCAGTTCCGCTGAGAGAACAATGGCACACAGGAGGCTAAAAATTGTGGGAAAACGAACGAGGTGGGCACTGCAGTTCCCAAATGACGTGATTCTCTAGAATGGGGCAGGCATGTACCTTCATCTCGCCGGATGAGAAAACTGGAGATCGGTCTGCACGGTGGGTTGGTCTTGGAGCTGGCCATGCATTGTAGTACTGCATCCTCGCTCCTGGCTCTTGTCGGGCCCCAAATCATCTCTAGGTCAAATGTGATCTTTGTGACTTGGATCCTGACGAGCTCCTTCTTGACCCATGTGGTTCTGAAGGTCTCTGTCGCCTTCTGGTTCGCCGAACGCTGTCCTGGAGCCTCTTCCGCTTGCAACCTCGCTCTCTCTGCTGTGTGGACAGCTTGCGACGCAGTTTGGTGGTCAACCCCTTGCAGCAATTCCTCTCCCGAAGGCATGGCTAGGCAAAGGGGCTGACAAAGGGTGAAACACACAGTCAAATTGGTAGCACTACACACTGCAACTTGGCGAAAACAATGGTCCGAACGTACTCAACTTTCTCCTCATAATGTGAGGCGCCACAAAACATGAAGACAACGACTGAGTAAAGGACTTGCAGCATGCTCCCCCCTCCGGGGTGCCCAATGGGAGTCCCTGACTTGTGACCCAACAATAAACACAGCTGGAATGTACCCATATAGAAGATTTACTAACCCTTGCACCTTTGTAAAAAGTGTTCTATGATTAGCAGTGCCAAGTCTATGCAACCCTTTGAGGGTTACATAGATACAGTGGTACATACCGTGTTTAACTTCTGTTCCAAAGGTTGACGCCACTTGTGCACCAAGTGCAAGAGAACAAGAATCATACACTCCATGTAGATGAGTTTCGGAAGGTTGGGCACAGCAGCTCCCAAATGCAATGAACCATAAGGAAAATAGGTCCATAAATGGAAAAATCTTCTGCAACAAAGAGTTGTGCTTATATGGGTGCCAGGTCCCATAGACCACAGGGGTGCGCGTAAGAAAAAATGGGAGGTTGTACTAAGCATAGCTGATGCTATACATCCGTTTCAGAACACGGTAGTGAATATTTTCATCTACCAAAATAGGAAGGCGGTGTTGTGTGTGTTGCTGCACCTCTTGAAGTCCGTGTATAATAGAGACAAGCTCTGGGGTGGCTGACAAGCTCTGGGGTGGCTGACACTGTCAAGTCAGTGAGGAAGAAAGGGTGCCAAGCAGGGCTGGTAACATTGGTGCTTCGTATGTCCAAGGGACAACGTACATGTATATGGAAAAATGGATCTTCCATCAGCAATTGTACTATTGCAGTATAGCCTTCCTTTGGGGGGAATCTTTGCACTGCGCGCTACTTTTAGACTATGTTCCCCCGAAGAGCCCCCAAGCACACCCTGTGGAAACACCCTTAGAACTAGGTGACCCAAACTGCCCCAGCTCAAGAAAGTTGCAAACTGGGGTACACAGTACCACTCTCGTTCCTTTAAGGGCGATCTTGGTTAACACCTTAGCAAGTTGGGAGAATTGGGGGCTAGCATAGCACAACCCCATCGATCTCCAGTAGAAGCAATAGGCATTATTGAGGTATCGCGAACAGTAGAGCTGCATGATACGCTGCTCCTTACTCGCGAACAACTCCACCTGAACTTCATTCAGGTCTACCACCCCTACATTCTCGGGGGTCACCAACAAAGGGGGACAAAATCAGAAGTCAAAGCGTACACTAGGGGTCACCATGATGCCCCTAGGGGCCCCTAGTATCTCAAAGTATGGGTCTCTAGTACAGCCAGACGCCCAAATAGTTGCACTGCGCGCGCAGTGCACTTAAGGCTCCCCCTTGGCGCAATATATGCAACCTAGGAAATGAAGGCAAGACATCCACTGGTCTATCCAACAATAAAACAACAGTGGCTGTACCGTTAAGAGACCGGTTCTCATTTTTGGGCACGGGTTTGAAGTTACGTTGATAAAAATTATCAAACCAAAGAGCAGCTTGTGTTCCCTTCGGGGCATTCCAAAGAACAGTACAAATGGTTTGAGCTTGGACAGCGAACGAAGGGACATGGTAAGAACATGGACCCATGTGCAAAAGACACCTATGTTGCTTACGACTCTTCGAATGGACATTTGTTGGCCTCTTTGTACGAGGACAACATCTTTTGTGTAAGACAACCAAATGTTAAAACACTCCTACTCACAACACGGTACCAAAGATCGGGTACTGTATTACCGGTAAGCCTGTCCCTCTACTGGATGTAATCCCCAATGGATCTCCTACCTCGGTAGTCGTCCCTAAGATCTAACGCCCATGGACAGATCTGGTCAACACCGTTATCCTTCCCTATAGCGGATAGATCCTCCTTTGTAGCATATACCTTGGATTTGAGGAACCGCCGGAAAGGTACAGCATCCATGAAGAAGATGCCTGTTGGCAAGCAGCAAAGGTACGAGTCCACACAGTAGAGAGGGCATCATCCAGACCCGATGGTAGAGTCCGCAACCCCAGTATGTCACAACCAGCTGGATGTATCCACCATTCACATCCCCATTATCCAGAGCCCAACAACTGTCCAAGGTACTAGGTGTACAACAGCCATTAAAATTGTCCAGGGGCCAGTAAGAAGCTTGAGTCGTGTAATCCAGTAGCCTGTTGTAAGGTTTGCGGCATCTTATTGACCCGAATGAGTGAAATACCAAGTTTTCAAAATTTTGTGCTCTGCAGAGCACATAACTAGCAAAAGTCCAATTTCAAGGCCACATTTTGACAGGTTTGCGAGTAATTGGGTGGCGTACCTTGCATATGTTTCCATGAGGACCTTGTGGTGCAATGATGTACGGTGCAACGGTGACGCAATGTAAGACGTCCGTGGTTACAACACGACAGTACCTGAGGACATCACTACCGACAAACACACCACGACCCACCCAAAAAAAGCATTTCAGATTTTTGGGAGCTGCAGTGCACAAAATTTCAAATACCAAGAATTCAAGTCCATAAATGGGGGTGTATGTGTTAACCTCGTGGCGGAAGAAAACGAATCTTTTTGGGAGAACATACGAAAAACGCAAGTCTGTTTTGATGAAACAAAGGTATGCTTTTTTGGGGGGTGAAAAACGGACATTGAGATCGGCACAAATTGTGTGTTTTGGCTGTCAAGTCTACCAACCAATGGGGACGCCTAAGATCATGGCCACCCACCTCAAAATCAAAGAAATCTCCTCGTGTACGGGAAGGTCCATAAACATCCCATATCAATACATCAGCGGAGGTGCCAAGAGCCAAGGGAGAAATCCATACCATATTGCCCAACATATCATCGGCCATGGTGACCTTGAAAATGTGAGCCGCGTACTTTGGGTTCCAAAAGTCCACAAACCACATCCCACCAATGGAGTTGATCGGATGGGCTATGCAAGCATATTGATTTCTCCCCGCCACCGGGACCCTATGAAGGCAGGGGTGATGTAGCCATATTGATTTCTCCCCACCTTGGGGACCCCGAGAAGGTAGGGGTGATGTAGCCATATTGATTTCACCCCACCATGGGGACCCCGAGAAGCCAGCGGTGATGTAGCAATATTGATTTCTCCCCACCATGAGGACGGTGAGACGGCGGGGGTGATGTAGCCAAATTGATTCCCCCACTATGGGGACCCTGAGAAGGCAGGGGTTAGGTAGCCATAGTGATTGATGTAGCCATTGCGCCCAGTTTAGGGGGGAGTTGACGCACGGTGTGTGCACGGTGCGTGCACGGTTCAATGTTTTTGGAATGTTCACCCAGCTTCTACCCCGTTGAACAGCCCCCACAGAACCACACCCAGGTCCCAATTTCTGCTCCCCGCAGCCCTTGCTGGCATCCCAAGAATTTTTGTTTTTTGTTCTCATGCTTGGCACAGGTCCCAGGGTCCTAAATTCTGCACCTTGCAATACTTGCTAGTAAACTAGAATTGAACTGAAATTCTCCACGAAGACCTGACGTTCCAAAGGTCGGGTTGCAAGCATTTTAGGTTTATCTGGTTGTATAGAAGCAGGGAAATATGCCCTAACCTGATGCATGAAAGCCTTCCCCCGCACAGTGAAGGGTTGTGCCCAAGCAGGAGGGGACAAGACGCACAGAGAGGAAATTATTTTCAGTGCAGTCTCCACCACGCTCTCTCGGATCCTAGGAGTGCCACGGCGTCATCTCACACCCACCTTTCTGGGTGAAGAACCCCTCTCCTCTTACCGGAGCACCCAGCCAACAGAATGCACCGGTTAATGGAAAGAAAGGAAGATTTGGAAAAAGAATTTTTCAAAATGGGGGCAACCAATGGTCAATCAATAGCTGAATAGTTGTCTTGCATCCACAATAACCATGAAGAACCCAATTTTGTGGAAAAAAAACCAGGCATTCTGGATCTGAGTAATAAACAATACCCAAAAGTATGCACGGTGCGCGCACAGTGTGCGCACGGATCAAGCAACACCCCCTAGGGCCTCGAGAAGGCAGGGTTTTTGTAGCCACTTCTAATTTTTTTTTAACTCGGGACCGAAGTTCCACCAAGTGTCCATTGAGACTACACATAGCAGGTCATGGGTCAGTGAAAGGGCCAACTTTGGTTATGGGTTTAGTATGACCTACCCTCACCAAGACGGCTGCAGCGGGGTGGCGGGAGGAACGAGTCTTGCGCCTTGCCCCACCCATGTCGCCCCGTTTGCACGGGTATGCGCGTCCTCCCGGACCTCTTGGGGGTGTTACAATACAATTTGTAGCCACTTCTAATTTTGTTCCCGCGTGGGGACCCCGGAGAAGGCAAGGGTAATGTAGCCATGCCACCCACATGTGGGCCCCCGAGACGGCAGGGGTTAAGCAGCCAACTACTGAGTGACAAAAGATGCGATTTTTTTTAATCATGTTGTTCAAGAAATCAGGTGGTCTGACAAATTGGATCGTTTCAACCATTGTCCCCACTTCCCAGATTTCATGACACACTTTACGGACTCCATAAAAGCCCACCTACTCACCCATCCGACGGGTAGAATCCACACCAAAAACAGGCGTGGGAGTCGAAAATAGCCCAAAAAATTGCCCTACGCACTGAGCTCCCTCCATGACAAGGAATGGAAGAAGTGGTACGAAAGCAAAGATGTCCGTGCAAATACTTGGAATTCGGTCCCATGTGCCTCAATTTGCGTTCCAAATGCATGCATTGCCATGCAACACATCTAGATTGCTGCCCCGCATCCACCAGAACCATGAGAAAAAAACCAAGTTCTATGGGGGAAAAAAGCAGCGCGGGAAAAGTGCAGCGGAACCAGGAGGCGGTTCTTGCGCAAAGCGGTTCCTGGACATGGGGGGGGGGTGCCTATGAGAGCACTTTATCTCACCATACTACTCCTCTGCGTTGTGGAGACCTTGGTGAAAAATGGGATTGAATCCCGGTAAAAATGGTCCAAAGGATGTATGCAGTGCGAAGGCGATCAGCAAGACCCCCTATTTCGCCATCATTTGGAGCCAGAAAAATAGTAAATGTGAAGGAGGCTGGGTGCTTCTTTTGGGGTTTGTCCAGACAAGCCCCAAATGATGCCCCCTCCCAAGTTCCCAAAAGATTTTGTAATGGGGGGGGTTCCTTTGCAGCGCTACTTTTGCAGTGAGTACACCCTGAATGCCCTGCTTTTTACCCCCGCCCCCCAAGTGGCACATAAGGAGAGCACACCCATTGGCCACAAGACTTGTTTTATCACCCCTCCCTCCCACAATCAAGAGGGCAAGATAATCAACTACTATGCTGATTGTGCAAGATGTGAAGCGGGCCTGTTCACATGTTCCATGCCATTGGCATGACCATTGGCAGCCACTTGGCTGCAACAGCCTTGTGTTTAGATGGGCACAAATGGTATTAAAGCGCCCTGCCTTGCCCTATCTGGTGCCTCCCAAGGTGAAACTTGCACCTTTTCGACACCATCTACAATCTACCTGTGGGGGCTACCTTGCACTGGTAAGTTGGAAAATGCTGCAGCAATCTTAAGAAAAATTAGACTCTGAATTCACCCCCAGTTGCCACCATTTGGCTCTTTGTACCTTCTGAGGGGGCCTTTGTCCATGCCCCACGCCTACGCCTACCCCTTGGAGGTTGTCAATGGTCACTGTGCAGCAGGACTTTCTTGCAAGCTGTGCACCATTTTGTAGTGTATTGTGTAGTGCCTGAGGTCTACCCCTGGCAGGGGCTGTTCTCTGGTTCACCCTGGCAGCCCCCTCCTGATTTTTCTCACATTTAGCCTCAATCCGTTGGCCATGCCATCATCCTCAGTAGACCATTCGTCATCGCAGATATGCAGCAGGTGCGTGGGTCAAGCTCGAAATTGAAGTAGCAAATCAAGCGAATGACTGCACTGGGTAATCAAGTGAGAAGGAGGTAGGTAGGTAGGTAGGTGCACTCGGTCGTGGAGAGGCGCCCCATGGTTCCCGCTGGCGTTGCCGCTGTGACGAACAGGAAGAGGCTCCGCGCTTGAAGAGGGGAGGCGACTTACATCCCGCTAGACCTCACTGGTGGCCCCCAACAAAGCGGCCCCGGGCAAAACCGGGATGGCTGATCGCCGCCAGCGTGACGTGCTTGCCTCGCCGGGAGGGTGTGCCCCCGTGCTTGCGCACGTCCCCTCCTTTGGGCGGAACCCTAGAGTTTCACCGGACTTCCTGGCGTATCCTGTTCCCAAGGCATGCATGCATGTTCTTGGTACTGGGGTTCCGAGGCGCTTGGGTGTCGCACGCTCCGCCTCGAGTCCCAAAGCAGCGCACGCCTTAGGATGCAGCCTTACCCCCGGGCTCCGGATCTCGTTTGGCCGGGTCACCCGCATGGCACGGGCTGCCTCAGTGTCCGGGCTATGGACACTGGGTTTCCTACTGTTGTGTGGCGTTTGTGTTTGGGTCCGGGTTGTGCTTGGGCTCGGGTTTCGGTAACCCCGCCAACCCTGGCTGGGGTCTTGGGTGGGTGTGTTTGGGTACGGGTTGTGGTTTCGCCCCTCCTTTCATGGCTGGGGTTTGTGGTGTATGCGGTTGGGCTTGGGTTTTGGCTTGCACCCCACCATTCTTGGCTGGGGTTTTGGGGCGTGCGTGGTTGTGTGCGCGCTCCGCTTGTACCCCGCCGTTCCCGGCTCAGGTGTGCGGTGTGGGTGTGTGTGCTTGGGCTCGGGTTTCGGCTGCGCCCCGCCACTCCTGGCTGAGGTGTTGGGGTGTGTGTGTGTTTGTGTGCGCGTCCCGCCTGGTCCCCTGCCCCTCCTGGCTAGGGGTGCGGTGCGGGGGTGTGTGCTTGGGCTTGGGTTGCAGCCGCGCCCCGCCACTCCTGGCTGGGGTGTTGGGGCGTGTGTGTGTTTGTGTGCGCGCCCCGCTTGTACCCCGCCACTCCTGGCTGGGGTGTGCGGTGTGGGCGTGTGTGCTTGGGCTCGGGTTTCGGCTGTGCCCCGCCACTCCTGGTTGGGGCGTTGGGGTGTGTGCGTGTTCGTGCGTGTGCCCCGCTTCTACCCCGCCCTTCCTGGTGGGGTGGGGTGTGTGTGTGTGGGTTTGGGTTTCGTCTGCTCTCCGGTTTTTTCCTGGCTTGGGTGCAGGGGCGCGTGGCCTCTTGTGTGCGCCGTGTCCGTTTCCTGTCACCTCCTGGGGGGGCCGCTTGTGGCGTGGGGGTGTGCAGGAGTTGCCGGGGTTTGCCCCCCTCCCTCCCCCTTTTTTTTTTCGGGCTGCGGGGGGGGGTGGGGGGGTGTGGTTTTCGGCCCTGTCGTGTCGTGGCTTTGTGGTGTCCGTCGCTGGCTGCCCCGGTCTTGGGTCCCGTGGTCTCCGTCCCCCCTTCCCCTCTCGTTCGGGCTGCGCCTTCGTGTTTTGTTTTTTTTTTGCCCGTCTCTGCCCCAGCGTGGTGTGTGTTGGCGTGTGCGGGGTGTCCTTTCTTCCGGTGGGCCGCTGCTCTTGGTTGGGTGTCACCGGTTTTGGCTGGGTGGTCCTCCGGTGTTCCTTCGGGGTGGGTGCCGTCTTCGGTGCCGTCTGGCTGGGGGGTTTGCCCGCCTCTTGTGGTGTGGGTGGACGGCTTCGTGGCTGTGGGCCTATCCCGTGCCCCCCCCCCCCGCCTTTTTTTTTGGGGGGGGGGGTCTGCCTGTTCCTCCCTCTGCCTTCCCCGGGCTGGTGCACGCACTGGTCGGCATTCGGTGTGGTTAACCGGGTTGCTGTTGGTGCTTGCGTTTTGCTGGGCCTTGCCCCGGCCCCATGGGTCGGGTGGGTTATGTACACGCTTGGCTCGGTGGCCCTTCCTGTCGGGTTAGGTTCTGGCTCTGCTGGCTGGGCGGTTGCGCCAGGCTGTTTCGTGAGGCCCTGGGTTAGGGGGGCTGGGTTTTCTGTGTCCCTCCGCCTCCGCAGTGCCGGCTTAAACTTTCTGGTGGCGGTTTGTGTGGGCGGGCCGCCGCCGTCGTTGCCGGGCGTGCAGTGGCCCCTTGCCGGTGTGCGGCGGGCTGGTGCGGCGTCTTCCGGGGTGTGCGGCGGCTTGCTCGGGTTAGACCCTCGGTTAGTGTCCCTTGCTTTGGTGTTGTGGTGTGCTGTGGTGCGCCGTGGTGTGTCGTGCCGTGTTTCGCCGTGCTGCGTCGTGCTGGTCCGTGCTGTGTTGTGGTGTGCCCTGCTTTGTCGTGCCGTGTTGCGCCGTGTCGTGCCGTGGTGTGCGGCGCTGTGCCGCGTCGCGCCGCGTCGTGTTGTGGTGTGTCGTGTCTTGGGGTGCCTTGTCGTGGTGCGTTGCACGGCGGTGCGCTGCGGTGCGGTGTGCCGTGTTGCCTCGTGTTGTGCCGTGGTGGGGGCGTGGGGTGGGGTCGGTGGTGGTTAGACTGGCCCGTGTCGTGGTGCGGGACGCGGGTCGAGGCTTTGTGGCTGACTGTTGGCTGGGGGGTGCGGTTAGGTGTGGGGTGGCTCGCTGGATCCGTGCTGCGGGGGTCCGGGTGTGCCGCTCGGGCTGGTGGGTCAGGTAGGTGTCCGTGGGGTTGCCCTCCCTGGGGGCCTGTGCTTTGGTCCCGTGTCCTCTGGGGGTCCTTGCCTCTAGCCCTGGGTGCTGCGGCCGTGTCCTCTTCCTCTTCTTGTGCCTGTGTGGTGGCCCTTGCTGTGGCCGGGGTCGTCGCCTGGCGGTGAGGGCGTGGTGGTGGGCTGCGCGGCGGTGTTCTCGGCGGCTCCCTTAGTGGGTGTAGCCCCTTCTCCCCATGTGGGTGTGCCCTCCTTCCCATGTGCGGGTTCCGGTGGCCGGTGGGCGTGAGCCTGTGCAGTCCGTACGGCGTCAGGTCCGTGCTTCGGCGGCGTGTGTTGGCGGGCGTGTGCCTCCGGGGGTCGCGCGGTGTCCGCTGGGGGTGGGGCGGTGCTGGTCCCTCCGTTGTGGCATGCCCTTCCTGTGTGTGCGCCCTGGTGCCCGCCGTTGCGTCCTCTCTCTCTGCGCAACGGTCCCTGGTCCTTCCCCTTCCTGGCCCGTTGGTGGTTTCCTGCTCCCGTGTTGTGTCGCCCCCGGTGCTCTGTCCCTGTGGGCGCCTGCCTGTTACCTTGGGCCCCTCCTCGCCCCCTTGCCGGGGTGTCCCTTCCCGTCCCTTGCCCTCCCCTTGCCTGTGCCCTTTCCCTTCCCGGTGTGGTGGTGGCGGGGTGGGGGGGGGGGGGCCTGTGGGGCGCCGATGGCCCATGCCTGGGGGTGGGTGGTCTGGAGCCACCGGCGGAGGGCTTGGGGGGTGTAGGGGGGGCGGAGGCCCTGGACCGCGTCCCGGAGGAGGGCTTCCCATGCCGCCTGCGGCATGGCGGCCTCCGGGGCGTCCTCGGTGGGGTTGGCGGGGGTGCGGGTGCGGATCTCCTCGAAGGTGTGCACCATGTGCACCCCTTTTCGCCTTCCCGCTCCCCCGGCCCACTTCACCCAGCGGCGGAGCTCCCGCAAGGCGGGGGCAGACCACCAGGCGAGGTGGGCAGGGGCCTGGGGGGGGGAGGGCTCCGAGCTCGAGGTCCTGGAGCGGCGGTGGCGGGGGCTGGGGGTGGAGGATGCGTACGGGCGGCGGGGGGAACGGGAAGCTCGGTGGGGCTCGTGGGGGGAGGAAGACGTGGACATGGGACGGCGGTGGCGGGCGTGGCGGCGCCCGGGGGAGCGAGAGCGGCGGCGGCGGGGGCTGGGGTTGGAGGATGCGTAGGGGCGGCGCGGGGAACGGGAAGCTCAGTGCTGCTCGCGGGGGGAGGGGGACGCGGACATGGGACGGCGGTGGCGTGCGTGGCGGCGCCCGGGGGAGCGGGAGCGGCGGTGGCGGGGGCTGGGGGTGGAGGATGCGTACGGGTGGGGCGGGGAACGGGACGCACGGTGCTGCTCGCGGGGGAAGGGGGATGTGGACATGGGACGGCGGTGGCGTGCGTGGCGGCGCCCGGGGGAGCGGGAGCGGCGGGAGCGGGGCCCTCGGGGGTCGTGGTGGCGCCTCGGGGAGCGGGAGCGGCGCGAGTGAGCGGTTGAGGCACGGTGGCGCTGTGGGGAGCGTGAGCGCCGGGGGTGGGTGCGCCGTGTGGGGGGGAAGGGGGAGCGCCGCCGTTTGCGGGACCGGGCTTCGTCGCGGGGCGCGCCTGGCCAGTCAGGAGGCGTCGGCGGGTCCTGGGGGGCCTCGCGTGGTGCCGCCTGGTACTGGGGGGGGGGGGGGAAGTCCCCCACCCTCCATGGATCTGCCGCGTAGGGGTGCGGCGGCGGTGGCGGCTGGTGGTACGGGTGGAGTGACTGTCCCGCGTGGGGGTGGGCCCGGGGGGGCCCTTCGGCGTGGACGTGGTGGCCGGGCGGATACGGTTCCTGGTACGGGGGGGGGGTGGCCCCTGGTGGTGGGCGGGGTATGGGGGTGGAGCGCCCGGGTGCTGCCATCCCATGCGCTAGTGCTGCTCGTGCGTGGGGGGTTCCGGCCCGGTGGGGTAGGTTGGTGGGCAGTGGTAGTGGTGGTGGTGGTGTTGGTGGTGGTGGTGGTGGGGGCGTTGGTGGCGGTGGCGCTGGTAGTGGTGGTGATGGTGCTGCGGGTATGGCCCTAGGATCCCTTGTAGATATTCCGGTCCCCCCGGTGGGGCTGGGGGGTCGGGCATCGTTTGCAGCCCCTGGGGCCGTACGGCTTGGTGGGTAGTGGGGGCGGGTTGGGGGCCGGGCTTAACGGTGACCGAGGTCGAGGGGTCGCACGTCCCCGGGTCGGTCTGGCCGGCGGCGGTGGTGGTTTGTGGGGGGTGGATGATGGGGCGCTTGGAGATGGGGATGTTGACGAGGGTTTGAATGGGGTCGTGTTGGGTGGCCGCCTCTGTGGTGGCGGCGGCCGCTGGGGGGAGGGAGGCTCGGGATGTGGTGGGTGGGGGGTCCTGGTTTGAGTTAGGGTTTGGGTTAGGGCGGGGTCACTTGTGCTGCCGTCGTAGCTTTTGTGGTGTTGGGGGCTGTGTGGGGTGGTGTTGGTGTTGTTGTTGGTGGTGGTGGTGGTGGTGGTGCTGCTGCGGGTGGTGTTGTCGTTTGGGTTCCGGTTTGGGTTTGGGGTCGGGTTTTGGGTTGGGGTCCGGTTCGAGGTTGAGGAGGACCTCGTCCCGGAGGTGCGAGGGCACCGGTGCCGGGTGGGGGGGGTTCCCGGTGTGCTGCCGGGGTGCCTGGGTCGTCTGTGTGGGGGTCGGGGGGCCTCCGGCAGCCTGGCGTGCGGCTGCAGCTTTGGCTTTGGCTGTGGCTTTGTGGATGAGGTCGGCGGCGAGGGGGGGGTCGGAGGATGAGGTGGAGGACGTCGATGAGGATGAGGACGAGGAGGAAGTGGTGGTTTTGGGGGACGCGGGTTGCGCTGTCATGCGGGCGGTTGCGGGCTTGTGGGTCGCGGCGGCTTCTGTTGCGGCCACGGCGGGGAGGATGGAGGGCATGTCCTCGGGCCGCAGGTTGGGGGTGGGTGGCTGGGGGGGCCCGGCTGTGACCTGGCGGCCCGGCGGGCCGATCTGGTCGGCTGCGGTGGGGGAGGGAGGCGCGGGGCTGCGGTCTTCGCCTTCTAGGCTCGGCTGGGCCGGGGTCCTGCAATGCGTGAGGTTGTGTGGGTTGGCGTCCGCGGGGGGAAACAGTTCGCGTGGGCTGCATCCGGGGGCCGGGGGGGGTGGGCCTGGGGTTCCGGGGGGGTGTGCGGGGGGGCGTGTGCGGGTCACTGGGCGGGGTGGGTGTGGCGTGGGGCGTGGGGCTCCTTGCGGTGGGTGTGTGCGGGTTGCCGGGTGTGGGGGGTGGTGAGGGGTGTTCGGCGGGTGGGTCCGTGGCGGGCGTGTGCGGTTGTTTGGGCGGGTGGGGGAGGCCCGTGTCGCGGGGCCCGGGGCTGCGCGCGATGGTGGGCGTGTGTGGGCCGCCGGGTGGGAAGCGGGGGGGGAGGGGGAGGGGCAGGGGCGGGGATTGCGCGGGGGGGGGGGTGTTGTGTCGGTGTATGTGTCCGCTTGCAGCGGCGCGCCTGTGTGGTCTGTTGTAGGATGGGCGGTTTGGAGGAGAAGCTTGCCGTCTTCTGCGGCCGCGGCAAGGACTTCGCAGATGAGCGTGCGTATTTGGTGCACCTCTTGGTCAGTGGTGGGAAGAGGGTATGCTAGCTCTGGGCTAAGGCCTACGCGGCGGAGGATCCTGTGGATGGCGTGGTACCCGCAGGTGAGGGAGTGCTGTGGCCTGAGGGGGGGGTCCTTCCGCGTGTCTGGGCCTGCCTCGATTTGTGTGTGGGCGGTGGGGATGGCCCAGATCCAGGGCACGGTCCCCGTGGATGGCCAGCGGCGCTTGATCCATTGGGTCAGGCATAGCATGGCCAGTCCCAGGTGGTAGCCCGCCCGCCCTGGGGTGATTTGGGCCAGGGCACGGGCCGGGGGTTTGTCGCCCGGCTAGAGGACGCCCCTGAGGACTTTGTGCGGGGTGGTGGGGTCCCCTACTGCCCCTGGTGGGGCGGCCCCTGGGGCGAGCATGGTGTCGGTCCCTTTGACGAGCCATTGTGGGCCGGGGGATGTTGCGGTAGCGGCCACTACGTAGTAGTGGCCGCGCTCGAGGACTGTACACCAGACCTCCGGCGGGGGGTGGTCGCTGTCTGTAGGTGGGGGAGGGAGGTCGTCGTCTGGGGTGCGGAGGCCGGCGGCGCGGAGGGCGGTGTCGCGGGTTGGTGCGGTAACCTGTTCCCATTGTTCCGGGTGGTTCGGGTCTGCCGGGTGGTCCTTCTCCGCTGGGGCTCGTCGTAGGTGTGTGGTCCCTCGACGTGTGACGTTGGTGTCGGTGTCGTGTGTCAGGGCCTGGCCCCACTCGATGGGGGGGATCCAGGCGTGCTGGCCTTGGGCGTGTTGGCGGGCTCGCCAGAGCACGAGGTCTACGATGGCCTCGTGGAGGCCGTTGCCTGGGGTGGCTAGGTCCTGGAGGGCTTTGACGGTGAGCTTGGTCCAGCTCTCTTGTAGGCGGTACCAGCCCAGGGGAGTGTGCAGGGCCGTACCTTGGAGGGTTGCTCGGAGGAGGTCGGGGTCGCGGATGGTGGTCGTTGTGAGGGGGGGGTGCTCCGGGTCCGGGGGGGCTTGGCGGGGTGGGCTGCCGGGGTCCTACGCGTCCACGTCGATGTATGGGTGGCCCTTGGCGGGCTTGGCTGGGCTGGGCGGTGCCGGGTGGCCCCGTGGGTGAGAGGTGGGCTCTGGGGTGCCGTGGGTGCTTGTGGCGGGGGGGTCTTGTGGTGGGGCCTGCAGGCCTTCTGGGGTGCTCTGGTGGTGTCTTGGAGGCCTGCGGACGGAGATGGGGGGCGTGTGTGGGGCGCGGGGTAGGCTAGTGGACTTCTGGGTCATGCACGGCATGGTAATGGATGAGACGCCGCATGTGTTCCCTGGCGGTGGGGTCGGTGAGTTGTTCCGTGTGTGTCAACAGGAGGTGTTTGCGGTGTACCATTTGGGCCGCTGCTCTGCGGACTGCTTCTAGCTGGAGGTGCGCTGCTGCCTCCATCGGGTTTTCAGAGTGTTTGGTGAGGTGTCGGTGTAGGGCCTGTGTCACCGCCCCTCTCATAGTGGCTTCCTTGACCAGGGGATCCCTGAAGAGGTGTTCGGTGGCCTGGTGTGCGTGGCTGTGGGTTGGCCAGCCGTCGTGTTGCTGTAGGGTTTCTGCCGGGGACCAGCCCACTAGCGTGTCCCTGCCCGTATGGAGGGGGCACATCTTGAAGTGTTCCCAGTCCTCCGGGGTGGTGTGGTCGCACAGGCAGCGGGTGTGTTCTTCCGGGACGTGGATGTGCTTGCGGGCGAGCCATCGGGCGACCCTGGTGAGGAGTGGTAGTTGCTCCCTGAGGAGCTGGATGCGTCGTTTCTGGAGGTGGGCTGGGACGTTCGTTGGGCGTAGTGCCGAGTGGTAGAGGGGGACCGTCAGTTTCTCTTGGAGTTCTTGGATGTGCGCTCGGCTGTCTGTGTCGCCGAGCACGCGGGCGAGATGTTGGATGCGGTTGGGGTAATGGTATGATCTGTCGTGTGAGGTATGGGGGGCGTCCTCCGGTACCCAGTCCGGGGTCCGATGGGGCTCCGGTTTGGGGGGTATGTGTTGGAGGTGTGTGTGGTTACGGCCGAGGTCGGGCACCTGGAGGGTCGGCAGGTGCGTAGTGCGCTGGTGTACTGCCTCGATGTCGACCTTACCGTTTCCGTATTGGTGCCTGTGGGATTCTTGTTTCACGATGTGAAGTTGGACGTAGGGGGGAAGGCTGCGGAAGGCTTTCCAGTGCGAAGCCGATCAGCAAGACCCCCTATTTCGCCATCATTTGGAGCCAGAAAAATAGTAAATGTGAAGGAGGCTGGGTGCTTCTTTTGGGGTTTGTCCAGACAAGCCCCAAATGATGCCCCCTCCTAAGTTCCCAAAAGATTTTGTAAGGGGGGGGTACCTTTGCAGCGCTACTTTTGCAGTGAGTACACCCAGAATGCCCTGCTTTTTACCCCCGCCCCCCAAGTGGCACATAAGGAGAGCAAACCCATTGGCCACAAGACTGGTTTTATCACCCCTCCCTCCCACAATCAAGAGGGCAAGATAATCAACTACTATGCTGATTGTGCAAGATGTGAAGCAGGCCTGTTCACATGATCCATGCCATTGGCATGACCATTGGCAACCACTTGGCTGCAACAGCCTTGTGTTTAGATGGGCACAAATGGTATTAAAGCGCCCTGCCTTGCCCTATCTGGTGCCTCCCAAGGTGAAACTTGCACCTTTTCGACACCATCTACAATCTACCTGTGGGGGCACCCTTGCACTGGTAAGTTGGAAAATGCTGCAGCAATCTTAAGAAAAATTAGACTCTGAATTCACCCCCAGTTGCCACCATTTGGCTCTTTGTACCTTCTGAGGGGGCCTTTGTCCATGCCCCACGCCTACGCCTACCCCTTGGAGGTTGTCAATGGTTACTGTGCAGCAGGACTTTCTTGCAAGCTGTGCACCATTTTGTAGTGTATTGTGTAGTGCCTCAGGTCTACCCCTGGCAGGGGCTGTTCTCTGGTTCACCCTGGCAGCCCCCTCCTGATTTTTCTCACATTTAGCCTCAATCCGTTGGCCATGCCAACATCCTCAGTGAACCATTCGTCATCGCAGATATGCAGCAGGTGCGTGGGTCAAGCTCGAAATTGAAGTAGCAAATCAAGCGAATGACCGCGCTGGGTAATCAAGTGAGAACGAGAAGGCAGTAACACCTTTGGGCGGAACCCTAGAGGTTCACCGGACTTCCTGGCGTATCCTGTTCCCAAGGCATGCATGCATGTTCTTGGTACTGGGGTTCCGAGGCGCTTGGGTGTCGCACGCTCCGCCTCGAGTCCCAAAGCAGCGCAGGCCTTAGGATGCAGCCTTACCCCCGGGCTCCGGATCTCGTTTGGCCGGGTCACCCGCATGGCACGGGCTGCCTCAGTGTCCGGGCTATGGACACTGGGTTTCCTACTGTTGTGTGGCGTTTGTGTTTGGGTCCGGGTTGTGCTTGGGCTCGGGTTTCGGTAACCCCGCCAACCCTGGCTGGGGTCTTGGGTGGGTGTGTTTGGGTACGGGTTGTGGTTTCGCCCCTCCTTTCCCGGCTAGGGTTTGTGGTGTATGCGGTTGGGCTTGGGTTTTGGCTTGCACCCCACCATTCTTGGCTGGGGTTTTGGGGCGTGCGTGGATGTGTGCGCGCTCCGCCTGTACCCCGCCGTTCCCGGCTCGGGTGTGCGGTGTGGGTGTGTGTGCTTGGGCTCGGGTTTCGGCTGCGCCCCGCCACTCTTGGCTGAGGTGTTGGGGTGTGTGTGTGTTTGTGTGCGCGTCCCGCCTGGTCCCCTGCCCCTCCCGGCTAGGGGTGCGGTGCGGGGGTGTGTGCTTGGGCTTGGGTTGCAGCCGCGCCCCGCCACTCCTGGCTGGGGTGTTGGGGCGTGTGTGTGTTTGTGTGCGCGCCCCGCTTGTACCCCGCCACTCCTGGCTGGGGTGTGCGGTGTGGGCGTGTGTGCTTGGGCTCGGGTTTCGGCTGTGCCCCGCCACTCCTGGTTGGGGCGTTGGGGTGTGTGCGTGTTCGTGCGTGTGCCCCGCTTCTACCCCGCCCTTCCTGGTGGGGTGGTGTGTGTGTGTGTGGGTTTGGGTTTCGTCTGCTCTCCGGTTTTTTCCTGGCTTGGGTGCTGGGGCGCGTGGCCTCTTGTGTGCGCCGTGTCCGTTTCCTGTCACCTCCTGGGGGGGCCGCTTGTGGCGTGGGGGTGTGCAGGAGTTGCCGGGGTTTGTCCCCCCCCCTCCCCCTTTTTTTTTTCGGGCTGCGGGGGGGGGTGGGGGGGTGTGGTTTTCGGCCCTGTCGTGTCGTGGCTTTGTGGTGTCCGTCGCTGGCTGCCCCGGTCTTGGGTCCCGTGGTCTCCGTCCCCCCTTCCCCTCTCGTTCGGGCTGCGCCTTCGTGTTTTGTTTTTTTTTGCCCGTCTCTGCCCCAGCGTGGTGTGTGTTGGCGTGTGCGGGGTGTCCTTTCTTCCGGTGGGCCGCTGCTCTTGGTTGGGTGTCACCGGTTTTGGCTGGCTGGTCCTCCGGTGTTCCTTCGGGGTGGGTGCCGTCTTCGGTGCCGTCTGGCTGGGGGGTTTGCCCGCCTCTTATGGTTTGGGTGGGCGGCTTCGTGGCTGTGGGCCTATCTCGTCCCCCCCCCCCCCCCCGCCTTTTTTTTGGGGGGGGGGTCTGCCTGTTCCTCCCTCTGCCTTCCCCGGGCTGGTGCACGCACTGGTCGGCATTCGGTGTGGTTAACCGGGTTGCTGTTGGTGCTTGCGTTTTGCTGGGCCTTGCCCCGGCCCCATGGGTCGGGTGGGTTATGTACACGCTTGGCTCGGTGGCCCTTCCTGTCGGGTTAGGTTCTGGCTCTGCTGGCTGGGCGGTTGCGCCAGGCTGTTTCGTGAGGCCCTGGGTTAGGGGGGCTGGGGTTTTCTGTGTCCCTCCGCCTCCGCAGTGCCGGCTTTAACTTTCTGGTGGCGGTTTGTGTGGGCGGGCCGCCGCCGTCGTTGCCGGGCGTGCAGTGGCCCCTTGCCGGTGTGCGGCGGGCTGGTGCGGCGTCTTCCGGGGTGTGCGGCGGCTTGCTCGGGTTAGACCCTCGGTTAGTGTCCCTTGCTTTGGTGTTGTGGTGTGCTGTGGTGCGCCGTGGTGTGTCGTACCGTGTTTCGCCGTGCTGCGTCGTGCTGGTCCGTGCTGTGTTGTGGTGTGCCCTGCTTTGTGGTGCCGTGTTGCGCCGTGTCGTGCCGTGGTGTGCGGCGCTGTGCCGCGTCGCGCCGCGTCGTGTTGTGGTGTGTCGTGTCTTGGGGTGCCTTGTCGTGGTGCGTTGCACGGCGGTGCGATGCGGTGCGGTGTGCCGTGTTGCCTCGTGTTGTGCCGTGGTGGGGGCGTGGGGTGGGGTCGGTGGTGGTTAGACTGGCCCGTGTCGTGGTGCGGGACGCGGATCGAGGCTTTGTGGCTGGCTGTTGGCTGGGGGGTGCGGTTAGGTGTGGGGTGGCTCGCTGGATCCGTGCTGCGGGGGTCCGGGTGTGCCGCTCGGGCTGGTGGGTCAGGTAGGTGTCCGTGGGGTTGCCCTCCCTGGGGGCCTGTGCTTTGGTCCCGTGTCCTCTGGGGGTCCTTGCCTCTAGCCCTGGGTGCTGCGGCCGTGTCCTCTTCCTCTTCTTGTGCCTGTGTGGTGGCCCTTGCTGTGGCCGGGGTCGTCGCCTGGCGGTGAGGGCGTGGTGGTGGGCTGCGCGGCGGTGTTCTTGGCGGCTCCCTTAGTGGGTGTAGCCCCTTCTCCCCATGTGGGTGTGCCCTCCTTCCCCTGTGCGGGTTCCGGTGGCCGGTGGGCGTGAGCCTGTGCAGTCCGTACGGCGTCAGGTCCGTGCTTCGGCGGCGTGTGTTGGCGGGCGTGTGCCTCCGGGGGTCGCGCGGTGTCCGCTGGGGGTGGGGCGGTGCTGGTCCCTCCGTTGTGGCATGCCCTTCCTGTGTGTGCGCCCTGGTGCCCGCCGTTGCGTCCTCTCTCTCTCCGCCACGGTCCCTGGTCCTTCCCCTTCCTGGCCCGTTGGTGGTTTCCTGCTCCCGTGTTGTGTCGCCCCCGGTGCCCTGTCCCTGTGGGCGCCTGCCTGTTACCTTGGGCCCCTCCTCGCCCCCTTGCCGGGGTGTCCCTTCCCGTCCCTTGCCCTCCCCTTGCCTGTGCCCTTTCCCTTCCCTGTGTGGTGGTGGCGGGGTGGGGGGGGGGGCCTGTGGGGCGCCGATGGCCCATGCCTGGGGGTGGGTGGTCTGGAGCCACCGGCGGAGGGCTTGGGGGGTGTAGGGGGGGCGGAGGCCCTGGACCGCGTCCCGGAGGAGGGCTTCCCATGCCGCCTGCGGCATGGCGGCCTCCGGGGCGTCCTCGGTGGGGTTGGCGGGGGTGCGGGTGCGGATCTCCTCGAAGGTGTGCACCATGTGCACCCCTTTTCGCCTTCCCGCTCCCCCGGCCCACTTCACCCAGCGGCGGAGCTCCCGCAAGGCGGGGGCAGACCACCAGGCGAGGTGGGCAGGGGCCTGGGGGGGGGAGGGCTCCGAGCTCGAGGTCCTGGAGCGGCGGTGGCGGGGGCTGGGGGTGGAGGATGCGTACCGGCGGCGGGGGGAACGGGAAGCTCGGTGGGGCTCCTGGGGGGAGGAAGACGTGGACATGGGACGGCGGTGGCGGGCGTGGCGGCGCCCGGGGGAGCGAGAGCGGCGGTGGCGGGGGCTGGGGTTGGAGGGATGCGTAGGGGCGGCGCGGGGAACGGGAAGCTCAGTGCTGCTCGCGGGGAGAGGGGGACGCGGACATGGGACGGCGGTGGCGTGCGTGGCGGCGCCCGGGGGAGCGGAGCGGCGGTGGCGGGGGCTGGGGGTGGAGGATGCGTACGGGTGGGGCGGGGAACGGGACGCACGGTGCTGCTCGCGGGGGAAGGGGGATGTGGACATGGGACGGCGGTGGCGTGCGTGGCGGCGCCCGGGGGAGCGGGAGCGGCAGGAGCGGGGCCCTGGGGGGTCGTGGTGGCGCCTCGGGGAGCGGGAGCGGCGCGAGTGAGCGGTTGAGGCACGGTGGCGCTGTGGGGAGCGTGAGCGCCGGGGGTGGGTGCGCCGTGTGGGGGGGAAGGGGGAGCGCCGCCGTTTGCGGGACCGGGCTTCGTCGCGGGGCGCGCCTAGCCAGTCAGGAGGCGTCGGCGGGTCCTGGGGGGCCTCGCGTGGTGCCGCCTGGTACTGGGGGGGGGGGGGGGAGTCCCCCACCCTCCATGGATCTGCCGCGTAGGGGTGCGGCGGCGGTGGCGGCTGGTGGTACGGGTGGAGTGACTGTCCCGCGTGGGGGTGGGCCCGGGGGGCCCCTTCGGCGTGGACGTGGTGGCCGGGCGGATACGGTTCCTGGTACGGGGGGGGGGTGGCCCCTGGTGGTAGGCGGGGTATGGGGGTGGAGCGCCCGGGTGCTGCCATCCCATGCGCTAGTGCTGCTCGTGCATGGGGGGTTCCGGCCCGGTGGGGTAGGTTGGTGGGCAGTGGTAGTGGTGGTGGTGGTGTTGGTGGTGGTGGTGGTGGGGGCGTTGGTGGCGGTGGCGCTGGTAGTGGTGGTGATGGTGCTGCGGGTATGGCCCTAGGATCCCTTGTAGATATTCCGGTCCCCCCGGTGGGGCTGGGGGGTCGGGCATCGTTTGCAGCCCCTGGGGCCGTACGGCTTGGTGGGTAGTGGGGGCGGGTTGGGGGCCGGGCTTAACGGTGACCGAGGTCGAGGGGTCGCACGTCCCCGGGTCGGTCTGGCCGGCGGCGGTGGTGGTTTGTGGGGGGTGGATGATGGGGCGCTTGGAGATGGGGATGTTGACGAGGGTTTGAACGGGGTCGTGTTGGGTGGCCGCCTCTGTGGTGGCGGCGGCCGCTAGGGGGAGGGGGGCTCGGGATGTGGTGGGTGGGGGGTCCTGGTTTGGGTTAGGGTTTGGGTTAGGGCGGGGTCACTTGTGCTGCCGTCGTAGCTTTTGTGGTGTTGGGGGCTGTGTGGGGTGGTGTTGGTGTTGTTGGTGGTGGTGGTGGTGGTGGTGGTGCTGCTGCGGGTGGTGTTGTCGTTTGGGTTCCGGTTTGGGTTTGGGGTCGGGTTTTGGGTTGGGGTCCGGTTCGAGGTTGAGGAGGACCTCGTCCCGGAGGTGCGAGGGCACCGGTGCCGGGTGGGGGGGGTTCCCGGTGTGCTGCCGGGGTGCCTGGGTCGTCTGTGTGGGGGTCGGGGGGCCTCCGGCAGCCTGGCGTGCGGCTGCAGCTTTGGCTTTGGCTGTGGCTTTGTGGATGAGGTCGGCGGCGAGGGGGGGTCGGAGGATGAGGTGGAGGACGTCGATGAGGATGAGGACGAGGAGGAAGTGGTGGTTTTGGGGGACGCGGGTTGCGCTGTCATGCGGGCGGTTGCGGGCTTGTGGGTCGCGGCGGCTTCTATTGCGGCCACGGCGGGGAGGATGGAGGGCATGTCCTCGGGCCGCAGGTTGGGGGTGGGTGGCTGGGGGGGCCCGGCTGTGACCTGGCGGCCCGGCGGGCCGATCTGGTCGGCTGCGGTGGGGGAGGGAGGCGCGGGGCTGCGGTCTTCGCCTTCTAGGCTCGGCTGGGCCGGGGTCCTGCAATGCGTGAGGTTGTGTGGGTTGGCGTCCGCGGGGGGAAACAGTTTGCGTGGGCTGCATCCGGGGGCCGGGGGGGGTGGGCCTGGGGTTCCGGGGGGGTGTGCGGGGGGCGTGTGCGGGTCACTGGGCGGGGTGGGTGTGGCGTGGGGCGTGGGGCTCCTTGCGGTGGATGTGTGCGGGTTGCCGGGTGTGGGGGGTGGTGAGGGGTGTTCGGCGGGTGGGTCCGTGGCGGGCGTGTGCGGTTGTTTGGGCGGGTGGGGGAGGCCCGTGTCGCGGGGCCCGGGGCTGCGCGCGATGGTGGGCGTGTGTGGGCCGCCGGGTGGGAAGCGGGGGGGGAGGGGCAGGGGCGGGGATTGCGCGGGGGGGGGGGTGTTGTGTCGGTGTATGTGTCCGCTTGCAGCGGCGCGCCTGTGTGGTCTGTTGTAGGCCGGGCGGTTTGGAGGAGAAGCTTGCCGTCTTCTGCGGCCGCGGCAAGGACTTCGCAGATGAGCGTGCGTATTTGGTGCACCTCTTGGTCAGTGGTGGGAAGAGGGTATGCTAGCTCTGGGCTAAGGCCTACGCGGCGGAGGATCCTGTGGATGGCGTGGTACCCGCAGGTGAGGGAGTGATGTGGCCTGAGGGGGGGGTCCTTCCGCGTGTCTGGGCCTGCCTCGATTTGTGTGTGGGCGGTGGGGATGGCCCAGATCCAGGGCATGGTCCCCGTGGATGGCCAGCGGCGCTTGATCCATTGGGTCAGGCATAGCATGGCCAGTCCCAGGTGGTAGCCCGCCCGCCCTGAGGTGATTTGGGCCAAGGCACGGGCCGGGGGTTTGTCGCCCGGCTGGAGGACGCCCCTGAGGACTTTGTGCGGGGTGGTGGGGTCCCCTACTGCCCCTGGTGGGGCGGCCCCTGGGGCGAGCATGGTGTTGGTCCCTTTGACGAGCCATTGTGGGCCGGGGGGTGTTGCGGTAGCGGCCACTACGTAGTAGTGGCCGCGCTCGAGGACTATACACCAGACCTCCGGCGGGGGGTGGTCGCTATCTGTAGGTGGGGGAGGGAGGTCGTCGTCTGGGGTGCGGAGGCCGGCGGCGCGGAGGGCGGTGTCGCGGGTTGGTGCGGTAACCTGTTCCCATTGTTCCGGGTGGTTCGGGTCTGCTGGGTGGTCCTTCTCCGCTGGGGCTCGTCGTAGGTGTGTGGTCCCTCGACGTGTGACGTTGGTGTCGGTGTCGTGTGTCAGGGCCTGGCCCCACTCGATGGGGGGGATCCAGGCGTGCTGGCCTTGGGCGTGTTGGCGGGCTCGCCAGAGCACGAGGTCTACGATGGCCTCGTGGAGGCCGTTGCCTGGGGTGGCTAGGTCCTGGAGGGCTTTGACGGTGAGCTTGGTCCAGCTCTCTTGTAGGCGGTACCAGCCCAGGGGAGTGTGCAGGGCCGTACCTTGGAGGGTTGCTCGGAGGAGGTCGGGGTCGCGGATGGTGGTCGTTGTGAGGGGGGGGTGCTCCGGGTCCGGGGGGGCTTGGCGGGGTGGGCTGCCGGGGTCCTACGCGTCCACGTCGATGTATGGGTGGCCCTTGGCGGGCTTGGCTGGGCTGGGCGGTGCCGGGTGGCCCCGTGGGTGAGAGGTGGGCTCTGGGGTGCCGTGGGTGCTTGTGGCGGGGGGGTCTTGTGGTGGGGCCTGCAGGCCTTCTGGGGTGCTCTGGTGGTGTCTTGGAGGCCTGCGGACGGAGATGGGGGGCGTGTGTGGGGCGCGGGGTAGGCTAGTGGACTTCTGGGTCATGCACGGCATGGTAATGGATGAGACGCCGCATGTGTTCCCTGGCGGTGGGGTCGGTGAGTTGTTCCGTGTGTGTCAACAGGAGGTGTTTGCGGTGTACCATTTGGGCCGCTGCTCTGCGGACTGCTTCTAGCTGGAGGTGCGCTGCTGCCTCCATCGGGTTTTCAGAGTGTTTGGTGAGGTGTCGGTGTAGGGCCTGTGTCACCGCCCCTCTCATAGTGGCTTCCTTGACCAGGGGATCCCTGAAGAGGTGTTCGGTGGCCTGGTGTGCGTGGCTGTGGGTTGGCCAGCCGTCGTGTTGCTGTAGGGTTTCTGCCGGGGACCAGCCCACTAGCGTGTCCCTGCCCGTATGGAGGGGGCACATCTTGAAGTGTTCCCAGTCCTCCGGGGTGGTGTGGTCGCACAGGCAGCGGGTGTGTTCTTCCGGGACGTGGATGTGCTTGCGGGCGAGCCATCGGGCGACCCTGGTGAGGAGTGGTAGTTGCTCCCTGAGGAGCTGGATGCGTCGTTTCTGGAGGTGGGCTGGGACGTTCGTTGGGCGTAGTGCCGAGTGGTAGAGGGGGACCGTCAGTTTCTCTTGGAGTTCTTGGATGTGCGCTCGGCTGTCTGTGTCGCCGAGCACGCGGGCGAGATGTTGGATGCGGTTGGGGTAATGGTATGATCTGTCGTGTGAGGTATAGGGGGCGTCCTCCGGTACCCAGTCCGGGGTCCGATGGGGCTCCGGTTTGGGGGGTATGTGTTGGAGGTGTGTGTGGTTACGGCCGAGGTCGGGCACCTGGAGGGTCGGCAGGTGCGTAGTGCGCTGGTGTACTGCCTCGATGTCGACCTTACCGTTTCCGTATTGGTGCCTGTGGGATTCTTGTTTCACGATGTGAAGTTGGACGTAGGGGGGAAGGCTGCGGAAGGCTTTCCAGTGCGAAGCCGATCAGCAAGACCCCCTATTTCGCCATCATTTGGAGCCAGAAAAATAGTAAATGTGAAGGAGGCTGGGTGCTTCTTTTGGGGTTTGTCCAGACAAGCCCCAAATGATGCCCCCTCCTAAGTTCCCAAAAGATTTTGTAAGGGGGGGGTACCTTTGCAGCGCTACTTTTGCAGTGAGTACACCCAGAATGCCCTGCTTTTTACCCCCGCCCCCCAAGTGGCACATAAGGAGAGCAAACCCATTGGCCACAAGACTGGTTTTATCACCCCTCCCTCCCACAATCAAGAGGGCAAGATAATCAACTACTATGCTGATTGTGCAAGATGTGAAGCGGGCCTGTTCACATGATCCATGCCATTGGCATGACCATTGGCAACCACTTGGCTGCAACAGCCTTGTGTTTAGATGGGCACAAATGGTATTAAAGCGCCCTGCCTTGCCCTATCTGGTGCCTCCCAAGGTGAAACTTGCACCTTTTCGACACCATCTACAATCTACCTGTGGGGGCACCCTTGCACTGGTAAGTTGGAAAATGCTGCAGCAATCTTAAGAAAAATTAGACTCTGAATTCACCCCCAGTTGCCACCATTTGGCTCTTTGTACCTTCTGAGGGGGCCTTTGTCCATGCCCCACGCCTACGCCTACCCCTTGGAGGTTGTCAATGGTTACTGTGCAGCAGGACTTTCTTGCAAGCTGTGCACCATTTTGTAGTGTATTGTGTAGTGCCTCAGGTCTACCCCTGGCAGGGGCTGTTCTCTGGTTCACCCTGGCAGCCCCCTCCTGATTTTTCTCACATTTAGCCTCAATCCGTTGGCCATGCCAACATCCTCAGTAGACCATTCGTCATCGCAGATATGCAGCAGGTGCGTGGGTCAAGCTCGAAATTGAAGTAGCAAATCAAGCAAATGACCGCGCTGGGTAATCAAGTGAGAACGAGAAGGCAGTAACACCAGCAGCAGCGCAGCAGCGCGGGGTCAAATATTTCATGGCCTGGTGTGGTGTGGGTGGGGTAGGATGGGCAGCAATCTCCGGAGCCACTACCACATTCACCGATACGCCGGGCAATGGACAATAATTACCACGCACAGTGTGGAGAAAGAAAGATCTTTCATGCATGATGAAATCAATTCGTGCAGATGTCTCGCGTGCACTATGGCCATCACTTGTCTACTGGCGCGTCAAAGGCAACACATGCGGAAGAACGCACGACTGGGGAGCTGAAGGGCTAGCATACGACAGGAACACGTTTCAATGAACATAGACCCACCGATGATGGTTGCACCATTGGTTTGGTTCCACGCGAAACCAGGCTTTTGATTAGCAATAATAAAGTCAGGGGGCTGCTGGGGGAATATTCCTTGCTCAGGGCATGCCCGTCACCCACCACATAATGCCTGCCATAACAGGGTCCACAAAGCGGGGGAGGAGCACACACAGGTCGTTAGTGACTAAGGGGGAATCCTTGCACTGCGCGCTACTTTTAGACAAGGTCCTCCCTAAAGAACCCCCAGGCACACCCCTTCCAAATGCCCCTAAATTGGGTCACCCAAACTACCCTCTAGCTAAAGACAAATGCAAGCTACCTTCCCCTCACATAAGACATCATGCAAACTGCGGAAAGCCACACACATATCCTCTTTTCTGTTCAATTGTCAACTAAGTACAAAATCAGAATGCTCCGGAGTGGCCTTATTTGAAAGCTCACTCACCCCACCAGCTAGTGCCAAAGCCTCGTATGTGTCCACCTCATCCTCAACTGGACCGGGGGGCAAAGTGGCTTACAGGAGGGAATCCACGTCAACCTCCAATTTCCATTTGTGGTACAACCACACATCCTCGTCAGCAGTGATGCGGCCTCGCATAGGGCATTCGACTATGGTCAGGCAAAAACCGGGGAGTCCGTCACCCCAACTCAAGGGCCCACACCAGTGTGGGAGTCCATGGTGGAGATGAGCTAAAAAGTGTGAAAAGGGGTGAAAATGGGTGAAAGTGGGTGAAAATCCAAAAATACCAGATCCCCAATGTGGAAGAAGCATCAAAACCTACGCTACGGGCAACAATGATGCCCCTAGTATCACAAAGTATGGGGAGACGCCCAAATAGTTGCACTGCGCCTGCACTGCACGCGCACTGCACTTAAGGAGCACCCTAAATTTTCCAGCGCAGATGGCCATGTTGGGTCCGAACAACTGAGGCCGGATTGCCAGGAGGGGTGGCATTCTCCCTCCCCTGACCGTGGATATGAATACTCCATTGCTGTGGATCCACTGCAATCTTGGACGCTGGAACATTTCAGTTGCACTCAGGTCGTTTGTTACCTTAATAAAAGAAAATTTTTTGAGCATCCAGCATGCAGGTCGATATGGATGGCTCAGGGACATATCACAGCCATTTCTGTTTTGCTTGGAACGGCGGTCGCGGGCCAGCCAATGGCGGTTTTCTGCGAACCAAGGCTGGCAAATCAACGGGAATCGTCGATTAGCTGACGAAAGCTGGTCTCGAAGTTAGAGGCAAACGTTGAGCCTACACCATGGGGCATATCTGTACTCATATGCAGATCTTTGGGATGGGTCGCTTGAGGATCTCTGACCTGCAACGGAATGCACCCAACACCCTCTCTGGAATGACTGTGACTGTGGGTGTGCAATGGGGCTTACAACGCACTGCATGTGTCGCGTGGGAGGCACCCTCATCAGAACATCAGAGGAACAGATTGGGCACAAGGAAGGTTAGTTGGTTCCAGCTCAGACAGGGGAAGGGGCAACAAGGTAGGGGCATAGGAAGCAATGCTCCCTGTTGTTTAGACTAAGTGCTGTTTGCACAGTGGGAGGGTTACAGTGTTTGGGCGTCAACAGATAGCAGTTGGGGCAGCTGTGGTTTCAGAAAAAACTGCCCTTGAGAGGATTTGGAGGAAAGGAAGTGTTACATAACAAAGAGGCTCAGCCTGCAGGAAAAGGCATAGGTGAGGAATCGATTCATCATGCGCTAACGCACCCAGAATACATGCAGAGCATTGCCCAACTTGCATGCCTTGCATGCTTTCAGCAGCCCAAGCGAAACCAAGGCTGCAAACTTAAACCAAGACTGCAAACTTGCAACTGGCACAAACTCAAACTGGTCAGTAAGGCCTCAACGTGAGACTACCCCTTCCAGTGCTATGCTACATTCTTGGTGGCATGTACAAACTGATCCTGAGGTGCAATAGCGGACACTCATTCGGCCATGCCCCAGAAAAGTGTAGAGCGTTCTTACCTTTAAACAAATGGGACAGCGTGTTTCTAAAGGTTTCCAATCCGCCAAACGGGCTCTGACTTGCAGCTTCTTCCAGAGGGCAGTCCTTATGAAATCTGTCATTTCACAGTGAATGTTGAGATTATTAAAGCCTTCCGGACTGGTCGTGGCTGGCGAGCCGTTAGTGTATGCAAGTGAGAAAAATAGAGTGCAGTGGTTTGGAACAACCACTTCGCCCAGAAATTGGGTTCAGGTGGCGGCGGGGATCGATCAATCGGATAAAGGAGGGCCACTGAGCCGGGTGAAAGCCGGTGTTATACGGACGCTTCCATGCCACTTTGGTTGCTACACTCTTATCTTCAAACAATGAGCCCCTCCTCCATCATATGCTAGGATAGCGTGAGAGAAGGGATACCCGTGCCAGAGTCAGGTAAACATTGACGGACCTCAACAACCCCCACCTTCCCACAAACCCAGAAAAAGTGCATTCACCGAACCAAAACACTTCAAAAGGGGGGGATGCACTAGGCCGTAAGCGGAAGCCAGTGTACACATATGGCACAACTCTTAGCACATTGTCAAGGCAGGTTAGATATGTCCGGCCGGCAGACAAACAATGGCGATGGAATCTCTGCAAGACTTTCCTTACGGGCTCCACAAGGGCACTGCCTAACAAAACCCAAGGTGGCATGGCATCACGATATGGCGTAATGGTCAATGAAGGGGATGATGTCTGTCCGTGCAACCGTGCGCATAGCACGGAGCAAAGCAGCCGTCAAACCCCCACCCCCGAAAGCAAAAAAAAAAACCTGCCCCCTCAAACCGGATTCTATCTTGGACACCACCGGATCAGCAATTGCTACCCGTTACCGGCCAACCGGCATCGGTCAACAGTCACCACCGACCATTGGGTTCACCAGCTTTCTGCCTCGGAAGTGAACATCGCATTCCGCATGGACAACCCTTTCGTGAGGGGACACAACGGAAGGCCTTCATCCTTCTGGAAATGCCTTAACCGAGGCCTCGTTGTTGGCGGAAATGCTCGGCAAGGTCGGTGTGCTCGACCTCTCCGCCAAAGGGGCCGCAGGGGCAATATCGGCTGCAACTTGGGGTAGACGGCCTTTCGACGCGCTGCCCTGGCGAGATTTGGCCAACGGCAAAGGGGCCACACTTGGCTTCTCCCCCGCCTTCCCTTTGCCTGCGGAGCCCGTAGACCGCGGCCGCTCTGACTTCGAGGCGGACGACGGCTTGCTCTCCGTAGCAGCAGGGGCAGCGGCGGGCTTCGGCTCTTTCTTGCCCGACCCCTTCTTCCCTTCCGCTTTCTTTGCCGCCTTCGCCTTCTTCGCTTGTTCGGCCAATTCAGCCTTGCCCGCCTTACAACGCTCCAACAACCGCTCCGCAACTTTGTCCAACTCATTCTTTTTGAGGTGCTTCTCGATTGCCCCCACAGCTTCATCGTATCGATAGACAAGGAACGCGGAATAGCCCTTGAGGAATTGCTCATTCTCCTTCATGTAGAGTTGGAGTGGATCCATGTTCGCCGCGGCGGCCGCCGCAGCCCCTTTCTTCTTCTTCTTCTTACTTTTCTCTTCTTCCTCGGCCTGGCGCGCAAGGGCCTCGGCGCGGAGCACGTCCCGCTCCCGTCGTGCAAGAAACACTCGAACCATCTTCTGGATCTTCAAAGCAGCCTCCGATTGCACTTGGAATTGTAGCTTGTCGATGAACTTTTGCAAACTTGCTTTGTGGCGCAGATACTTTCTCCGCACGAGCCATCCTCGCACATAGCGTTGGAGGGTGCGGATCACCCAAGCCTTCTGGGCCTCATCGGAACGTATTTGCTCTCTTCGGAGGAGCTCGTCTCGAATGGAGGCGGCGCGCCATTCGACAAAGTCAAGCTCGTTTGCGATGTTTGCAGTTTCGCCATCGCTCACGGCATTCAACGCGTGGTTTAGGGTCACATCTCCCACAACCTGGAGCGACATGGCCTTTTCGTTGGATGCCCTATCCACGATTTTGGCCCCCGATGAAGCCATGGTAGGACAAACTCGTGCACGTATTCGTTCACGTACGAGCTAGATCATGAGACACTACGAGAAATGTGATGAAATGCTAGGTAGGAGCAAGGCCCTCAAAGCCACGTCTCGCCCCGCATTATTTGCGATCCGATGATGTTACGCCGGCCCACAGCACTTGTCGCCATAATTCTAGGGTTTCGGTTTTGGCTGACGAAACACCCATACCACTCGTCGACAAGACGTCCCCAAACCCCCTCCCCCCTTCGCGCCGCCACGCTCCAACCATTTGTCGAAAGTGTGGGGGTCGACGAACACAGGTCAAGTTCGATAAAAGCGCGACTTCAGCGGATGCGCCACGCTCAACCGAGACCTCAAGGCCCCCCTCGGAAACTACTGGGGCCAAAACGCATGGAAATGCTCGCAAAACCGCAATCCCCATAACACAAGCACGGTAGGACGAAGTTCATGGTTGGAACCGGCATTTGTAGGCCAAACCGCAAGTAGATACCCGCGGAATCCGTAAAAGGGAGAATACGGCTCGGGAAAACTCGGTACTTGGTTTGTTTTTTGAAACACCACGCCACACACCAAAACACCACATTACACGCACGACACGACACAACAAAAAATTGATGTGTCGTCGTGTGTTCACAAAGGGGAGATGGGGTCATTGTTCACCTCTGTGTTGAGACCAAAGGGGGTGATGTTTTGCACCCGCGTCTTCCACGACGGTGTTAACATGCCCACTACGATAAGTGCAACGTTTTGGAGTGTTCACGTGTGCATGTGCGATTCCGCCGGAAAGACAATTGGGAAAGTGGCGAACTGCAGGAAACCATTTTTCGGACCATGGGGTATGTTGAGCAATCGTTGCTCCTCCATTTCGAGAGCGGAAAACTTTGTTTCCCAACTTTCGAGAAGTTTCAAACTCCCAACTAGTCTTTCATTTGGCATTGTGCTGTCATGGCATAGCCGTCCTCGCATGGCAACTCGCATGCAACTCAAGCAAGCGCTTAAATTGACGACAAACGCAAATGTTGTTAAACCAAGAGGTTGAAGCCATGGTGCATTACATGCACTAGCAATAGCCCACACGACGCCCGGTCGTTACAAAATTTCAGAAGAGATCCACAAAACACAAAAAACTTCTCATTGGAAAAAGCAAGAGGCCATCGAGAACGGCACGAGAATCATGTCCATTTGGGGCGCTGAATACCACATCGACAACAATTACCCAACACGGCGCATTTGGCCCTCGTTTGATACCACATCTCAAGCACGCAGAACAACGCAACAATTGGGAAGGATGTTCACATTTTTGCACTCTTGCTAATAATACCCAAAACCCCCACCATTCGTTGTGCCGTGCCATCCCAACACCGCGGCTTATTTGGGGTATCGGTCGCTCGGTAGATGGTAGATAGGAAGATGGTAGATAGGGGATAGGTGATACAATGTTATTTTGTGGAGATGCCTCATGTTAGATTGATGTTTTAAAATGACGCGACGGAGATGATAGAGATCATCTCTTGGTTCATATATACCTACTGCGAGGGGTTGGGGGCCGGTTGGCGATGCCACCATGTCGAAGCCCAACCCGCGATCACAACTTCGGGGTCAAGTTATCTCCGCGCCCCACGGGCACAAATCTCGTCCACTTGGAGCCCTTGTTTCATAAGCATTGGGAAGAAAGAAAGTATCAATCAAAGTAGGTCCCGAGAGGGCCCGGAAATGGGTTAATAGCCCGTTATATTTGGCTATAAAACAGGTTAACTTGTCAATAGTTTTGGCGGGGGCTAACCCGTTTGTGATGTTGTGTCGTGGCTTGGATGACCCGATGAGCGGGGAGGGAGGTTACGGACCACGCACAGTAGTACCGGCAAGCATCTCCGTAGTCGGGACAAGAGAACACACGCAGGACTCTTCACTGGCAAAGTCAAAGGCACAAGATGAAAGCCACAGCTGCAGCACACAAAGCAAAATGTAGCGTGATTCTTGGACATGGATCGGAACGTGATGGCAAACAACAAATCAAAATGATTATCCTCCATGAAGGGTCCACCTCAGTGGACCCTGGGCGAGTTATGCTACATTTATGTGTGGGGCAGGTCGCTTTCGTCCTGTGCGTGGTGGTAATTAAAGCTACGAAAACGCTCAATAGGTTGAGACGCGTGCAGGTCCACAAGCCATTCTAACAATCTACTGTGTCACCACGTCACTACCACTGTTTTCGTACACGAAGACGCTTCAGCGGAATATCTCCCTACCTCAAGCAACAAGAGAACAAGAGGCCAGAAGGGTTAAGGAATTACCCCAACTCGATTGAACACCCGATAATGCCATCAACGGGGCCAGAAGTTTGTCGCTGTAAGGATCCAAAAAGAGAAATTATTAAATTCAGCAAGCCTAGTGAGCAAAAAATTGAAAGGGTGAAAGATCGCTTTTACACAATTCGCAATGCGAATCAGACCGCGGGCGGGTACCGTGGATACAAGCACGCGCGGCAGAACCGCTCACAATGGAAACCTCGAAACTCTGGGAAAGGTGGTCTGTAGGCCAGGTTTCCGTGAATGCTACAGAAAAATTAGCAATGTAAAGAGAATGATAAAAATAGACGACTCCATGAGCATCTTATTTTCATTGCCCTATATTGATGGTACGTGCATGTAAAATGATGGAGCTCTATTGTACACGTGCACAGGTACCATGTGCATCCTTGCAACACAGATGTGATGAGTTTCGTGACATTTCGTACGTTTTTGGGGCGCCTCGGTGTTTGTTGTGCATTAGCTTGGTTGTGCACCAGCTTTTCCCTCATCGCAACGACGCTATTTTTTTCCTTTATACTACATGGTGCGCCATCCAACCCTCCAAATCATCTCGTGCTCATGTGTTTTTTTCATCTATCCCTGTCCACTTCTTGGTCGTCTATTTTTGTCGCTCTCGTGTGATGTTTACCCGCTTTGCATTACAACCATTCCTCTCCTCTTTTGCCATGCACAACATACACTTCAAAACGATGTTCATCCATGTTATTCCGTCTACAAAGCAAGTTAGTTTTGTTTTTCATCCATTTATCCCTCTTATTTTATGCACCATCCATCCATCCTTTTTTTATCCATTTCTCTTATTTGCTATACACCATCTTTGTTTTTTATCCATTTCCTTTATTTTCTATTTCCATCTTTGTTATTGGCCACATTCCAACCATGTCGCCCTCTTTTGCCATGTATAACCCTTCAAAAAAATGTTCATCCATGCCCATGTGTTATTCCATATCTGCACATCAAAGGCATGTTGGTTTTGTTTTTCATCCATTTGAATCTTCTATTAGATGCACCACTGATGCATCACTTTTTTATCAGTTTCTGTCATTTTTCTATTTCGATTTTTATTATTGGCCATATTTCAACGATCCTTACCCACCAGGTACAGCTCCCGCTGTATCCTTCCAAATATCACCATCTAAACCAACTTGGCCTCCGTGACTGCACAGCAGATGGTGTCCCATTCTCCGCCTGTAGGTGGTCCCCTTTCTTGCAGGCGGGCCGCACCTTGCCCCCCTCACTACCCCGGAGGCCTGCCCATGTGCAGTACCTCCGTGACCCCTCCCGCCAAGCCATCCATTTCTGGCGCACTGAGGTTGTGGTACCACTTTACCACAAGTTGGTCAACCTCCGTGTTTGTTTTCTCCTTGGGAGCCCGCACCGCCGCCGCCATTTCCTCCAGCATCACACTCTTGCTGCTTATGGTTCCGCTTTGTTCTTTCGTACACACCCGCGCTAGCGTATGTACCATCTTCCACGTCGCCGTTGTTGTCGCCGTTGTTGTTGTCGCCGTCGTTGTGCTTTGACTTGAAGTTGTCCGCCGCAGCCGCCAACACATCTCTTCTGCTGCCCGTGACTCTGCCGTCCGGTCGTCTGACCGCCCCCATCTCCTATAGCCTGCCAACTTCTGCCAGCTCTCCGATGTAACGTAGGGACTTGTACGGCACCGCTTCTTCTATGTACCTGTCATGCTCTGCCACGACTTTACCGTAAATGCACTCATGTTTTTCTTCTACGCCCCTCCTAGCTTCTCGCACTCATTTCTTGGCCTGTTCGATCTCAGCTATCCGACCAAACCCTTCCGCCATGTTGCGCACTTCGACCTCTTCCTGTTGTCGCTCCTTCAGTCTTTCAGCTTTAAGTTTGGACGGCGACTGCGCCTCTCCTTCTTCTCTGCTGAAACCACAAACTTGAGCCGCCTTTCTTATGGCGCTGTGCACCTTGTATCGTCTTCTCATCTCCACATGCACCTATTGTACCCACTGTTGCCATCTTTTCGCTTCCTTCACTTCGGGCTACCTCAGTGCTAGAGGCAGCCGCACTCTGTCAACCTCGGACTCTTGTTCCTCTCCTTTTTTGTTCTCGGGCCCTGCCAATCTAACCTAGACAGTCACCATCATGGGGTAGTAGCTTTTTCTTTCCCTCATTTCTTCTTCCTCCACCATATATCCCGTTGTGACCCCATGCACCCACTGCAGGTCCGCATAGACCGCATTGGTCCTTGACTCCGTGCTTCCTCTTGGAGCAGGGTAGTGTGACGGGCCAGGTGTCCCGTTGTACGACACATCTTGCAGTCTGCTTTCGTTTACAAACTGCCTTATTTCCCTGTCCACCTCCGTATCTGTCCCCCTCCGAGTCGGGTCATAGTTAAAAGCCCCTACTAGGATGACTAGTGCTCTTTCTGTGGCCCTCTCATAATCCATTCTCAGTTGTGCTACATACTCCTTCAGCCGCCTTCAATGTGGAATGTAGCAGTTGATGATGACCATCTGTCCATTCCGCGTCGCCAAATCGTATACTAACCTCCGTCCTCTTATCTCTGCTTTCCCATCTTGGACAATGCTGACTCCCTATCGAACGAACAGTGGCACCTATTGGGCCCATTCCCACTGACACTGCCGCCCCTACGCATCGTACAACTTATTGCATATGACGTTATCCTTCCCTTGTAGGCGCATCTCCTGATACGCCGCTACATCCGGGTCCGCCTCGTGGAGGCTCATTTGTAGCCACGCAACCTTATTTGCCCGATACAACGCCGCCGGGTCATGGTGGATGTACAGCATCATGCGTTGTCACCATCCTTCTCTATCTCTCCATAGTCTTTCTCTTCCTTGTTGTCTTTTCTTTCCCCCTTTTGCCTGTTTTTTCCCTCTCGGCTGTGACGGCCGCGACGCCTCTGCCGTCGCGCGCCGTGTTAACTGTCACTTCCTTCTCTTGGCCTTCTTCCCCGACGTAAGCTCCGTGCCCTCCAGTTCCTTAGCGGCATGCTCCGAGACCAGTTTTCCCTGCATGTGCATCTCTTGGCCTCTTGGACATACTCGTAGTCTCGCCTCTGAATATGGTATGTTATGATCAGGTATGGTATGGAGCCATGTCTCCGAATCAGAGTAGAGTCAGCAGGAGCCGTTCAAGTAGCATGCAAAGCCACTGTTGCTCGCCAGTGGCTGGTCAATGTTATGGGGTCATTTCTCGGCAGATCTGTGGGTTGTGTTTAAGCCTCCATATCTACGAGCCACTAGGGAGGTGAAGCTTGAGGTGGGGTTGTAAGGAGGTATTCAATGTCTTTTGCCTCAGGATGCCCCCAACCCGGTCACTTGCCTAAGCCACTTTGCACTGTGTACATATGCCTTTGCTGTACATACCGTCTTTTTGTGTATTCTGAAAGTGGCAAGGATTGTAGAACGCTTTGTTCTGTCAGGAAGGCCTGGGCAACCAGCCGAATTCTTGCAATTTTTGTTCCATTATGTCGCGAAGAATTTTGTGCTTCTTGCCATGATTCTCGTAATGTCGTTGCTTTTTGGGCTTCGCATCTTCCTTCGGCTCTATATACGCCTCAACTTGCAGGCCGCGCACAGGAAGGTCCTTGATGAGCTTACCGGAGACCGTGCTGTCTTTCCTCTCGGCGAAGATTCTTTCCCTACGCTCATTACAAAGTTACCCTTACGCTGTGTGCATGTACCAGTGCTATGGTGTTACCCTATGAGCAATCTTTGGCTGGTCCCAGTTGGGCTGGCTAAGGCTTGTACATCAACGCTTTTGTGGCTATGCAAGTCAACCACTAATGAGGTTACGAAATGTCGGCGGCAGCATTGTTTGCACAGACTTCATAACCTCACTCCCTGTTTCTTTGCCTCTGCTTGGTGCTGCTTGTACCTGTTGTATTTTCCCCTCATAGTGAAAAACCAGAGTTTTGGGAAATAGTATCCACAGGCAAGAGATACGCAGATTTTTGACACCAATAACCATCTGTCACCACCATGATTTGTCACTCACCACAGTTAATACACACAGCCGCTTTCACGGCACATACACCTCCACCAACCTCACACTAACACACCAGACACACACCGGGTACCGAACGACATTTTTTTGATGCCTTTCCGGCCCGTGACATGGGCTTTGGGACCCGCAACAGAGCCAGCAATCAACTAATATTCTTGAAATGTATCCTGAATCATCTTCTGCCACGTCCAAAGTATTTCCCCGAAAAGCATCGTCAATCAAATTCTATCACATCCAAAATATTCCCCTGACTATAGCCTTTTTCTTTTTTCATCCTCTTTCAACCTCATCAGTTTGCTCTATTGGTACTTTGATTTGTGCATTTTCACTAAGCAAGGTCCAGTAAAGCTTAGTCTCCACAACTTTCAGGCCCCCTCCCCCAACCTGAATTGTTGTACACACCCACAACTCGCTGCAGAGATAGCCATTTTTCAAAAGGCTAGGATTTTTCCACAGCAGTGACACACAGGGCAACTCACAACTGCCCACCACCACCCATCAACCCCAAGCCCAGTCGCAAAAGGCGAGTGTCCTCCCTTGTCTACTTAACACTTACGGGCCCACCCACCACACAACACCACGGGGCTCGCCCCACCAGCCACCACCCAGCAACAACCACCTCAGTCCCAACAAAACACCACCCAGTGCCCCACACACACCCCACACCACAAGCAGCACCGGCAGCAATTCTTTTTCCTCGTAGCCTATATAGCATGTACAGAGGCCCCCGCGCCATATGTATCATACTATGTAGCATAGCAGCCTGTACTTTCCTGCTTCGGTCCAGTACGGACCTCAAAGTGAACAATGATCACAAAAAAACCCTCAGTGCGAAGGATGAAATCAGAATGGGGAAACTGAAAAGGACAAAATTGTTTACCGTATTTTCTTTGCATATTTGAAGCCCCCTGAAAATTCTAAAGCATTTTGAGTACAAACAAATGTGGTGAAAACAAAGATTCACCCCCTGCCCTATGCCCAAAACAAAATATCCAGCACCTCCGGCAGCCACAAAATCCATTGACCCGTGCAACCATTTTGGGGCCCTTAAGGGGGGGTGCCCCCCCCCCTTTGGGGTCGGGTCCTGGCCAGCAGCCCCCCCTCTGTGCTGACCACCGCTGCCGTCAGCTCAAAAATCGAATTTTTTGAAACTTATTTTTTTGATGTTGTGATCACTTAAAATGACCATTCCAGGTATGTAAAGCATGTTTTAGGCTGTGTTTATGTGTTTTTCACCCTGTTTGGGTATTAGGTCCGGGGGGGGGGGGGGTCTCCCAAGGGATTGGTACACAACCTGCATCAAACAGCACCATTAGCATCACCATCAGCCTCAGCATCAAAACCAATGGCAGCATCTTTACTCCTCCTTGGCGCAGAAGCCACCCAACACGGCATTCAATGTTTTCCATCACCTCCATGGCTGGCCCACCAGAAAAACTGCACTTGATCCCTAAACACAGCATGCCCTGCTGCATCCTGCTCCCAGCAGGTAAGGCACAAGAAAAATGCTCCTCATGCATCAATGGATGTGCTGCAGGTTTCCCAGCGATCAACACATGCAATCAGCATTGCATGTCTCCTCCCAACTAACATGAGCCACATGCTCATGGTTGTCACACAGGAAAGCTGCACCAAATGAGGCAAGTAAAGAACACACCGCGACGTCCACTTCTCAAGCTAATAGGCTGAACACGGCATGCAACACCAGTGCATTTCTGCATTTGGAGACTGGCCAGGCAGCCAGATGGTGCAAGTGTCCTATATTCTTCACCAGACTAGATATTGCACAATGTTCCGCAGTGGTCTCCACTGATGGGATATTGGTGGGGCATATTTCATGTATCAGACCGAGGTGCTCAAGTGCAACTTCATCTGCCACAGTCTGTTGTGCATGTGACGGTGTCTGCAAGTGTCTCTTTGACAATCGCAACACCTTTACTTTTTTTCTGGTTTGGTGACAAGAGCCGCGTCAGAGTGACCCATATAAGATTTCCGAATGTCACAGTGACATTGTGATTCTACCTCAAAAAGGCAGTGCACCAGTGGCCGACGCCAATAAAGAGCAAGGTGGACAAATCAGGGACTGAAGACGCACCCACCAAAGGCACGCATTAAGACAGACGAAGACCAGGCAGGGATGCATTACAGGAGAGGAGGGAGGGGGGGGGGTTGAGGAACCCCCCTCCTCCTATGGTCTCTGGCTTAAAGAGCCGAAAGAAAAATTCCTTACTAAATGCCGAGGAAATCTTGCAACCCAAGGCCAAGAAGAACTTTGCTTCAGAAAATCGCACTGAAAATCTCTGGCCTGGACCACGATTGGAAAAGGAGGGGGGTGGGGGGTGGGGGTCTGGGGGGGAGGGGGGAACCCTCCTCCGATGGGTGTCGGGCATTCCAATACATCCCAGGGGCAGGCAGACAGGGCGACATACTCCAACAACGCAACATGATGAATAGCAAAATGCTCGGATTACACACCACGAACACCCTGTTTGCCTGCTGAATCGAGGGGACCATGCACCCAAGATTCTGTTGTGATGCGTTGTGGCAATGATGCACCACAGCCCAAAGGGAGAGGATGAAATGAAAGGGAAAGGGGGCGAGGAGGACCTGAGCGGCTGAAAATGCAAATGAAAGAAAAATTTTTGGGGGGGGGGCTTTGCGTTTTCACACTGCTGCCAAGGCGCAAAGGCGCAAAGATGCACGAAGCGAGACGCGCTCGTTTGGGGGATTGCAAGTCCCAGTACAAGTCCAGCAAAACAACGGCTTCCTAACCAATTAACCCCAGTAAACCCCATAAGAGGTATATGCAAAGATCAGGCCAGCAACAGGAACCCCAACGGCAATCCCAATGAGGACAGTCAAAATGTTGAATGAAGAGCCTTTGTAAACATCACCATCCCAATTGTCTGTGTATAAGTCTTTCCGCTCTTTGCCGTTGTTGGCCCGAAAATTAGCCTCCCTGCGACGCGCAAGCTCCTCGGCATCGCTCCGTCGTTTCTTGGTCGCCTCGTACCAACTCTCACCATAATTGTACTGCTCGTCATCGTTTGCGTTCAGAGGGCCAACCCGTGAACGAAGCCCAAAAGGTTGATATTTCATGGCCGTCAGCGCTGCTTGATACCCAGGAACATTCGTTCCTGTTGCCTGGGCATTCATCCCCGTATGGAACACTGCTGCATCTTGTTGAAGGGGCCATCCCCACAGAAGAATCAGCGACACAAAGACAGCGCACAGTAGCGACGCCACCGGGAGGTTTGGCTTCACGACATGATGCCGCTCAAGATCGTAATACATCACGAGTCCTGAGAATACACAGTGGAGTAGCAGCACTTCTTGGAGGGGGGCAAATAGTGCTACTTTGCAGCGCTACAAAATTGCTGGAAGCACTTGCTGCTAATCCCAAAGGAGTCCGTTTTGGAAAAATGACACCTCCTGTTTTCGAAAAGTGTTCAAAACTGATAACCGCCTCTCCAAGTAATTGTAACCACCACGGGAAGTGAATTCCTGGCAACACGCAAAAAAAGTTGACCTTTTTC
Source organism: Eutreptiella sp. 'Long Island Sound 2002' (assembly GCA_964036045.1). Classification (NCBI taxonomy): domain Eukaryota; phylum Euglenozoa; class Euglenophyceae; order Eutreptiales; family Eutreptiaceae; genus Eutreptiella; species Eutreptiella sp. 'Long Island Sound 2002'. The sequence goes on along the minus strand of OZ038382.1, from coordinate 6,541,652 downwards.
CCACCCGTTGTACAAAGATGTTCACACCCTCCAGGCATGCCCCTCTCAGGCATCTCACATACCACACGACACGGCGACGTATGTGCCCTTTCAGTTGGTACACAACACCACAAAGACCAAGACTCAAGCCCGGAGTTTGCCAAAAAAAAACAAACAAGTGCTCTCTAGAGCGTTCTCTTTCAAACATGTCCAGCTTCAGGATCGTTTGGCCCAGGGCGAGTTGCAAACCTGAGGGTGTGAGAGACAAGCGCTGGGACTGTGAGATGGATACCATCAATTCATGTTCCAAGGCTCTGGAAAAATTGCAGTGTCATCTTTCATCCATCCTGTGACAAGCCCATGCAGGTGGTCGCTAATGAGCCTATCTGTGACACTTGGGCACTGGAAGGGCTGACAGGCCACCGTGCACCCCACAACACTTTGTCCGGGCAACATTCAACCACTTTCACCTGAAACCCTGCCAGAGAAACGCATTCAAAACTGTCGCGTTCTTCGTGAGGTCATGCAACTAATCATACTGTCGCATGGGCTTGGTCAGAGCTCCCCCCACCATTTGCGTCAGCATGCGCACTGCCCAGCACTTCACTTTCCTCTCGACTGCGCAAGCTCTCCAAAGTTGAAGAAAAAGAAAACTAGATGTTCCAAACTCAATAAAATTGTCGTCCTGCTTCGACATTATTGTGCTCCAAGGACAGTTCCTTCCCATTGGGTTTGAAACAGTGTTGAAAATCGAGAACCTGATGTGAAACAGCACTAATCTTCTCCCCACAACTGGTCACACAAGTCATTGTGGGTCTAGAGGGCTCAACACATCAGCACATCTCTGCTCGCCACACCCATTGACCCGCCCCCCCCCCCCACACACACAGTAAGAAGGTCGCATAGTTCAGCGGTCGTGTGCACATTGACCTGTTGACACTGTCACTCTCTATGAAGGAGAGGCTACAGCCCCACACCTTGGCACCTCCCGCACACATCCAAACTAGTGGCAGAATCATTCCGACTGCGTGCCGCAAATGCACCGCGGGGCACACTGCAAGCACCGCAGGGCGAGGGCCCTCCAATTCATCTGCCCTTTAACACAAAAACAGGAGAACATATTCTCTTGGCTCATTTCACTCATCAACCACCAGCTGGACTTGAATGGTGTGCAGTCAACCAATACTTACTCCGCCCTGAGCATGTGCATAGGGTGTGGCATGCATGCTAAGTGGGTGTGACAGGCATGCACACACATGGCCCAAGGATGTCTCTCATGGTGATATCCTCCTTGGATCATCACCGAGTCATGCAGCCGCCCCGCCTGCTGGGTTGCGTTTCTTCCCAGTATGCTGCAAGACGTACAGCTTCACGTTGAAGCCTGTGAAAGTCTCCCGTCCCCTCCCCTCTCCAGTTTCATGATGACAAATGACAACCAAACTTTGCGAGGGCGGGACATCCAGCGGACCCACGTTTTGCATGTTGGGACGCCCTGTTCCCCTGTTCCATTCACTCCTACTCTGGCTGTACAATACAGGTTCGGTCTCAACCCTCCAGTACCCTTAGGCAAAACCAAGGTTATTGCTTCACTTATATTGCTTCCACCACCCGCCAAACTCACTTACCAACTCCTCAGTTGTGCCCTGCAAACTTGTTCTCATCTTCACCACTAGATTCACTGTTGCACATCTTCCCTTGTCTAGGCAAAGTCTCTGATTTGGTTCTCCTCCTTTTACCCAAGCACGTCTGGCCAGGGACCATGAGGCTAATATTTTCTTTTGCAGTTGTTGGCCAATCACTCCATGTGCAACAAGACCTGAATGGTCTGGTGCAACTCCTGTTCAGTAGCCTGCCAAATGTTGTGCACAACCTTCCACTTTCATAAATGTGCACAGGTGCGCTCCACACCACCACGATACCAGCCATGCACATCCATGCTACCTGTCACATGACTTACCTTACCCAAAAAGGAACCACCTCATGGATGGGTCCCCCATATGCCTCATCATGCAGACCAAGTTCATAATCCAAAAAAAATGACCCACTTGACGATGAGGCCCCTCCCTGCCCCTAATGCCGTCCCTGCCATATCAGGGCCAGCCCAATCCATAAAGTAGGACTTGGACTTGGCTACATACCCCCTGTCTTCTGAGGTTCACCAGTGCATCCCATTCCTCCTCAGTCTCAACGACCATGCACAACAGTGTACCAAGCCTTTTGACAACAAAAAATTCCCCCCTGTGATGCCTTCCTGTTGTCTGAGATGCAGGTCCGTACAAGGGCATGTCTGCTGTAGCACTTTGGTACATGCACCTCATTTCTTTATGACCCACCCACCAGATTGTTGATTGCATTCGGGGCATGTTCCGGTGAGATCAAGGCATGTTGGATGTCCACAGCACAGGTTATGACCAAGTCACTGTGGACCTGGATGGCGTACTGGTTGTCCCGTACGTCAGGCTCGTGGAACACCACTTTATCGACTTCAGCTCCAGGTGTCATAAGACGCAGAAGCTTGTAGGTCGGAGGCGATGACATATTCCTGGAGTCTCTTGAACTGCTGGCTATCCAAACATCAAACCGATCATGTGTGCGCATGTGCATGAGGGACCTGTCCGCCATTTGCAGCTTTTCGCACCCAAACGGTATATTAGAGTTGAGGGCAAGCACAATGAAGCACACGGATGCACACTCATGCACACTGATGCACACTGATGCACACTGAAGGACAATGAAGCACATTGATGCACACTAAAGCACACTGAAGCACACTGAAGCACACTGATGCACACTGATCTCTCCTACGGGGGTAGGGGGGGTAGCTAACCTGTGAGAATGTGAAGAATGGGGCAGTGGCACCAAGGCACACCAGCCCCAGCCCAAGGAGGACACCACCATGTGTTTCCTCCATGGGGCTTGGAAGGGAGAACCGTGTGCACATCGTAAAAGGTGTTTTAACGCACAGGGTGGATCCGCACCAGGGGAGGACCCCTTGGGTTTATGCAGCAAAAATAATATTTTTGTCTTGTTGTTGAAGAGCTGCACGTCACCCTTCCCTGTATACCCACCTCTGTGAAAACGGACGTGCAGTTGCTAGCTTGGTACTGGTTACTGGCCAGTCAGACGCCCCTCCAGGTATTATACCCTTCTCACGGGACGACTCTCAGTAGGTCGCCAACACCAAGCTGCCAGCAAGCAAGACTAATTAGGGACTCCCCCCGTTCTCTTGTAGAACGTAGGGAGGAGCCCCAAGAGGGAAGCAAGGTTGTACCATGTGCACAACGCGCGGCCTACCCTTTACACCGAGTGGCATGCCGGGAGCAGAGGTGTTGCCGGCTGACAAGATGTGCAAGTCCTCTTCCACGTCTACACTGTGCACAGACTGTGCGGGCCTATGTATCACAGGACATCTGTTCTGCCCCTTCCTCCGGGGCTAGGCGACCGACCCGAGAACCGGCGGTGGTGGTGCATGGGGCAGGGGTTAGGGGACTGGCCCAAGAACCGGCGGTGGTGGTGCATGAGGCGGGGGCTGGGCGACCGACCCTAGCTGTGGAGAACAGCTATGCTGTGTACCAGGGGGCCATGAGGCAACAGATACTGGGCTTGCATACGCCCCCGTGTCACAGGCGCATGGTCATTACCACACTCAGTTCAATGTTTTGCCTTGCTGCACTGCAGCACAGACCAGCTCAGTGCCAACTTTTGTCTCGCATGCGCCACTCCAGGCGGCTTTCGAATGTTCTTTGCCTGTCTGGGTGTCTGGGTCACCTCGCTCCCACCACCCTCCCATAGCGCCGGTTGGTCTCTAACCTCTCGCTCTGCGGGCCTCTCTCTCTCTCTCTAACCTCTCGCTCTGCGGGCCTCTCTCTCTCTGTGTGTTTCTTCCTCTTCACCCTCCCAAGGGGGTATGTCTTACTCTTCACCCTCCCAAGGGGGTTTCTCCTCATTTTCGCCGTCCCCTGGGGTTTGTCTCTGTCCCTCTCTTCCTTGTGTCTCTGCCTCGTCTTACCCCCCCCTGTGCTTGCCCGTGCAACTCAGGCATACCGCCATTCACACGGCGGCGTGCTCAGCAACGTGTAGAGGAACCGTCCAGTGTCCCCTGTAACCGGGTTTGCCTACCTGAAGAGTGTGGTCTGAAACACCCTTATCAGATCAGCTCGACCCGTCAACCACACGTGCAGACAGTCTCCATTCCTACTCACTGAGGATGGCACCGCCCTCTGCCGTTGGATTGTGGAGGATCGCCTCTCACTGCAACGGGTGCCATGAGTTGTTCCGCGACAGAACGCGAGGCTCACGTCAACAGTTTCCTCTGCGGCAAGACGCGAGATTTGAGGGTTCAGGCATTTGCAGTATTGAGATGCTGCAGTGATACCGCAGTCAAGACGCAGCACTCTTTTTGCGTTTCAGGGTCGCTCTAAATTTGGCTCATAGTTTCAGCCTGGTTCGGTTCCCTGTGCCCTACACGATTTCAGTGGGTAGCGGTCTTTTCTTGAATTTTCGCCTCTTGCGTTGTTGTCTTGTGTCACTCATATCCGTACTGAAGGATTAGGATTCTGACTCTGTCTGTTGCGACACCTCCCGCCCCCCGTTCCGTTTGCATGTACCCTACCCTTGACTCCTCACTATCCGAACTGCACGACTCTGTTCCGTGTGTTGCTGGCTCCCCGGATGCTTCTCGTGTCATTTCATCACTGTCCATGGGCACCGAACCTAGGGACGCCCACAACGTTTTGGTGTCCTCAGATTCTGCTCCCGACCCTCCCCTTAGCCCCACTGTGGATTCCGAATCCGACGAATCCTGTAGCACCTGTTTGGACCACAGTGGGCTGGAGCACATGCCTTTCATCGCCAATCCATTCGCCACCTCATTCCCTTGCACACTAACATGTGCTCGGACATGTTCCCATCTTACGTCTCTGCCTGGCTTCTCCATTTCATGGAGCAGCAATTCCCACACAGGCACGTGGATGTGTAGCTTGCCGGCTGATGTCGTCAACACTTTTGACTTCCAATGATGTGCCCTGCCCGTTGCTCCTAGTTGCAGGTACTGGGAGTCCGTGAGGATCGCCAGCTTGGGCACCCAAAATCCCTGTAGCGCTTCAAGTGATGCCCAAAGCTCCGCCCCGTTATTTGTTTTTTTTTCCCCTCAGGCTCAACAAGTTCGATGGGTATAATGTGAGCTCTCAGGCAACAGCCTGGCTCAAGAAGTAGGGTCAACAAGTAGCTATTTGTTTGTCTATGACGCGCCGGGACGTAGCCACAGAAAACGCACTTCTGGTCCTTGCTCATCTTCTGGCGCAAATACCCCGAAGCCACCCACCCTGCGCATGTCTTTGTGGCCCAAACTCTTTGAAGACCCGTCCGTGTATACAATTTCGTATCCTTTTGCCACCAGCTCTGTAATGAGATCCTGTACACCCTGCAGCACCCCTAGCACCCGTGAGCCTGCCTGCCTCGGGCGCTTCGGGTGTGGTTCTGATTCCCCATGCTAGTCGCGCGTATCCATGTTCCGCTCTTGTGTGAAACATTCCGTATGTGTTTGCCACTAGGCACCGAACCCCGTGTTTGTGCGTACTTCCCCTTGCCGTGGTTGCACTCCTGCGTCTCAAAGTTGTTCCTGCGATTGCCTAATACCCCTCCATTGGTCTTTGCGTTCTCCTCGGTTGTATTCAATCCATCCACACAGCTCGCACAGCCACACAATCACGTATGATGTGAACACTGGTGACGCTCCCGCCTTGACTTCACACCAGTATCGCTAGCAAGGACTTCTTGCCGACCACATTGCCCGGCCTTGGTCCGTACTCCGCAACCATTCCTGATTGTCGGATTCCATCATGTCCCGGACTAAAAACTCTCCATCCCCGGTTGCCACTGGGCCAAAGTAGTGTTGTATGACCGCCGCCGCCGCTTTCAACATGGAGCATTCCACCATGGCGTGCTTCATTGACTCCTTATGTGCACACATCAGGCACTTGTCCGTGCCCAACCTCTTGTAGACCCTTTCATGCACCGTTAGGGTGACTGGTCAAAGACGTAGGGCTAGTCAAATGACGTGGCAGATACTGCGTGGCTCACGGTCGTTCTTACCGAGTGACGTCATCGATGAGTTGGCTAAATCCGAAGGTATCGGTGTGTAGGGCTTGATCCACGCTACTCATATATGCCCAAAATTCCTGATTTTGAGACATTGGACCCCATGTTAGGAAGGATTTTTGTAGATGACTTCAGGACCAGAACAGAGAAATTGCTGCATAGCTGTTCGGGGTGTGTCACGGTCGTGCTTCAAAAAAGGGGTAAACAGTAACACCCGCTCAACCTAAAGTGACCATCGCGCTCAGTTTGATCCACGCTATTCATATATGCAAAAATTATGGCAAACGGACATATCTACCCCAACCTACAAGGCTTCTTCGCAAATTATGTAAATTTACGACCAGCCCAAAATTGGGGTCTGCTACAACTAACACGCCAAGCACAAGGCAAATACCTTCAACGTGTTGTGCATTGCTCGGGCAACCACAAGCCTCCCCCCCATCCCAATGTTGTCCAAGGATCCCCTTTGGCACCCCCCCCCCTTTTCGCTCCCCCCCCCCCAATCTAGGTGCCATTATGATAAGTCACTCCCAGACACATGAGTCTGGGAGTAGTCTCCATCGGAGGCCGCCGCGGCATCAGAGCTCGGCCTACACATGGTGCATTGCCAATGAGAGTCCTCTTGTTCCACATAGGCACCGTCACGGCTCCACACAAGGCCGTAACACGCATCATGAATCCACTGTTGGCACGTGTCACACAGAGCCAAATTTTCTGTTTCTCCCGTGCCAACGGCGTTTCCACACGGGCATGTGGTGCCGTCGTCCCAACGCTCCGGGCCCGAGGGCTTGCTCTTGGCCCCGCGCCCCCAAAAGGTTGGATGTGGTCATAAGTGGATCCAATGGTGCAGACCACTAAAATTCCAAGTAAAATTGTTTGGGTTGTTGCATTGTGTGTCCTTTTGTTGGGGATTTCTCCTTGGACAACATTGGAAAAAATGGAGAAGAGCTTTGCGGCAACATGAGTTGCGAGCGGTGGGAGCGACCAGGCGATTGTACCGCCCACAATTTCAGGGTGGAATCCTCCCCCCTCAGTAGCGTGGGTCCTGGCCTAGCGGCAGGCATCGATTTTGCAGCAATCCGTGCTGCCGATCGCCGACAGGAAGCGCCACTGTGAAGAGCGCAGATTTTGCGCTATCATTTGGCAAATGGCGATTTTAGCGCATCGATGAAGGTCTCACCTTCTGGCAGCTATAAATCAGGCAATCTGGCACCCAATCCCGAAATTTTCATATAGGTGAGTAGCCTAGGTCTCAATCTGGAGATCTATCAAAAAAAAATCCTGGAAGAGATCACAAAATCCAAGAGAAATCCTTGCGACTGTGAAGGATGGGCGCGTTTGCGCCGGCATTTGGCAAATCACCCTAGTTTGTGCCACAATACCCTTTGTGCGAAGTCCTGCACCCTTGGTGGCAGTTGCGCATTTGCCCATTGCTCCCACACTTCGGGAGATTGCGGGTCGCGTACCCCAGGTTGGGACGCATAGAACTGTAGCAACCAAGCCCTGGTCCAATTTTGAACATGGACTGTGGGGGGTATCAAACCCCTCTCTCGATGGAACTTTGTTCAAGAGCCTCCCGCCATGGTTGTACACCTCCTTCCAAGTTCGAGGCAATGCATTCATAAGCCTCGCATCATCAAGGGACTGAAATTGACCCGACATCAGTACACCCCTTCGGATCATCTTCAATCGTAGTACGCACACTTGTACTCACTTCGGAAGTAGATTGGGTGCCATAGCGGTAGCCCGTCCCGATCCTTTGGGGGGCTCACTTGCGGAGCCACCCGTTGGATATATGAATGTCCCTTCGTTGCCCATCCCAGGCACGTCAGTCCTGCCGTTCTAACCATGCCCAGCCGGGTGTAGGGAAGGTTATCTTTGGATGGTGTAAACCCAATTGACGTTGCCCAAGCATAAAAGGTCTCCACTGACGTGTTGTGGTACTTGTGGGGTTCTCTCAAGAGGCTGACAAATGGAGCTGCTGCATGGTGCATCAGGAACAATTCCGGCTCTGGCAGGGCCAGTCCCCCTTGCAGCCGTGGGCGCGAGAGAATTGGCTGTGTGATTCCCGAATTGTTGGTACCCATGGTCAGGTGGTAGACTAACTTCAGTTGCCTCATCACCGGAACTGGGGCATAGTACGCCTTGGCTACCCATGCCACCACCGGCAAAATCCACGAAGAACATGAAGGCACATTCATTCGTGCGCGCCGAAAAGCTTCTTGGAAGGCTGGTGCAAAGGCTTGTTCTATCGCCAACCCCCATGCTTGCTCATCTTCATGTTGCTGAATATTCCCCCAGCGTACCCCAAAATATTTCACGAAAATTTTGACTTCCACACCATAATCCCCAAAACATTTGGCCCATTCTTGTCCTCCACAATTGCCAACTATTGCAACCGTTTTGTTCAAGTTTATCTTCAATCCAGAAAAGTGCCCAAAACAGAATACCACCTTCCATACCTTCCCCAACAACTGTGGGTTTGCCCGTCCGTCCATAAAAATGATGAGATCGTCCGCATACATAATGATGGTGAGCCCTGGATCGAGGTCTTGTAGTGGGAAAACAACTAAAAAAGCTACCAAGGAGAATAGCGCTGGGGATAGCGGGTCCCCTTGGCGCGTACCCGCGCGCGGGTAATGGTAGACCCCCGGGACGTATCCTTTGCCTACTCAGTACAGGTACACGGCTCGCAGCAGATGCAATATTAGCCGGATCTTCAGGAAACGGATGCACATGAGGCCAAGCGCCGCCGCCACCATCTCATGCGACATTGTGGGGAACGCATTTTTGAAATCCACTGACAGTGGTGCTCCTTCCCGCAGGCCATCCCAGTGAGCCCTCAAACCATAGACATGCTAGAGGATGCTTCTGTGACGGAGAAGACCCGTTTGTTGATCCGGGACGCAGTGCAACGGTACATCCTTTAATTGGGGTAGCACGATGTTGGTGAGCCATTTCTGGCGTGTTGTTTGCAACGCAATGGGTCGGAGCGATTCTGAGGTTTGCATTGCCTTCGTTTTGCGAATCATGGTCACCACTCGTGACGTCCATGTCTCCGGCATGGTCCCCATGTCCAGGAATCGTTTCAGGGATTCGTACATTTGGGGCTCAAAGATCCCCGAGAGCGGTTTGAAGAACGTTGCCGAGAATCCATCCAACCCCCGCGCAACATTACTGTTCAGCCGCTTGAGGCCCTCATGAACTATGTACGGGGAAAGCTGCTTGAACGGCAGTCGTCCTGCCTTTTGCAGCCGTTGCTCCACTCCCAACGCTTTGAGGTAGGCCACACAGTCCTCCTCCGTTGCCCCCGTTGGAGTGGACACTCGGTCCCATGCTAACTCTTGGGCAACTGCCTTTGCCCCACGCACCGGGGTGCCTGCCCGAAACACCAGCTGTTGCAGGTTCTTTCTTTCGTGCAGCTTCCTCACCAACCGGTAGAGTTTATTTCTTCGCGCTCTCAGATCCCCTGATGTTTCCCCGGATGCAATTACCCCTTTGAGTTTGGAGAGTGTTTCCATTCCCATTCTGTCCCCTTGTGCCTTTTCATATACCCCAACCCAGAGGGTGTAAGCTGTTGCTGCCTTGGTTGTGGCAATTCCTAGCGACGAGAGGAACGGGTACACCGTCGGCGCGACCGATTCTTTCGTGGAGGCGCGTAGGAGTCGCAACGCCTGTAGTTCCACCGATTGTTTTTTATTTTTGTGTTCCCTTTCATAGCTGACCGCTGTTGTTTGGATGCAGCCCAATGCTTCTTCCCACCATTGGTCGCCCATCGAGGTAATGGACTTGACGGATGTCTCCAGCTCTTCCATTGCCTCTTGGTCCTGGAGAATAGCCTCCGGGCAGTAAAATCGTGAGGCCGTGCCCTCTGTTTCAAAAGAGAGGGGTGTGAATTCAGCCAAGACCGCTTTGTGGTCTGTGTTCGCAGCGAACATGGGATACACACACGTTGCCAAGCTCAGTAGCTCCGACGTCGCATGAATGAGGTCGATGCGGCGCAGCCACTGTGGATCGAGTCGCTCTCCGTCCCAAGGATAGCTGTACGTGAAGCCTGTAGGACATGATGGCTCCTTGTCTTTTATGTCCATCAGTGTCGGGCAGTGAATGTCTACCCAGACATCATGCAGCCCCGACTTCGCCAGGGCTGCGACTTCTTACTCTTTGGCACGTAAGGATGTGTCATGTTCGAACTGAGGGGGCGCAAAAGCGTCCCGGTGTTTAACTATCAAACTATTGTGATCAGCACATAAGATTAGGTTGGGTCCGTGCAACTCTTCAGCAATTTCCTTCCATTGTGCTTGTCGCCGTGAGTGCTTGTGGTGGAAGTGTACCAACATGAGAATGATCTCCAGGGGACCACTCAACAGTGAGGCTTGGGGTGCCCTGGGGAACAGGAACTGCATAGCCTGTAAGGTCCACTTGGATGTCCTCCACGCCAGCGCTACTCCACCCCGTCCTTCTTCGTGGAGTGGCCCATCCGGACCGTACCCATACCTTGACAAGCAGCGAGCACGTGCCTAGCGATCCTCCGCCGTAACAAAGTGCGGCTCTTGGATGGCGAGGAAATCAACCTCGAGGGACCTCCATCGCCCTGGCCATTTCACCTGCTGTGACTAGGCCTTGTTTGCGTGTTTTGGCATCATCAGTATTTTTGGGGCGGTCTGTGATGCGCTTTTTGCGTGCTTTGTAGTCCGCTTCCGAGATCACAAACATGGGGGACATTCCAGAATCCGATAGGTAGACCTTCCCAACTAGCTGTGACACACTCTCCCCAGTCGGCCGCCACGTGGCCGTGCGCATTTCTCCCATGCTCCACCTGACGCGATGTGTGATGTATCGACAGTGCACCGAGGGGGCAAGGGCTTCCATCAAATCTGAGAGGCACCACCAGGGAGCTACGTCCAAGATGTACACTGTGCTCACCAGCTATTTCTTCCACGTTGACGGGATAGCAGGTTTAGAGATGGCATCTCGATCTAGGAATTGCCCTGTCTTCAGATCTTTGAAAATTGCTCCAATGGCTGTCACCAGCTTGCGGTATCTGGCCTTCAGCAGGGAGTTCCCAGTGTTATTTCAACCCAGTAGGAGTTTACTTGGGCCCAACACATGAATTTTTACAGGTGATTGTGACAGCAACACGCCTAGGACCGTCCAGAACATTGCAAGAACCAAAGCATGTAACATGGGCGACCATGTTTCCTTGTGCATTTTCTGTATCCAAACCTCATAAACAGCAGCCATGTTCGTCATGTTGGCCCCACGATACCATTCCACTGGCTGGATCTGAAACCTGGGTTTGGAAATAAATTGAGAGACCACGGCATTGCCTTGCTCCTCCGTCAACTCGGTGAAGAACAATTTTGAATTCCGTGGGTCTGTTCCCGGGAGGAGATGGACGTCATCAGAATTCAAACCAATAGCCCCCAGTAACCCATTGACCAAGTCACTATGCACCTGGATGGCGTACTGGTTGTCCCGTACGTCAGGCTCGTGGAACACCACTTTATCGACTTCAGCTCCAGGTGTCATAAGACACAGAAGCTTGTAGGTTGGAGGGCGTGGCATATTCCAAGAGTCTCTTAAACTGCTGGCTATCCAAACATCAAACCGATCATGTGTGCGCATGTGCATGAGGGACCTGTCCGCCATTTGCAGCTTTTCACACCCAAACGGTAGATTAGAGCTGAGGGCAAGTGCCCGATTGAGGAACGATGGTTTTTTCGTCTTCATCGCTAACTGGCTCAAGTAGTATGGCGACAAAACGCCCTAGCATGGGCAGATCGGTAAGCAGACGCTTGATAGCATTTTGAACTTTATCATATGCTATCATTTCCCCAACGAGCACAACGTTAGGGCGACTGCCGTAGAGAACGGCAGCCAGTTTTTCGGACGAGTCACAGTCGTTGAAGAGGTTGAATGCCAGGGAGGCAGCCTCTGTAACTCCACTTTTCACCACGATGTCGTCCAGGATGATATAGTCGGCGTCATCGATGGCTGCCAGACATGCCAATTGTCCGGCGTCGGCGGGCACAATGACCTCCTGGCCTCGCGTTGCCAGGCGGGCCTGGGTGTCCCGGACACTCATGCGGTCAGGGGACAGTGTAGTGGCGTTGGCGGCATATTGTCAAGGCCCAGCGGCCTGGGCAAGCATGGACAAAAAGACACCGAAAAAAAACGACACTCAGAAAGTGCGAGGGGGGGTCGGCTGACCAGGGTTCGAACCACCAACCAAAAACTCTGTGTCGGCTGCGTTACCATTTGACCAGCGATGGGGTGATAGCGATCAGCTTCCCCACTGCTTGGAGCCTTCTAAGCGAAAACTTTTGACCCCCCCCCCCCCCAGCCCCCCCACCCCCACCGCCCCACCACCCCCAAAAAAGTGATATCCAGTTTTAGGGGATAGAGGCCTCAGAATCAAAAATTCCATTGCGTGATGGTCTTATTGGGCAAAATAATGATTTTACAAGGGAATGGGTATCAAATGTCATGCCTTGGGGTATGCTACGCGAATGACCCCAAAAAAGGGGGGGTATAAGATGCCCGCGCCTGCGCTTGATCTAACAACCTCTCTTCGACGTGATTCACAGGGGGGGACCTATGAAATTGATGGGGGGGCAAAAAATTGATGGGGGGGCTATAAAATTGATACAAGGGGCTATGAAATTCACATGGGGGGGGGGGGGCTATGGAATTGATGGGGGGGGGCTAAAAAATTGATGGGGGGACTATGAAATCGATAAAGGGTGTCCATGAAATTGATATGGGTGCCTATGAAGTTGATACAGTGGAGGGGGCTATGAAATTGATGGGGGTGAGGGGGCTCAGAAATTGATTTGGGGGGGGGGCTATGAAATTGACAGGGGGGCCTATGAAATTGATGGGGGGGCTATGAAATTGATGGGGGGGGGGGCATGAAATTGATCGGGGAGGCTTCTGAAATTGATAGGAGGGGGCTATCAAATTGAAGGGGGACCTACAGGGACCTATGGAGACACACCACAACACGGCATAGCATAGCATGGCACACATCCAAGTGGTGAAATGATCATTTTCATTGGTGTCATCTTTATTGCATGAAAAGCAACACCTATAAGATAAAGAAAAGAACACCCTCCCACACCCCTGACTGATCCCCCCCCCCCTAGGTGGTTCTCTCAAGCCCCCCCTCAGCCGGTGAAAAACATGTAAAGAAAGGAAAGGTGCCCCCCAACCATCCAAGGCTTGAAGCAAGGGCACCCCCACAGTGCCTATACCTATGTCAAAGTGTGTGTGTGTGTGTGTGTGTGTGTGTGTGTGTGTGTGTGTGTGTGTGTGTGTGTGTGTGTGTGTGTGTGTGTGCTCTGTACTTTGATGAGGTAGATCCTTGTGCAGCATTGGGTTGGACGTCCCATTCAGCTCAGGTCTGCTGAGGCCTCTGTGTGACGTTGTTTCCCCCCCTACTGCGGAATCAGAACCTCTGTGTTTAGTTGGTTATGTGACCGAAGTACTGGCTCTCCCATGCCTCGACAAAAAGAGTGGTCGGGCTACTGCATCCTCGGCTTCGTCACCTTCCAGTCCCTGTGGGACAGGTGCTGGGGGGGATGGGGGCGGTGGTGTTTTCGGCCTTCTGCGCTTGGGCGCCGGTGGCGTGGGCGGTTGGTGTGGGGACCTCAGCAGACCTGATGAGTGCCGTGCTGGCCTTTGCAGGCAAGGTTTTTTGTGGGGCAACAGAGATTGCATAGGGAGAGTACGTTTCCTGTGTGCCGGGACCGGGGTGCATACCTTGTGGTGCCCCCGGTCACCACAATGGCGCACCCCTCTCTGCTTGAGGGTACATCTCGGGCAGGGGGGAAAGTTATGCAAGGGGCATAGTTGCAGCTGTGGCCTACGAGCCACGTGGCTTGCTGCGTGATGCCCGAGTTTGCAGCACTCTTCTGCCGATTTGCGCGGTCTCTTGCAGGTCATACATGCCAGCGCTGTGTGTGCCACGCATTTGGAATGGTCGACCCTCGGTGGCAAGTGTGGCGTGGTGTGTGTTGACACGTGTCTGCGCGTGCCTGTGTAGGGGCGTTGTGGCAAGCGCCCATCACCAATGATTGGGAAAAAATCGGCCCCAAAAGACGAGTTCGATCCCCCCCCCTTGGCTGGCATTATCTGCTCTGATGGAGGTGCCAGTCCTGTCTGCAGATTGCCATGGAGATGTGTGTGTGTGTGTGTGTGATCTGTACTTTGAGAGGTGGATCCTTGTGCAGCGCTGGGCAGGACGCCCCATTTGGCTCGGGACTGCTGAGGCCTCTGTGGAACGTTGGACCCCCCCCCCTACTGCGAAATCAGAACCTCTCTGGTTGGCTGGTTAGGTATCCAGAGTGTTTGCTCTCCCATGCCTCGTCAGAAAAAGCGGGTGGGCGGCGTCCTCGGCTATGGTTTCCTCCAGACCCTGTGGGACAGGCACTGTATGTGTGTGGGTGTGATCTGTACTTTTAGAGGTGGATCCTTGTGCAGCGTTGGGCTGGACGCCTCATTCGGCTCAGGTCTGCTGAGGCCTCTTTGTGACGTTGTTTCCCTCCCTTCTGCGGAATCAGAACCTCTGTATTTTGCTGGCTAGGTATCCAGAGTGTTTGCTCTCCCGTGCCTCGTCACGAAAAGCGGGCGGGCGACATCCTCGGCCACGGTCTCCTCTAGCCCCCGTGGAACTGGGGCTGGTGGGGACGGAGGGGGGGGTGTTTTCGGCCTCCTCCGTTTGGGGGCTGGAGGGGTGGGGTGTTGGTGTGGGGACCTCAGCATACCCGTAGAGATACGTGCAGGCCCTTGCAGGCGTGGTCGTTTGTTGGGCAGTTGTGCATGTGCAGCAAGTGGGCGCTTGCGGCGCGCAGGCACTGGGGTGCACACTTTATGGTGTCCCCGCTGACAGCAGTGGCGCACTCCCCTTTGCTTGAGTGTGCACCTCGGGCACGGCGGCAGGCCATGCAGTGAGCACAGTTGCAGTTGCGGTCTGCGTGCTATGTGGTCATCAGCGTGATGTTCCAGCGCACAGCATGCTTCAGCTGTGCGCCGAAGTCTCTTGCAGGTCGTGCATGCGTCAGCAGAGTGCTGGGCACACTTTGACGGACCAGCCGGCGGCGCCGGTGGTGGCGCCCTGTGTGTGTTTGCGCGCCTGCGTGTCCCGGTGTAGGGGCGCTGTGGGAGCTTCCCATCCCCTATCACAGGGAAGAAATCAGCTGCAAAGGAGGAGCAGCCCCCCCCCCCCCCCTTTGGCAAAAGTGGTCTGCTCCGAGGACGGAGCCAGCCCCAACTGCAGATTCCCCTGGAGTGCGCGTTGTAGTCGATGCTCCTCTACTTCCTGCGCTGTTCTGCGTGGCCTATGTGTGTACGGGCGCAGTTTGTGTATTCTGTTGAGACCAACCTTGGTGGCCCACGTGCGCTCACAGTATGCCGCTAACTGCTGAACGTGCATGTTCATGGCACTGCGGCAGGTGAAATAGGGGCGGCAGTTCAGGCCGCAGAGTGCCGCCCCCCCCAAAGGAACTAAAGAGCTGCAGCGTGTGACCACACGCGCTGGATGCAAATGGCCTTTGGTGACCAGGCGCTGCGCATTTGCCATTGCCAGTCGTAAGACCCGGCCTCTCTCTTGCAGTGAAAGGGTGGTGCCCTTAAATTTTGCCTGTGGAGCGTGTGGGAGGGTGCGTTGCGCAAATTCCTCAAAGTCCAGTGCGAGTTCCAAGAACGTCACTGTGCCTGGTTCAGAGGCCCAGTGCAGTTCCCTCAGCCAGCGTAGCAGGTCCGCCAAAAAGGGCATTTCCCACTGCCATTCCACCTTCTTAGGGGTACGCAAAAGAAGTAACCCTTTGTCTTCCGGTCTGGGGAGGGGTCCCACCAGCTGGTGGTACGGGTATTGCCGAAGTTGCTGTGAGAGGCTCGACCCCATGAAAAGCATGGGGGATTGTATGTGTGTGTGTGTGTCTATGTGTGGGAGCGCATATGCCTATACATGCGCCAAATTTGTTGGTTTACGGTGCAATGGTGTCTTATGGCCCTACAACGCTAGGGTTTAGGCCACAGAATGAAAATCTACACCTCGAAGACTGTAGTGAGTGGGTGCAGCTTCCATATGTCCTACAAACAAACACACAACACCAAGCCGGGGGTCTTTTCCGAATCATTTCCCATACTTCCTAATGCAGGAAAGCACTCATGAGTGGGGGGGGGGGGGTGGAAGGACTAGGGAAGGGCCAGAGGGGGGGAAGGGAACCATTGTTGGGGGGGGCATCTTCCATTGGGGGGGGGGGTGTACTACATCACAAGGGGGGGGGTTGGTTATGGTTTGGGTAATGGTGGTCCATAAAAGTCTGATGTCTGATGTTTGCTGGCCAACTTGGTCGCTATACACAATCCTGTCCTCTCGTTCCTGTTTTGTACAAGCTTGGACGAGTTCCCGATGTCCTGGTATCCACCGCATGGGAATGGGATTGCCTTGCGTGTTGCTGTAGATGAACTCGTGTAAGTAGCGATCAGCACACTCCCGGTGCGGCGGCGTTTGGCACCACCATACCACTGCCTGGTTGTCTAGCGTGAGCATGTCCTTTGGGCCGTGCAACTAGGTGAGCATGGCCGGTGGTTGAAGCTCAGCTCTGTAGGATGTCTGTAGTAATTCGAGCGATGACCATGAGTGGGCCACACGTTAGGGAGCAACCGCCTCTGGAGTAGTCGCCGTGGCCCGTGTGGCTGATGAGTTTGCTGCCGTCACTGTGCCACTGGTTTCCGCTGCGGACCTTGTTGTTGGTGTATGCTTCGTGGCCTGCTATCACGCACTTTGTGAAGCCGGGCGGGGCTTCTCCGTCCGCTGGGATGGACTTGGTGCATTTCGATTGAACGTATATCCGTGACAACGACTCTTCTCCGACGGCAGGCTATTGGCTACGCATTTGTAGTCCATCAGCAGAAGACTCCTCATCAAAGAAACCGGGGCCCCCGCATGGGGCCTGGTAGTCGTGGACCCGGATGGACATGCGGGCCCCCAACTGGCAAAAGATGGTGATATGGTCACGAATGGGTGCCATTTTGCGGTCCACTGGGCGCTGGGCAATCATTCGGACTCGGCTATCACGGTTGCGAAGAACAGTTTGCATCAAGGAGATGTAGCGTCACCACAATGCCAAGTACATTTGGTGTAGTCCCATGCCTTCACAATGTACCGGGTCGGTGAGGTGGAGTACGCGGTGGCGGCGTTCCACCCCCTTGGCGGTAGTGACGAACTTGCGAGCCAGCATGTCAATATCATGCAGCAGCTTATCACTTGCTACGAAGAGTGATCGATAGACCCACCGAGGCATAAGCACCGAGGACAGTAGTTGGGTGCGTTCAAAGGTGTCCAGTGGCAGCATCCGGTATCTGGCCAGGTCGCATCGTATAGTGTGGTGGATGTATGCCCTGGCGGACGTCACAATGGAGGGGTGTGGGATAAGATGTCCCAGGTACTTGAAGAGTGGTGGTGAGGTGGTGATGGGGTGGCCGGCCCACTGCACTTGGTGTTTTCGATAGTGGGGAGCCCAGTGGATGATTTCTATTTTGGTGTGGTTGATCTTGAATGCAAGGAGTTGAGATAGTTCTTGTACCCGTTGGAGGACGGCTCGTCGTTCCAGTTCGGAATGAGCGATGAATGCTATGTCGTGGACATAGATGAAGAAGTCCATATTCGCAAATTCCCGCTGCAAGGTCCCATGGAATGACTGGTATACCAAGGTGAAGAGAGCTGGGGATAGAGGGTAGCCTTCTTTGATTCCTCTGTGAACCCTGTAGGTGAGCCCGCCACATTCGTTCATGGGTTGTCGGTATATTTGCTCCACTAGATTTAGTAGGTGTGTCGGGGCCCCGATGCAGTGCAGCGCTTGGAGGATGGCAGCATGTGGTGTGCTGGGAAAGGCCTTTGCCACGTCCAGCAAGCAAACATATTGTGGGCTGTCATGTTGGAGCAGTGTGGTCCACAAATTCAATGCCTGTGCGCTGGTGGTGTGGCCTTTGCGTGCCCCTACTTGCGTAGGTGACATTGCTTGGCGAAGAGGTTGTTCCATAGCTTGCAGTACCAAGAAGGCAAAGAGGGTATACATGAAGCATTCTGCACAACAAGATTTACAATGGTTGCAAATGTCATGGGAAGTTGTGTATGTCTATCAGTGAGCCACATCGAACCACACAAAAGAAATGAATTTGCTTTTTGTCTACTGCGCGCGAGGTCTTTGGAGATCCAGGCCAGCTACTAAACCCTAAACAACATTCATCTTTAACAACGATGTCGTATGATATTGGCCTTGGAAAAAGGCATGCTCCTTCCCTTCACAAGCATGCCTCGAAAAATGGTAGTACCCACCATGGTCTTCAAGGGAAAATGTGTTTTGGGGTTCAGACCAATGTCAGCTGGCATAGCTTGCTCACTGTGTGATGCTTCACATGACCCTGGGCATCCAAGTCCAGCGTTGCCCAGTTGTACGATCGTCCCAAAGACCACTGTGCTCCCCCCAGCTGCAAAAGGAGAACAGGCATGTTTTTTTTTAATTCTGCGTTCTCTCATGGTTTGCATGTTCTTGGTGGTTCCTATGCCTGCGCAGCCCATAAATAGGACCAATCTTTTTTTGATGACTTGATAGCAGAGGGGCGCCTGGGTGATGAACTTGTGGGTGATGAGTGATACGAACAAATCGTGAAAGTGGTGGCAGTGTGTCAGAAGTCCTCCGACACTGATGGGATATGTCAGGAAGATCCACATACCCGTCATTTCTGTATCGCAGCGGCTGCTAATGGTAGCGCAATGCAAGCCCTAGATCTTCCTGATGCCCGATCTGTGCCCGGAACTGAAGAATCAACCAACTCTGGGGCCGTTCACGTGTTCACTGGTGATGTTGCTGCTAGTCCATGCGTTGATGCAACAAGCGATTAATTGGAAACAAGACCACCAAGCAGACCATGTGGGGAAAATAGTGAGGTCACTGTGCACACGGATTCTAAAACATGCTGAAGCAAGCTTATTTGTCATGTGCGGGGGCCAGACCAAAATGAACTTGCGTGGCCTGCTCACTGTATGATACTCGAGATAACCCTTGGTATCAAGGCTCAGAGATGTCCACTTATAATTCCCCCACCCCTTGCCATGGGATACAGATGCGTGTACACACCACCCCCCGCCCCCCTTGCAAACTCCCGGGTTAGCGCGCGACGGTCTCCCGGGTGGGGGGGGGGGAGACGGTCGCCAAGTGACGGTCTCCCGGGGGGGAGGGGTAGATTGCAAGGATATTTGTAGGCAAACTGTGGTGCCCTCCACTGATGCAAGCAAAGAGAACACGTGTGAAGCGACTTTCGCATTGATGCCAATGTGCTTCATCCAACACAAACGTTATTGAGGATCCAAAGGAACGGTAAAGAACTTCTGCGTACGTGTGTGGGTTGTGCCGGTGTTTGGGGTTGCGGAGCCATGGGGGTAACACCCGGTGACTCTGGAGACTTGGGTGATTCAACCGCCACAACCTCTAGCCTTGAGAGTTGAGCAGTCTCATGATCCACCGGATTGAACATCTTGGGTCTGAAGTAGCAACACAACACACCTATACAATGCCTTTGGAGAGACAATATCACAGAACACACATGGGTGCTTGATTTGAAGTAATGGGAAAAGCAATGCAAGGCCATGCGTAAAGCAGATGGGCAACACAAACAAGCACAATCAATACATGTTAACTAGAAAAACATGGAAGTGACGGTCTCCCAGGGGGGGGGGATTGCAAGGGGGGGGATTTTGCAAGGGGGGGGGGCAGTACCATCGGGCACAAAACAGACGTGCAAACCAAAAGTTAAAGAGAATAGCTCCTCAGTAACATGTCATAGGCACCCTTTGCTGTAGCAAACAAGATAGCAGATGAAGCATAAATGCCCAGTACACCCTAAAGTCATACAAACTATCAAACTGGCTGATGGAAAGCAGCATACAATACTGCCATGCATCACGACAAAGGTTCAATTCGCCTGAGCAGAGGCCCCCCTCCGCCGGTGGTCGTTTCCCTTGTCCTGTGCAGCGTGGAAGTAGTTAGCCACTTTATCCAGGTATCCTGCACCTGCTTCGCACGCGTCCACTACCGCGTCTGTGCATCGCATCCTTGCCAAGATGCCCTAGGACATTGCTACCTCTGTGCGCTGGGTCGTTTTTCTTTCACCGGACTTCCGCAGCCGCTTTCAGACACGGCCTGTGAATTGTTCATCTTGTGGTTGGCAGCATGGCACCAATTTTCATATGCTTTGTGGCACGTGCCACACGCAGGCCCCTGCACTGATTTTTGTGCTGACTGGTCCCACGGCCTGCTGGCACTTCAGGGCCTCTCCCATTCACTTCATCTCAAATACAGGTGGACTAGGGAGTGAATCCTAGGAGTATATGCAGGGCAGGGTGTTGGAAAGTGCGGAGAGGAAGACATTGGTGGCTGGGCGTGTGGTGTTAGCGCAATAGTGCAAGGGTGCCCCGAATTTCAATCTGCAAACGTCATCCAGGGCATTGGGGTAGGCATGGGCTAGGGTGCACGAGGGTGACACACAAATGCAAACACCCATGAAGTGAACACCGTCGGTCATACAAGCCCCATGGCATACCAAAGAAGGGTCTTTGCCCCCGCAAAGACAGACAGCCTTCAGCTTCCAAATGGATTCCATTGCCATTAAACAGGGTACATGGTACTGCGTGTTGTGGGTTCTTTTGGCAGCAACCAGTGTCCTAGGATTGGCATGTCACCAATCGGGAGGCACAACTGCAAAAGACTGCGTTCTTTTTTTTTGTTTTTCCTTGGGCTCAACAAGTTCAAAGAGTGTAATGTGAGCTCTCAGGCAACCGCCTGGTTCAAGAAGTAGGGCATATAGTACAAACGAGGGCTCCACATTTGGCATGTGTTCCAGCTTTACCTGGGGAGCTGTCTCTGTTCACTACCTCATTGGTCTACCCCTTGCATATGCACTACGCAGTGCCACGCCTAACGGCCTTATGTTGATGGTGAAGCTCACGTAGTCTCCTACATTGCTGAGACCCATAGATTTATCTTGCCTTCCACGGTACTTCCTCCCTGCAAACTCCTGTTTTCGTTCACTGTGTGCTTTTTCCTCCTCTCTCTCGCGACATAGTGTCCTCCTCTGTCCTACGCCGTTTGTGTATGTTGCTGCCGTCGGTACCTGATTCATTGCCATCCCTAGGGCGCCCTTTGCGGCTGGCGTTGATTGCCTCTGCATGCAGTATGGTTACAGCCCACTCGTGTCGTGCTAACAGCTTTCGAATGTACAGTCGAACCTGGTCCTTCACCCTCCGGTAAGCGCATTCCATTATCTTTTTGGTAGACTGACTCCAGAGTTGCCTTGCCTGCTCCTCCCACGCATCCCATGCCGGTTGCGGTGACATCACATTTTGAGTATTGTAGTGTCGCATGTGCACCTGCCCTTGTCTATACCATTTGCGAAACACTTGTTGCACTATCCCTTTGGAGTCTTGATGGTACATCTTCTTTTTCCGCTGCTCGTAGTAATCTCTCCACTTCAGGGTGTACTGCAACCACCTGGCCATGTTGTGCATGGCGACCCCTACCTTGTAACGCATGGCTAAGACTGTTGTGGCATCCGCCTCTACCCCTTCTATGGTGGCCTTGGTGATCTTATATCCTCCTATTGGCATGTGGTTTCCTGATCCATACAGTATGGACCACCGCGGCTGTAGTATTTGACATATCCGTTCGCGCAGATCGTCTACTCCTGTGGTCTGCATTATGGGGGACCCCAGTATGTCCAGCAACTGTCGTTTCCTTTTTCGTGTTACGTCTCCTACCGCATACACGTTTGCTTTGTTGCACACCTGACGCAATGGGGCTGTGGTGCCCTTACAATGCTGGCCTGCTTTTACTACCCGGGTTGTGCGCTTTTTTGGTCGATAGTGCACTTGTTCTCTAAGGTTCTTCTCCGTGACATTCGGGCTCACCTTTCGTCCCCGAAGCGCCCCATACCATGCCGATCCTGTGTTTCCTTCCACCCACGCCGGGTCCTTGGGCATCATCGAAAGTGTGCCCCTGAGTTGTGTCATTCCTATCATTGTCAAGTATTGGTGCTCTGCCACTTTGCGCCGGAGTTCACGCTTCTGACCAGGCTGCAGTGCCTCAATCAAGCTTTCCGGGATCTGTAATTTACTGATGCGGTGCTTGTCCTCTGGAGTCACGTTATTGTACCAATCCTCCATTTGGGCGGCCCAATCTCCCCAGCTAGTCGTCCACACCGTTTTACATTCTGGCTCCCACACCGGGCACTGGATAAGTCGATTGTGCACTGTGGTTCCATGGATGCACCCGCACAGGGGGCATTTTTCCTTGCCCCGCTCCCATGGTGCCCCTGTCCCTTGCCAGCGGACGTTGCCCCACAGCCATGTGATCCATGTCATTCTTCGTGACCCCTGTAGCGGAAGCCAGCTCATCCAATGGGTCCCTCCCCATTTCACCTCGTTCCGGTATTCTATGATCCACTTCTTGGCCGGTGTAGGTGTGACTCCATTACATATGGTGATGCTATCCACTGTCCCCAGTGGCGCCTCCGGCAACGGGAGTTTTGCCGCCGACTTTGCCAATCTATCCACGACATCATTGTGCTTGATGTCTTTCTTTTCCTGGTCCGTGTGGCATCGTTTGATCACCCTGTGGCTTGGGACCCATCTCCATCGCAGCTGCTTGGCCCCTTGGTGTGTTTGTATTATTTGCCGCAGGTCTACATCCGAGCATTCCCTATGCAGTGTTACTGCCCCATAATCCACTACGGCTTTGATGTCTATGACCAACTCATCTTCCTGATCTGCCAAACAACTCACAATAGCCGCCCCTTGCAGTTCGGCCCGATATGATGTCTGCGGATCCGTCACTCTGGCAATTATTTCCAACGGGCCACATTTGATTCCTACTCCCGCCCTATTGTTCTGCTTACTGCCATCACTGTACCGTGTGGTATCGGTTTTGTCCTTTCCATTGGTGTAACACACCATGCCGCCTATGGTGACTTGTCTAAAACCTATTGGGAGCGTGCCCGTGTCGTCTACGTCCGGCGGTGGTGCAGTGCCGTGGTACTGCGCCCTATATTCCATCAGGCCTACCACCCTCTCTTGGGCCCTGAGCATATCACCATCCTCCGAATCCTCTTCATCGTACAGATCCGGTCCCCCTTGTGGGCGTTGTCTGTCATCCATTTGAATTGGTATTGTTACTCCCATTTGCTCCACCATGTGGACATAGTCTCTGCGTGGTGCCATGGTGTGGTGCACAGGTCGGCTGGCTGCTTTGGTAATGGGATGGTCCCCGTCACGCAGAGTGCGCTGCATGATGGTGATATACCGTGGTCTGTAGGCCCAGTAGATTTGGTGCAGCCCCAGCCCCCCGTGCTTTTGGGATGCGACGACATGGCTCGTGTTGTACCCCCCCCCCCCTTGCGCAAGCACGGCCAAGGTCAGAAAAACAACGGTCACACGGGGTCCCCGTGCTTAGACAAGCCCCACACCAAGCACATCACTCACAAACATGGCACTAGAACACAACGTGTAGGCAAAATTCAGCATGGTCCTCGTGTCCTTACTGCCCATCAACAGGTACGGAATAGAAACCCTTTCCAACCTTGCGCATCATCTTAAATAGTTGCACATGTTTCCCCTTCGGGGCAGGCTTTGGAGCAGGCTTGGCTGCAGGTTTGGAAATAGGTTTAGGCTTCCTATTCTTGGGGACAAAACTGTCATCAACAATATCTTTGGTGAAGTAAAGCTTGTCCTCGAAAACATGGCCGAGGCCCCAAATCCCACGGGATGCTTGAGCCCATACCAGCTGCACTTCATCATCCTCCCCAGAATCTGAGCAAGACGATGAATAGCAACATTTTTCATGGCTAAAAACCACAGCAAAACAATTACCATTGGGTTGCAGTACCAATCAGAATGTTGTTGTGAGCAAGAGGAACCATCACAAACATGACCCAGCCCTTCTTTCCCTGTACAATCAGCACACAATCACAAAACAATGAATTTCTGACCATAAAAACCGTGGTCAGAAAAACCCATCAAAACAACGGTCACGAGGTCTTCGTGCTTAGACAAGGGCGTGCTTGCGCAAGGGGGTTGGGGTACTTGGGTTCCACGCCTTTTGCCGCCGTCACAAAATCACGTACCCTTTGATCTATCTTGTGGAACATGCGATCATGGGGTACAAACATGGCATGGTACAGCCACCTCAGAATTAGGACGGAGGACCGCGTTCTGTAAAGGACAGCTGCTAACTGTTTCAGGATGAAAGCAATGTAACCCCCCTGCTGCGAGAAAAGTACTGAAGCATGGAAAAAACACCGGGTGGTGTACTGACAAGGGGGGGTTATTTATAAAGGGCAGAGTAGGGCCTGTTCCAAAAGAAATGGGAACAACACCTACTGTTGTCCTGACAAGGGGGTTGTTCTCGCAAATGAAGGCGGAGGGGGGGGGGGATGATTCCACAATGACTGTGGTTGCAGAACTGACTCGATGATGCTGAAGCAACCTTCTTCCCCAATCAGAGGCGAGGGACTAAGCATATGGATAGTGGTGGGAAACGTCAGGTGGAGTCAAGAGCTGCCAAACATATCGTCCAGAACAAGCCCCAGCATGAAGCTGTGAGCTGGCGCACAAAACAGGCAGAAGCGCTTTTGTGAACAGCCTTGCAGTCTATCCCGCCGCTTCTATCACTGGAACATACTTCATCTCTCTCAAGAAATGGTCAGACATTCATGCACAACGCACACGCAGCGCGCACTTGTCAGATAAATTTTTGGAGACTGGCTTTCGAAGTGTTCCAATGTTCAGATGTCCATGCAGTCCAGAGGCCAACAGGGTACAGAAATCGACTGTTCAAAGTACTTGGGAACAAGCCCGGAATCACGGGCGATATAGTAGAGGGTACACCTTTCATGGAAGTTTGGGGATTCGAGGAAATGTTTCGGTTATTTGGTTTGGTCAACGTTTGTGTCCCTCTGCGGAGTACTGCAACCTCCTAATGGCACACACACCCTTGCATCACTGCAACCACCACCCCATCAGCTCATGCCGACCCCACACCCCTTCAAAAACATCACCGTCAAAGGCACATAGACCGTGAAGCCTGTTGATAGCAAAAGAAAACAGACAATGCGGAGCTATGCGGCCTGGCAGCGCAACAATTGACCTTTCCACACCTCGCACCCCTTCTCGCCAAGCACTGTGATATCCTCCGCCCATAATGAAGGAAGGGGGTTGCTCACCAGGGACCATCACCACCTCTAGCCTTCGACTACGAAGGTCCTACTGGTCGTGTAGTTCCCCTTCAGCATCATACCTGCACTGATAAAAGACAACAAAGGAGATGAAAACGGGTGAAAATCGAAATATCCCATACCTCCCATAAAGTAGAACCACTGAAACTGTTGGTGCCAAAGATCCAAATGCCCCCCACAACCATAAAATGTAGGTCTCTACTACGGTGCTAAACACAAGCGCACACAGTGCACAGAACGCCCTCTGAAGCATAATGTATCCTTTTTTTTCTGCAGCCAGGGGGTGCATTGCCCGCGGCGCTGGAGCTCATACATTGACCACATCTCCTCACTTGTCACAATGAGTCTGCAATCGTGCCACAATGAGCCCCCTGCTCTGGATCATGAAGTAGAAATCAAAGCACATCTGAGCTTGTCAGTGTGTTTGGCCTGCAGGAATGCAGTGGTGAAATGGATTGGTGCGCATGTAAAGGACCTGATTTCCGCTTCTCTGGGGTCCGAGTGCGACCCCTTCGGAGAAACAGGCTGGAGGCCCATTCCCACCAAATCTATCTGCCATTCCTCATGAAACATGCTGTACCCAAGAAAATCTTTTTGACAATTTCTGCTCGGTCTGTTTGAGGTTTCGTCATCAGTTTCCATCATTTGTTGGGCAATACCGTATGCTTGGCACAAACCCACTGCAACCACATAAGTACGAATGCTCATGTGTCACCAATGAAGTGGTTGGTGCTTTGTCTGCCACAGCATTGATCCCACTTTAGCTGGCCTCTGTAGCAACGACAACTCGGTTGCAGACCTGTGACATGAAGCAAGACATGCATAGATGGAGGGCATATGATCCACAAAATGACCAGGAAATTGTTTGTTGGGATGCTTTCTCAGGTCTACTGAGAGACAGGTACTGTGCGCCACTTTTTCTGGCACCAGCACTTTACTCTGAAGAGCTGCACATGCTCAACAGGCTTATACAGTACCATCTAAGGCAGGCCGATCCCCGCAGAGAGCGGGGAACACTGTCTTCTTCGAAATATACCCTGGAGGATGATGCAGCAAAGCAAAATGCAACTTCACCGTATCTTTTGTTTTGGCTCAGACTTGAGTGTGCCTCGTAACTGCTCGGTGAGACGGACCGGTTCTGTGTGGCAGGTAGAGTACAACACATTAGTCCCGTGTGGAAACTCGAAATGGGATGTTTCTGTGTCAGTGCATTGGGGACACTCGCAGTCAGACAACCATTTCTAGGAGGCGATGCCATGGCAGAGCACGTCGGACGTCCATAATACTCCCCATGCGCACAAGCAACTGCCCCCAATCCCCTGGGGTCACGTCAGAGGGCAATAACTCTCAAGCCCCTGACGTCACGTCGAAGGAACCGGCACAATGCACTGCCCTGACGCTCCTGAGGTCACGTCAGAGATCCATAACACTCAAGACCCAGTGCACACAAGACACAACTTGAGGTCACGTCGGAGACACAAAAGACCAAATGCGGACAAGCCACAGCTCCCCATGCCCCTGAGGCCACGCTGCAGACCTGCAAACCTTAATCACATCGAATAACAGTGCACCTGTCGGCACAAGCGGTGCTGCATATGGATTGCTCAGCAATCTGTCAAATTTTGTTTTGAGTTCTCTGCCTTCCAGGGTTCGAATCCCAGTGAGCAATGACATTCTTCTCTCAGCAGTTGAGGTTGTTGATCCCATTGTTGTTACCAACTTTTGGCTGATGTTGTCATGTCAATGTGCAGCTGGCTTGAATTCATAGTTTCTTTTTTTTCTTTTTTTTTTAAACATCAGGCCTGTGCTGAATAGCAGTAAAGCACTCAGGCTGACTGCCCGGTCTCTACCAGCGCTGCAGGGCACAGCAGTGGTGCGAATAAAGAGGGGGGGTGGTCCCCAACCAGCCCCCCCCCCCGCCCTGCCCCGAGTAATGGTCCCCGAGTAATGGATCAACAAAAGGTATTGTATTGAGCACAGAGCAACAAGGACACCTGCAGACAAGGACAATCACCCCAACAAGGCAATTTGAAGCTGACTGAGAACAGATACATCAGGGTGACCGTGAAAGAGCAAGTTTTTCATGCAAACATTTTCACACATGGACAGTCAAAGACCTATTCCCCAGACCCAGAGCTGGAACTACAACTGGAGTTGGAAGTAGACCCAGAACTGGAGGTAGAGGTACTGGAAGCCACGGATGTCAAAGATGAATCACTATCTATGTCTTTCTTTTTTGTTGCATGTGTTCCGGCGCCAGGCATGTGCAGCAGCCCCTCAAAGGGTCCACAGCCACGAGCGCACATGGACATTGGATCCAGAACCATGCACAGCCTCCATCTTGGGACCTGTAGTTTCACACGTGTGAGGTGTGTCCCCAAGGAGGACACCACAGGGGCAAGACTTGGATGTAGACTGTCACATCTATGTAGCCACAGCTACCACGATCCCATGAATCAGAATCTATATCTTTCACCTACAACAATTGGTCAAGTGTATTTGAAAAGGGAGCATCTTTTGGAAGTGTGCGTGCCTCTTTTCTGTATTTGGGGGCATGTTCTGCAGCCTGTGCTTGAGCTTCATGTTGCCCACCAGCTTTCTTTTGCCGGCAACTTTTGGCACAGCAAGCATTGGCATAGGCACATTTTGGGGTATGCTCACAATGCCAGGTTTTAGGCAGGGAGAAAGGACAAATCCGCATCAGAGGGGAAGATGCCGAAAGTGAAGAAAGGGCAGGGAAAAAGGGAAGGGCAAGAAAGGTGAACACAAACCCCCCCACCCTGTCCTTGTGCCCTTAAAAAATTTGTTTGCTCAGACTCACGTGTGCCTCATCCCCCCCCCCCCCGTTGCCCAGGAACCGGCAATGTTCGACTGCGGAACCAAGGGGCGGTTCTTGCGTACGCTTTCCCCCCAAAATTCAACCGGGTAACCAGCGGTTGGTTCTTGCGCATGACCGTGGGCAGCCCCGTCCTGCGGAAAACAATTTTCCGGCGCGTTGCGCCGGGACATGTGCACCCTCTCCTTTCCCACAGTTAACCACGTTTACAGCTGAACACCAAGGCGGGAAGGCAGGAGAGGAACTTACAGGTTTGTATTTTTACATCCCACCCTGCTCTCTTAGACCCTTTGAGTGCCTGGGTGTCCTCTCCCCCCCCCCCAGTGGGGCAAGAAGGTGAAACCTGCCTGCCCACGCGCCCAGCCATCAGACAGCACCTGTTTGACTAACAAAGGATGGTTCGCCAAAAATGAAAATATAAAATTTGCAAAGAGGTGCTGTCAGTGGCCCCCTGTGTTTAACTGACTTTTGTTTGTTTCATTGTCAGGGGCTGGTTGCTTCGGGGAAGGGGTCGAGGGCAGGGGGGAGGGGTTTAAGGGGTATGTGCGCCTGTGACTGACTGATAGGGTCCCCCCTGATGGGGGGACCCGTAGCAACACACATGAAATGTTGTCCTGCACAGCTGAATTGCTGTCCTACATCCACCAGAACCAAAAAAAACCAAATACCCTGAAAAAAAAAATTGTGCGAAAATTCGACCGCAGAACCAGGGGGTGGTTCTTGCACAAGGCGGTTCCTAGGCAGGGGGGGGGGGAGTGCTCGGTCAGACGGACCGGATCCAGCTGACAGTCAAAGTACAACATATTTGTCCCATGTGAGCCACAGCTCACATGCCGCCTGTGGCGGAGGGATGTATATTTGGAATCTGGTTTCCTACCCCCCCCCCCCCCCGCACCCCTTGCAAACTCCCGGGTTAGCGCGCGACGGTCTCCTGGGTGGGGGGGGAGACGCGGGGGGGGGGGGAGATTGCAAGGGTTTTTCAAGGCAAACTGTCGTCCGTCACAATGGGATTCGGCTTCAAGAAGGCATCCAATGTGGACTGCAAGCTGCGCTTCCGGGGCACATTTGCGGCCATAGTGGGTTGTGTGGGCTGTGCCGGTGTTTGGCGTTGCGGGGCCATGGGGGTAACATCCGGTGACTCTGGAGACTTGGGTGATTCAACCGCAACAGCCTCTAGCCTTGAGAGTTGAGCACTCTCATGATCCACCGGAGTGACCCCACTAGGGCGTATGTATCGACTATGGCAAAATTGTGGCCCATTTGGCGAAGGCCCCACAACAGTGGCCAACACATGTGCACCAAGTGTGCGTGAGTGGTACCGTACATGGTCACCGGGAGAAAACATCTTGGGTCTCAAATAGCAACACAACACACCCATACAACGCCTTTGGAGAGAGAATATCACAGAGCACGCACAGGTGCTTGATTTGAAGTAATGGGAAAGCAATGCAAGGCCATGTGTACAGCAAATGGGCAACACAAACCAACACAATACATGTTAACTAGAAAAACATGGAAGTGACGGTCTCCCGGGGGGGGGGGGATTGCAAGGGGGGGGAGTTTGCAAGGGGGGGGGTTAACTAGAAAAACATGGAAGTGACGGCTTCCCGGGGGGGGGGGGGGGTTGCAAGGGGTGGGAGTTTGCAAGGGGGGGGAGGGTACCTCATTAATTAGGTCCTCAAAAAATATGGCCCGAACAGAAGTGTTCGTTGGACACAGCGTTCGTTGGACACGGGGTGGGGTGTGGGGTACTGTAGGTTCTGAGACCCTTAACCATTACTCGGGAAACATTCCTGAATAATGGTTCGCGACCCCCTTACCCTCCGGGCCGGACCAAAAAAAAAGACCATTTCTTATTTGTGTCCCTGTCCCTGCGGGCACAGTGCAGTCACTCAATGAATCGCAATTAATTGTGTGCCACGTAGGGGGCGGGCGGGCGGGGCGGGTGAGGCGGGGCGGGGGGGCAGGCACCCCACCCCGCCCCGCCCACCCCGCCCTGCCCCGCCCCGCAGAACCTGCACCTGTGCCTGCAGGTTACACGGTTACACTGGTGCATGGCTGCGCAGCGGGTACTGCCACGCCAAAGCAACCCAAGATCAATCTGTTGCATACATACATGGATACATATATATATATATATATATATATATATATATATATATACATATATGTATGGATATATCCGCACAGTCGAGAAAAATAGATGTCACAGTTGTAGTGGAAATGTTACATCAGCTAGCCTAAAAGGATTTGCAAAGTCAGAGGCTAATCGCCATGTCCCTGACAGAGGTGTGGCGCGCATGCACGTGTGCATGGTGTTTCGCTTGCGCGTGCAATCATAGAGCGGTGCTGCAGCCAGCCTCGCAGTGTTTGCTGGCTTGGATTCATGGTTTCGGGCTTGGCACGCGCCAACAGTCTCTTGCTGCGGCACGGGGGAGGGGGGTGCCATCAAGGCGGGATGAATATGCTGATTGGTACTTCTGGGTGCAAAAAAATTTTCCGGCGATCTTGGGGGTCATTATATTGTCTATTTGAGATCTTGTCATCAGTTTCCGTCAATTTTGTGACAACACCGTTTCGACACCTCACCACTCGGGAACTGCTGCCCCAGCCAAGAAATTCTCTTGGGAACACATTATCGGTCCATACTATGCACACTTCACGACCAGTTACTTCTGTGCTGCTGGTTGCCAGAGGCTTTTGGATACACCCTGACATGCATAGATGCTGATGGTGTGAGGCACATGATGAAAGTAAGAAGAATTCATGGGAGGGCGGCATGCAGTGTCCCTTGGACCCACTGTGATGCCTTGTCTGCACTGCTCCTTCATGCTTTTCCTCATAGCCCCAGTCAGCGACGGATGCCCAGTTTTAACCATCTCTGCATCAGGTGGCGGCAGTGTGATGCCTTGCTTTCGTCAGAGAGTGAGGGCGCTGGAACCACCATTGCTTCCCCTTGCCATTCAACCTGCAAGAGTGTTCTGCCTGCAACGGATGACAACCTATGGGCCCAAGAGCGGCCTTGGGTAGTGGTCCTCCACCACAAGTACCCCCCCGCCCCATTGTCCACCCCCCCCTTGAGGTACGACGCCCCCCCCCCCCCCCTCATGGTGGTCTAACACGGTCTGCCGGTGGGACATTCGGCCGAAGAAACATTCAGTAGCCGTGGGAGCATGGTGAACTCAAGGCAACATTTGGTGCAGAACTGGTGTATAGTGGTGTGAGCAGAGTCACTGGTTGAACTGATTGAGTCTGGCATAGGGTCAGGACTATGCCGGTTATTTCAAATCTTAGTTTATGGGTACCCCCCCCCCCTTGTCCAAGCACCGCCAAAAGCACAGAAAACGACGGTTTCACCGGGTAGTGGTGCTTGGACAAGGCCGGTGACTGCGTGCGGCACCCCTGGTTGAAAACTGTTTTCAACTCGTGACGTGTCCCCTAGACCCAAGGGTGTGTCTGGCACAAAGGCAAGGACACATTCAGCAGCACAGCACTGCAGAACTCTGGACTCTGCCAATCTGCATCACAGTTTCTCATGTCATGGGCTGTCATGGCGCACCACTGAATCACCACGCCCATATTTGATGCTGAACTTGTCACCAAGGGGCAAGGGGCCAACAACAACAGCATCTGCCATGTCCCCAGTGGACCGCTTGTACTTCAGGGGGTACCCAGGGGAAAGAAGAGACATTTAGGACTGCAGGACAGGGAATGGGAATCTTTTCTGAGCAAAAAAAAAAGCACAATTGGGCACTCAAACTGGCACAACGCTGCAAAAAACAAGCTAAAAACCCATTTTGCACCGTAAAATTGACGGTGCAAAAAATGACGGTTTTACCAGGTAGTGGTGCTTGGACAAGGGCGGTGCTTGGACAAGGGAGAGGGCAATGGTCGGCTTCAACTGACTGAATGCCCCTGCCATAGGCACTTTCAGCCTTTAGTCCAATAGTTTGTGTGCGCCACAGCGAAGCTGCCATCCACTAAGTACAGTGTTGTCTTGCTTCCTTGTTTATGTACAAATCATATTATATGAACAAGGGCTATCCATGCCTTAGAGCCGGACAACTGTCACCCGAAACCTCACTACAGGCGGCGTGAACTGTCCCCCTTGGCACTCCTTTGGCCTTTGAGGTTGACCATTTGTTCCCCTGTGTTGTGCTGTGTGTGATGGGTGTGGAGGTTGGGGGGGGGGGGGGTTCAAAAATGTCGCAAAAATGACCCCCCTTTTTTTGGGTCGAAAATCATAAATCTTCCCGACTCCATGGGGTTTGTATGGGGTGGAGTGGGATGAGCGCTTGTGTTTTTCACCCTATTTGGGAATTGGGTTTTGGGGGGGGGGGGTCAAGCGGGATTGGTACACAACCTGCGCGGTGTCACCTGTGCCCCTGATGTGTCTGTGTGCAAATATAAAATCAGATGGATATTCCAACAGCACACGGTAGTCTAACATACATTCATGAATAGGTGCAAAAGAAAAGTAACGTGGCTAACGCAAACGAGAGTCGCTGGCGTCCGTGCTAAAGCCGTCGGAGCTGCAGGCCCAGGAAACGGTTGACGCTGTGTCGGAGGCACCTGAGTCAAGCGCGGAATCGGTGCAAATCGTATCTGTGTCATCCGTGTCAGGATCCAAAAGAGCTTCGAGCTAGACTGACTGTAGGATTGACTCTGCTCTCGCAGAGTGCAGCGGGACGGCTGACGGCGAGGCCACAGAAAAATCAATTGTTTTGGAAAAATTGGGAGCAGAGGGAGTGCATGCCTCAACTTTAGAACGTTTGAGAGGAGGTGGGGGCGTGCAAAACTGTGTGGCTTCTTTGTGTGGTGTGGGGTTGAAGGGATATAGTGGATGTGAATGGAGTCCGACAGATGCAAGGCGGTCGGCCTCATTGTTACCATCCACTGTCACGTGTGAGGGGAATTTAATCCAAACAAGTTCACGTTCATTTCTGTCCAATTCTTGCAGCACTTCTTCCCAAATGGGAACATTGCTGACTGGCCCGCATGAGCCCATCCACCCTTTGACTTTCCAGCGCTTGGCCGCCCCACGGACTCCAAGCAGAACATATTCAGAGTCAGAACATATGGTGACCTTTCCGTGTGTGTGCAATCGTAGCGCGCATAGCGCCGCCATAAGTTCTGCTGCGTTGTTGGTTTGTTTCATCCCAATAGGCATGTGCTCGGCAATGGACTGCCCATCTTGACTATATACTCTATATCCCCCAAGTCTGCCCACCCCATCAAACTTCTCGGACGAGCCGACCGTAAAAACCAGCGTGAAACCTTGCTCAACTGTGTCATGGAGAATGGTCTCAAGTTCCAGGGCACGGGCCTCCTTGCGTTTTTGACGCTGGGCTGCCTTCAGGGCACGTTTACTTGGCGGCGGGCCAGGCAGTTCAAGCGATAGCGGGGGGGGGGGGGGGCGTGGGGTGTGAAAGACTGCACTACCTGGGAGGCAGTTGCAGTAGAAAGAACGGTATAACGTTGTGTATTTAGGAATGGCTTAAGGACGCCTGCCCACTGTTTGAAAAAATAGTCATCTGTGATCTTGGCTTGTGGCGCGCTTTTGGCAGTGTTTCTAGTGCACCAATTAGCGTAGATGGCTGTCCAAGCGAGGATGCCAATGGGTGATTGAAACGACTCTGCTGGGTTTTCTCCAGCAATTGTTTGAGACCTTGCGGTCCCTCCGACCGGCTGGGAAAGCAATTGACTATATGATGCAGCGCAGTGTCGATAAATTCGCAATGAAAGAGTGCGTGAGTGGAGGTTTCAAGTGGAGGGTTCAAGGAGACCTCAAAGCACTGTTGTGCGCTGTGTCGGTTCTACCCGCCCCCACCCTTGCATAGTA
Source organism: Eutreptiella sp. 'Long Island Sound 2002' (assembly GCA_964036045.1). NCBI lineage: Eukaryota > Euglenozoa > Euglenophyceae > Eutreptiales > Eutreptiaceae > Eutreptiella > Eutreptiella sp. 'Long Island Sound 2002'. The sequence goes on along the minus strand of OZ038382.1, from coordinate 6,507,603 downwards.
CCCCCCCCCCCCCTGTCCTAGCTACGCCCTTGTCCAAGCTACAGTAGGCGTAGGGACCGTATTAATTTAGGACCTAATTTAATTCGGTACCAAATGTACTGCAGCCACATAAGACATGGGTTTAGTGACAAATCTCGGTCAGACGGACCGGTTCAAACATGACAGACAAAGTACAACATGTGTTGTCCCGTGCAGAGCAGTGCGCGCATGCAGCCATTAACGGTGGGATGTACACTTGGACTTCGTTACCTGTCACCTGTCAGCTGATTGTGGCCACGCCACAAAGGCATCTGCGCAAAGCAAAAAGAAAAGATTGTGATTCTGCGGGGTATGCCAAAACCTGGACCCAAGGCTGTGGATTCCCTCATGCACGTGCCCTTTTCCTCGAGAAGGTGGGGGCACCGTCAACATTCCTGGTGCGCTTGACCCCCCGAGGCGCAGCACATCGTGCCGCGTAGAAATCAAAAATGTCCCTTTTGCACTCCCACAGCAGTTGCACCCGTTGTCGTATCCGTATGTGCAATGGTAATACCTTTTACAACTTGGAAAGACATTCACTGTTGAACCGGTGGGTAGGTCTACCAAATCACACCAATGCATGCAACGCGTGCAGCACGTATAGTACTCCCTCTAGGCATCAAGGTCCACAGCTGTCGAGTTCACGATTGTCCCACAGACCAGTGTGCTGGCAGATTCAACAAGCAGTGAGGGTGAGCGTCATACTTGGCCCTAACACCTGCCGCGGCAGGTGTCGGCAGGTGTCACAAAAATTTTGGCAGGTGCCGGCAGGTGTCAAGCCGTTTGGTAGAGGCACATGAAAACACACACACACACACATACAGGTCCGGCAGGTGTCGGCAGGTGTCACTAGCAGTTTTGGCAGGTGTCGGCAGGTGTCGGCAGGTGTCATAAAAAGTTGGGGCAGGTGTTTGCGCCAAGTATTGTGAGCGTTTGTGCAAGGACCATTGTTTCCCTCTTGCGATGTCACGATTTCGACATCGTCAGGTTTGCAAGGACTTTATATCAAAAACTGAGGGATCAACCAACTCCGGAGCTGTTCGCGTTTTCACTGGCGGTCTGGCTTCATGCAGCAAGGAAACAACGCCACCAGGCAGACCATGACGGAAAAGTAGCGAGGTCACTGCAGACAGGGATTCTAAAACATATCCACCTGATGCTAAAGCAAGCTTATTTGGTATGTGCAGAGGCAGACCAAGATGAACTTGCGTTGCCTGCTCACTGTATGGTACTCTTGGTATCAAGGCTCAGAGCTGTCCAATTCGAATTCCCTTGCCCCTGAGCTGCGAGAAGAGTACTAAAAGACGAAAACAACACCGAGTGGTGTTCTGACAAGGGGGGGTTATTCATAAAGGGCAGAGTAGGACATGTTCCAAAGATTATGGAAACAACACCTACTGTTGTCCTGACAAGGGGGTTGTTCTCGCAAATGAGGGCGGGGGTGGGTGGGAGGGGGGGCGCAAGTAGGTCACAAAGCACTCTACCCATGAACCTCCTGGTATGCATATGCAGCAATGTTTGGCAGTTCGAATAAGGTCAATGCTATGATACCTCTCGTGTAGACCACCAATCCATTGTTATCCACCTTTGGCCTGTTTTGTCAACACCTGGGTGTTTCCATTGAACAGCAGGGGGGGGGGGGGGGTGATTCCACAATGACTGTGGTTGCAAAACTGACTCGATGATGCTGAAGCAACCTTCTTCCCCAATCAGAGGCGAGGGACTAAGCATATGGATAGTGGTGGGAAACGTCAGGTGGAGTCAAGAGCTGCCAAACGTATCGTCCAGAACAAGCCCCAGCATTAAGCTGTGAGCTGGCGCACGGAACAGGCAGAAGCGCTTTTGTGAACAGCCTTGCAGTTTATCCCGCCACTTCTATCACAGTGTCTCCCACCAAAGGGTCTTGTACATCACCAGCAGGTGCTGGAACATACTTCATCTCTCTCAAGAAATGGTCAGACATTCATGCACAACGCACACGCAGCGCGCACTTGTCAGATAAATTTTTGGAGACTGGCTTTCGAAGTGTTCCAATGTTCAGATGTCCATGCAGTCCAGAGGCCAACAGGGTACAGAAATCGACTGTTCAAAGTACTTGGGAACAAGCCCGGAATCACGGGCGATATAGTAGAGGGTACACCTTTCATGGAAGTTTGGGGATTCGAGGAAATGTTTCGGTTATTTGGTTTGGTCAACGTTTGTGTCCCTCTGCGGAGTACTGCAACCTCCTAATGGCACACACACCCTTGCATCACTGCAACCACCACCCCATCAGCTCATGCCGACCCCACACCCCTTCAAAAACATCACCGTCAAAGGCACATAGACCGTGAAGCCTGTTGATAGCAAAAGAAAACAGACAATGCGGAGCTATGCGGCCTGGCAGCGCAACAATTGACCTTTCCACACCTCGCACCCCTTCTCGCCAAGCACTGTGATATCCTCCGCCCATAATGAAGGAAGGGGGTTGCTCACCAGGGACCATCACCACCTCTAGCCTTCGACTACGAAGGTCCTACTGGTCGTGTAGTTCCCCTCAAGCATCATACCTGCACTGATAAAAGACAACAAAGGAGATGAAAACGGGTGAAAATCGAAATATCCCATACCTCCCATAAAGTAGAACCACTGAAACTGTTGGTGCCAAAGATCCAAATGCCCCCCACAACCATAAAATGTAGGTCTCTACTACGGTGCTAAACACAAGCGCACACAGTGCACAGAACGCCCTCTGAAGCATAATGTATCCTTTTTTTTCTGCAGCCAGGGGGTGCATTGCCCGCGGCGCTGGAGCTCATACATTGACCACATCTCCTCACTTGTCACAATGAGTCTGCAATCGTGCCACAATGAGCCCCCTGCTCTGGATCATGAAGTAGAAATCAAAGCACATCTGAGCTTGTCAGTGTGTTTGGCCTGCAGGAATGCAGTGGTGAAATGGATTGGTGCGCATGTAAAGGACCTGATTTCCGCTTCTCTGGGGTCCGAGTGCGACCCCTTCGGAGAAACAGGCTGGAGGCCCATTCCCACCAAATCTATCTGCCATTCCTCATGAAACATGCTGTACCCAAGAAAATCTTTTTGACAATTTCTGCTCGGTCTGTTTGAGGTTTCGTCATCAGTTTCCATCATTTGTTGGGCAATACCGTATGCTTGGCACAAACCCACTGCAACCACATAAGTACGAATGCTCATGTGTCACCAATGAAGTGGTTGGTGCTTTGTCTGCCACAGCATTGATCCCACTTTAGCTGGCCTCTGTAGCAACGACAACTCGGTTGCAGAGCCTTTGGTCACCAGTTGCCGTGCATTTCCCTTGAGAGGGAACACTGCATCCGGGAGTAGGAGGAAGAGGCCAGACGGGCAAATCGTGCCCTTGGCTGAGCTATCTGTGGTCATTGGTGGAACAAACAAATTGCACTTTGATTCTGGTTTCACTGGCGGTTGGCAGCAGAGCAAAATGCAACGTAACTATAGTTGATGTGTGCAAGGGGATGACAAACTTTGGGGGACATGGCAAAGACATCGACCTGCAGGTCGATGTCTCCCGATGTATGCATGATGTTTCTAATTTTTTGTACATTTTGTGGCTACACTGATTGTACCACACGTATCGGATGTCACGCATGTGTCACATAGATGCTCATCAAAGCACTGTGAACGTGGCTCAGAAAAGATCACCGCCATCCAATACAATGCGCTCTGACGCTGCAATAACCAAGGGGCATGCGAGGTTGCATTCTGGCAGCAAGGCTAGGTCACAGCATTTCAGACGCTGGCTGACAGCAGGTTGAAAGGGAATTCACACCCATAGGAGGAAAGGAGCAAAAGCAGCCACGGCATATCTGCCTGGAAATCACTGTCAGATTCGACCGCCAGTTACAGTCAGGTTCTCATTTGAGGGGATACCAGCGCTGCAGGTCACAGGTCACATAAGAGCCCCAGAGATGCGACTCCGGAACAGTCCATTGCTGACGGACCCCCCCCCCCCTTGAGGCATCATTTGGGGCCCTACCCAGCCGCAGCCAACCCATTCACCCACCCACCCACACCAGAAAATTGTTCCTCAGGGGAAAAAGGAAAACGAAATTGTCTAAAAAGTCCCGAAATGGAGGCAAAATGAACCCCCCCCCCCCTTGTTTTGCCACCAAGCAATGGCCTGCTCCGGAAGCCCAAACGGGCCAATTAGCTCAACTGCATGGACACGAGGATCTCCAGGCTAAATGATCATGTCGTCCATCACGTCATGACAACGGAGGTGGCCAAGGCATGCATCAAACCTTGATTTGCAACACCAAGAACAGAGTAGGCCCAAATGATTTGCGACGCTTCATCTTCGGTGCAGTCTTCAAGGATATCTGGTTGCAGCATTCTGCTAGCCAGCTGATCCAACAACCATTGATCAGCAACGCCGACTGTTGCATACGCCCATGCCACGCTGGAAATGTCCTCTGAGGTCAAATTATCAAGGACTTCTGGATCGCCAAATCTCTGAATGAAGAGGCTCATTGTTTCGCTGTTTGGGGATTCGCTGGCTGCCAAAGCCCAGATGAAAGTAGAGAGCTCTTTAGCGGAGGCACATTCAAGGTCCTTTTCCACATCTACAAGGGGACACAAACGCTTCATCAGGTCCTTCCTCAGCATGCCGACTTTCTTGAAGGCCCAGAAGATATTGGCTGCAACCTGCAGTGTGGGTGGGTCCTGCAAAGCCAGAACATGGTCCCCCAACTGGTGCATCAGATTCAAATCCGTGGTATCCAGCATTGCCAGTGACCACGCAATATCTGCAACGCTCTCGAAATCCAGCTGTTGAAGCAAGCCCTGCGTGATTTGCTCTCCAATCATGTTGAGCAGCGGAATATTCTTCTTGCCAAGGCAGGCACATGCCCACAAAATGTTGGACACGTCCATCACCGTAATATTGCTTGGAACATCTTGCGCCAGTAAGTGGTTGGCCATGCGGTCCATGAGGTCGGTTCGGTCAACTTTGAGTGTAGCCAAAGCCCACATGGTGGTTGCAACATGTTGTACAGTAAAAGTGGGCAGTATGTCCAGAGCCTTGTCAGCCAGGATATCTATCAACTGCGGGCACTGCATACCCTGGATTGCAAAAGCCCACATGATTGCTGAAACATCGTGACGGCTGCACTTACTGAAGACTTCAGGTGCCATTATCCGGTCTGCCAAAGCAAACATTAAGGCTTCGTTGCCGCTGCTCAGAATTGCAAAGCCCCAAACAGCCTTCGCCAATCCGGTTGAGTACTTGAAAGTCTTCAGTATAGCGGGTCTGAGGCACCTCTCTGCTAAGCCATCGATGAATACTGCATGCAGCACACCCAACTTGGCATACGCCCATACCACAGTTGCTATTCCCTGAGAAGTAAAGGTCTCCATCACTTGTGGTCTGCAACCAGCATCTGCAAGGGCGTTCAAAAGGTCGACGCTGGATATCCCCAAGACTGCATATGCCCACGAAATGTTTGCAATGTCTTGTGCATTGAGGACATTCTTCTGCTTGATGGCAGCAACTGCGATACCTTCCATGAGGGGCACATGCAGACATTCCAAAGTGGCATATGCCCAGGCAGTGTTGGCCAGCTCCTGGTTGTTAAAGTTGCGCAGCATTGAATGCTCCACGACCCAATTTGCCAGTGAATTCATGAACTCCACATTTCGAACGCCAAGTGAGGCAAAGGCCCAACTAAGATTGCCAACATCCTGGCAGTTGAAAGTCTTCTGAACGTGCTGCTGCATGCCTCGTTCTATCAATGCATTGAACAGTACACCGTGCCTCACATGCAGTTTGGCAAAACAGTGTGCAATGGATGCAATGTGGCGCCCGTAAAAGTGGTCCATAAGTTCCAAGCAGCGTGATGACAACATCATGATGACCTTCTTCAGCTGCTGCTGTGTTGCTGGAACACGTGTCCTCCACTTGCCCAACCGGTTGAAAGCCAGAGCAATGTTGATCACCCCCAAATTACTGGTCCCAATCTCCTCCACAACTTCGATCACTTTGGTTTGGGACATGGCCGCCATCAACTTCTGGTTGTTTGCCTTTTGCGCTCTCGTATTTGTGTCGTAATAGATAGCACGGGGCAAGAGCTCAACTTCCGAGTCGTCGTTGTCCATCTCCCATTGCGATTGCATGTATTGACCAGCGGATTGATGTGGTGAAATTTTTGCTGGACAACTCCACCTCTCCGTGATGGTGTTGGAAAATTGTGAGCCTTGGAAGCGTTGGGTGTGCCTGTGGGCTCCCGTTCCCAAGTCGTCCGCGCTGAAAGAGCGCTGTTCACCGCCCACCTTCTCAGCGCCCAGCGCCTCACCAACGAGCTCAGCTTGAAATTTGGTGATGGGGTGCATATGTCCCTTCTCCCTTGGCATGTCGGGGCTCAAGGTGGTCACCAACATGGGCGGGTCCTCAACAAAAGATGGGAACACTTGTTTCCCGCTTAGTGTCCCAGCTGATTGCATGTGGGAGGTGCTGTTCTGCAGCAGCACGGGGCGTGTCATTGTTGGTGTTGTCGTTTTTCGCTGCTGTAGTTGTTGGAGGTTTTGAAGCAACGGGCCATTTTGATCTTGATTCCAAGCATCATTGACTTGCATACTTTGAAGCATTTGCAATTTCGCGTCATTCTCCAAGCCAAAGTTCAGAAAAATATCCTCACTTGCTGAAGTTTGATTTGCGGCGAAAAGAGAAATTGCTTCAACGTCAACAGCTGGTGTAGCTTGATACATTTCCTGCTGCTCATTGAGCACCCAGCCCGCACTAGTTTGGTTGGAAGCCGTTGATGAAGGCGTAGTCTTCCACTGTGATGCCATGAGTTTAATTGGGCCCGCGGGCTTAGCACGCTGGTCTCCACTCTGCATGATCTCTAAACGCTTCATCTCCTCCTCAATGTAGCGTTTCTTTCGGGATCCTAGCCTGTGTGTGCGCCAACGGAGGCTCGATTCACCACCACTCGGTTACAAAGCAAACAAAGCACATGCAAAACAGCCAAGTGGCCTGAGCTGTAGGTTTCTGCAAAGACGTGGGCAATGAAAAATGTCATCATGACACACAAGCATATGAGTTCCATTGCCGACGTTTGACGTACCAATATCGTATCAAACACAATGCAAGCACGCGCAATAGAGGTAGAACGACATCGCACCAAGGCACGCCATCAATGGCAAGGGAACAGGAATGTGTGCACGACTAGAGCCCACCGGTGTGTAGGTGGTTTGGCGTGTTACCACAGCCGGGCAACACGGAGGTGAAAAACACCCCTCCCTTGTCCATCCTATGGCAACACAAGAAGACGGAGATATTGTATTGTGTTGTGTTGTGTTATGTTGTGGTGTGTTGTGTTGTGTTGTGTTGCGTTGTGTTGTGTTGCGTTGTGTTGTGTTGTGTTGGGAAGCACTTGAACTACTTGAACTACTAGAACTACTAGAATTACTGGAGCTAGAGCTGAAGCTACTAAGGCTATTGGCAGCACCTCCCAACATCGCTGGCTTATACAAATGCACCGTGAGAGTCTCATGCTAGTCAACTACTTCAGCAAAGCACAGCAGGCACCAACTCCTCAGCCAAAATCAATTGAGCATGGTAGGGTCTGAAATAGGGTGCACACAGAGCACTGAAGTGTTTGCCCCCCTCTAAGGTACCAACACGGGGTTGTTCCTCAGCAGCCCTACCAATGCACCCTACCAACTTGCAAAATCCTCATTTGCTTCACAATTCTCTTTTTCTTGTGCAGCACCTCCAAGTATGTTACATCCTCCCCGTAAGACTTTGGATGAGTCCACTCGCCCAACCTTGGCTTTTACAACACAAAAAAAAAGGAAGAAAAAAAACACAGGGGAGAACATAACACAACACTATACAACAACAAAACAAAACAGAACAAAGAAAAACACAACCACACCACAACACAAAACAACAATCAACAAAACAAGAAGAACCCGAACCAACACAACACAACACAACGGAACACAACACAACATGGTAAACAGGGTGTATAACCCGGGATTCAGGCCCGGATTTAACACAACACAACACAACACACCGCAGCACACCGCAACACAAAACAAAAAAAAGCAAAACAAGAAGAACACAACACAACACAACACAACACAACACAACACAACAAAACAAAACAAGGAATAACACTATACAGGAAACGCTACCCGATAGCGTTTCTTTGCAAAGAAATGCTGGGGTAGGGGCCCCAGCATTTCTTTGCAAAGAAACGCTATCGGGTAGCGTTTCACTATATCCGCTATCGAAGTCTCACAATTTCTTTGCAAAGAAATGCTGTCGCCGACCCTCCATGGCAAAACCCGCATTCCCAAGACATTGACATCAAGAGGGGTAAAGAAGTCAAGTTGAGTTGCGAAATGTCACTGTTTGTCGTGGCACCCCGCACATTCGGAGGCGGAATGGCTACCACATGGCTCCTACCTCTTAGCCATAAATAGGGAAGAACTACGGCGTCATGGTGCAGCTTTCACAAATCCATGACCCATGACGAGGCACTCGAGTCAACTTGGCACACCGAAGGTGGTAGGTTGCACGGCATGCATCACATGACACCGGTTGAAGAGCAATAGTGTCACGTTTCCTAGGGATCGGCTAGGGATCCTAGGGATCATATAGCATACACTTGGTTCCACCTTGGGTCTACATGGGGCCTTTTTAGGCTTCTTTGCTGCTGTGAAGGGGTTAGGCATGTCTTCAAACACCTGATTGTGTGCTGCACCTTCCTCACTAGGTGGGGCGGCAAAAGCCGCATCACGATATTCATTGATACCTTCTGCAAGTGAGGCAAACACATCCCCCTTCTCAGACAATTGAGTCGGAGGAAACTCTTCATACTCATTTGCTTCATCTCCGAAGGAAAGCTTAGAGGAAACCATAGAAGCATTCAACACATCGCAAGAATGTGAGCTCAGCAAATCATCATCAATTGAGTCGGAGGAAACTCTTCATACTCATTTGCTTCATCTCCGAAGGAAAGCTTAGAGGAAACCATAGAAGCATTCAACACATCGCAAGAATGTGAGCTCAGCAAATCATCATCAAAGATAGTATAAATACTTACTTGACGATTGTCCATCTCTTGGGGAGACTCAAGTTTCACTTTCATTGGTGAAGGGTTCTGTGGTGGTTTTGGGCAAGGTTCGGCTTTTATCTCTGGTTTGGGGAGGGTTTAGCCGAGACTTCTTGGAACTCCATGGCTACATTGAGGGCTACCAACTCCGTTCTCTTGGTGTTCTTGGGTTTTCCGATTTGATCCTCATGATCCGAGTCATCCTCAAACATGTTGCTATTGATAGGTTCCTTGGTGTCTTCTTTCTTATCTTTGCATTCTTGAAGTACACCAATGAATTGCTCTACACGGGGTGGCGTGGGCAATTGTGCCTCAGAAACCTTGGAATCTTTCTTGGACATTGTTGTGCTACTCTAGTAAACACAGAGGGAACAAAATGCACACTAACATTTCTTTGCGAAGAAATGCTATCGCCTAACATTTCTTTGCGAAGAAATGCTACCCCCTAGCGTTTCTTTGCAAAGAAATGCTATCGCCAGGAGGGTCGGCGATAGCATTTCTTTGCAAAGAAATTGTGAGACCGATAGCGGATATAACACAACACAACGCGACACGACACAACACAACAAAACACAACACAACATTATTGGATGTGCTAACATGGTCACGGTCACGGTCACGGTGCAAACATGTTGGATAGAGCAAAGTCTAAGTGACCTAAAGTGTACTAGAGTGGTTCACTTAAAATGAGAGCGCTCCACTTGAGCGAAGTACGGGGTGCAAATTGACGTATTATAGCCAAGGAGCTTACCCATGTCACGGCACGTGCCGCGGCACACTTTCCGATGGTCCCCCCCCCCCCCCCCCTCCGTGTCATGGTGGCACGGCTGGCACAGGTGACACAGGTGACACAAGTGCCCATCACCCTCGTACACGAACCATTGCTTAGTCTATGGCAACCCTTGTCTCTCGTCGTCAGGCGAATATGGCACCTTCAATGGCACGACATGCAAAAGAAGGTGCGCAACCACTGGTTTCTGAAAGCAAGGTATCAATGGCGTACACAATGCATTGCATACCGTGCCATCGCCCCCCCCCCCCCTTCCCCCCCCTCCATGTCATGGTGGCACAAGGGACATAGGTGACACAAGAGAGGTGCACAAGCACAATAAAGCACAAGCACGCCTCCACAAAACACAAAACGAATTCATGCAAATTGCAACACGCTAGCCAGCATCATAGTTCCGTAGCCCAAGACAGCGTGCCTCAACCGAATCGTCCCATATGTAGTGCATCAATATATATGCCTGCATGCAGACTCCCTGCACAACTGGAGGCAGAATGGCACCCTACTTGTTCACCAAAAGAACCTATCATGGATCAAAACCACACGAAACCTACAAATGCATGCGGCGGGTGGGGTGTGTGTGTGTACTACGGAATATGCACAAATCATGAAAGAGTTCTAACAATCCCTCCTTTCCTTTGACATCATGCCATCTTGCCATGGGCAACCATAACCATGTTATACCATGAAGTCTATGCCATCCCATGAGAAACTAAGGAAACATGGGAATGGTATAGTGTAACCTTGACCTATATACTTGCAATGGTCAAAAGAATGTCAACCCCATCTTCAAACTTGGTTTTACGACACATGGGAACATGTAGTATCATAGTGCACGTTGAAGGCATTCCTATCATTCCTTGGGCCAAGATCATGATGAGTTTCCATGGAGGTTGAATTGGTGTATTCCTTGGTGAAATCCCATGATCTTCACTCTCCATGTGTGTGCATGTAGTTAGCATGTGCCGATAAGTTGCCTTTCCCTTGTGCACTCTCTATCTACAATCGGGAATGCTTGAACACACAAACACATGATGCATCATTTTGTGTAAGACATGTTGCAGACAACAAGCCGAGGTATCACCCATACCTCTGTGCGCCTACCTAGCTTCCATTAGTCTCACATCTCATCCCCTTTGGAAGACACCCCATGTGGCTGGTAGCTTTCGCCGTGACTACCGACTACCACTGTAGCAGAGATAAGGACGGCCTTGGTTTCCCCGAAGGTACTCCCTCAGCACTAGTCCACAGAAGCGATCAACGTACGTACTACAGATGCCCCTAGTCTTCCGCCAGTTCGATCCGTGATCCTAACTTCCACTGGTAGATCGAACACTAATAGCACAGAAGATATGGTTCTTCGCTCGTTCTTCGCTCGGCCTGGCCTGCCTTAACGCGCGACCCAGAGAGCACGCGCGCGCACAGAGGCGCCAACCGATCGCTGTCAGTCGTTGACCACAAAACACACCTATGATCTGAAATTAATCACAACCCTGGTTTTAAACCCCAGTTGACCATCAAGGCTGGACAGCGGTCCTAACCTATTACACCCCCTTCTTATCGTATCATGTTGTCCTCAAGCTTCATAATGCCCCTCCCCCCAAGTTGGCCCTTTTCCTGTTGCAGATGCTATGCGCCATCCAAACCAAACGAACGAGATGAACCCCTTTCTTGCATAGAGGAAGAAATTTAGGAGGAAACAACATAGTCCTGTCGTATTTGTGTGGTTTTTATTCATCTTGACATGAATTCCCTTCAAAATTTTGCCAATTCACCATTTAGAATATTTCTTCGTCCCACGCAACATGAACCAGCAACAACAAAAGGTGTGGCATTGACCCGGGATACAGGGCAGATAACCATGGCATTGGCACAATTTTTGTATAGTGCTCATTAAAAATGGGTTAATAGCCCGTTTTTTTTTGGCGAAAAAAACGTTATCGTCCCCAGCCATAGCCCGTTTTTTTACCAAAAAAAAACCAGTTATGGATTCATAACCCGTTTTTTTCACCAAAAAAAATGGGTTGTGGCATTTTTCTAGCACCGGAGGGATGCACTAAGGAAATTTCCATTTGTGGCCGTAACCTCCTCGTCCCTAAGTGGTGCACATGCTGAAGCAACCATTGGCTTGCCCAATGCTGCCCCCTTCCCCGTGCAACTGCCAAGTCATGGTAGCCGTTGCCCCATGCCTGTTGAGGACTGGCGCTCTACTTGCCTAAGAGTAATGCAATGAGAACAAAATGGGGGCACACAAAGAGGCGTGATGGTCATCTGAGGATTGGCGTGTTGTGCCATGCTTGACTCCCACAATCTATAGAGGGTTTTCGCGCAAAAAGGGGCCGCCATAAGGGTGTGAAAAGGGTGCCAAAAGAGGTGCCAAAAGGGGGTTGCCTGTGCTACCCTCACCTATTGCCAACTTGGTGTGCAAAAGAGCATGGTCAAACCTGCAAATCTAACATGCGCAAAAAAGTTGCAAGGGGGAGGGTGCTACAGATGGTTCTATACTTGGCCCCTGTTGCACAAAGGAGTGGGTTTGAGAGAGGTGATCGACTTTGTGATTAACCCTATTCCCCCCCCTACATATAAAATGGAGATAGTTTTCCCCATGCTAGTGGCAGGTGTTTTTATTCACGTCATCCAACATGTCATTCTTTCGCTTTGCTTCTTCTCAAAGTGTGCTCTACCAGGCAAGGGGGACCCACACCGGACACCGGGGGGGTTCATACGAAGTGGATCGTTGGCCGGATAACCCGTTTTTTTTTCGCCAAAAAAACGGGCTCTAAAACCCATTTTTTAAAAAAACGGGCTATTAACCTGTTTTTGTGCCAAAAAAGGAGCTGTTTGCACATTTGCGCATTTGATGACCCTTCCAAGCCCTATTTGTCCATTGTGCGAACAAGGTTTGTCGAGGTAATGTCAATTCAAACACTCATTCTGATTAGTTTGATGCCCCAATTCTTCACGCTAGTTTGTCTTCTCGTCATGGGGCATGGACCTGGCAATAGTGTCCAACATCGTCGCGCCAATTACAATGCGCTTCATGAGTTTTTAAATACCAATTTCCGTGACGCCACTTTTCGCAACTTGTTCACCTCAACGACCGGCTACGCAAGTTTGCTAACAATTCTCAATCAAAAGTGTGCCGGTGTGGGCCCGAAAGGTGATGCTGTGAAACTTTTGGAGAACACGACATGGTTCCAACATTTATTGGATGATGTGTTGAACCATTTTCAGGTACCCATGCCTTCCTCGAGGCCGAGTTAGGTTCGCCTTTGGAGAGGGGTGGTATCTGTCACACAGGCCCCGTCGGCTCTGTGACCTTTGAGACGATGGCTACAATGTCTTTTGTGTGCTTGCGTGCTTGTGACCAAGTGTTTGATGAAGTCTTTCTCACATGTTCTTTCGACATTACGGGGGACGCACTTCAAGTGCGCGCTTATCTCTGCAGCCTGTGGTACCGACATGGCGCAACTCTTTGGAGAGTTGGTAGGGTAGGGAGGGGGGAGGGGGGGGGTTGCACCACCTAGCAAAGTGGACTTGCCAAATCCTTTTCTTTTGGGACGGAGAACCCAATTACGTCTTTTTTCACAAAAGCATTGCAATGTGTACTATATTGCCCTGGTCATGCGCGAGCTCCACCGGCGCCTGTTCCCTTGTTGCGACAGGCCATGAATATGTGATGTATGCATACCCTGTTTTTCACGCATGTGTGCATCAGTGGTAGTGTCCCAGAGGTAGCTAGATGCTACAAACATTAGCTGCAAATGGAAAGGTGGGGTGCATGGATGGCGTGCGTGCATGCCAAGGTGAAAACAAATTTTGGGAGCATGTGGACGAAGGGTGCAAGACATGCATGTTTATGTTTGTGTGGGCAGCCGGACGCCACATGTTTTCACGTTATGCAGCCTCATGGGCATGTAATTTCTGGACTTTGCCCGAGGGTGGGACGTGTGGTTGGATGACACGATAGAGAGCTCATTATGAGAGCTCATCAAAAAACCTTGTCATCGATCAACTTGCCTCACGCTTTTTGTGTGTTGTCTCCCCTTTCTTTTGCTCTGCTGGTGCATTGGTCCCTGTGCCTGTACCCCTTGCTGGAGTAATTCGTGGGGAACAACCAATGCGTGTTTTGCTGCTCGTGTAGCCTCTCTTTCTCTCGAACAACCAATCGACGTGAGAATCGGTGGTTGAAAAGTATCGATTGTTGACGTGTTAACATGGGATGAGTGTGGTACAATGGGGCCTATTTTGTCCCCAATTGCATGGTTGGCCCAAACCTGTGGCGTCAATGCGATTCGTTTCTGGGTGTAGACACTCAAGGTAGAGGAGCATCGCAACTGCGAATTGCAAAATTACCAAGATTGGGTAAACAGGGGAAGAATTACCAACCTTCGGAAAACGGGGTCAATTAGCGTGAGCTAGAATGCCATACATTGTGTGCGGAAGGCTTTGACAACCCGTCAGAATAGTGATGGGCATGGATAAATGGAAGTAAGTCGAGTATTCTTCACGCTGTGGCATGGGAAGTTGCATATGACATGGTGGGTGGGTCAAGGGATGCTATATTGGTGTGTAATGTTTAGGGTTAGCTTTTGAGCGACGTGTGTGTGGCTTTGAGGTTGGTTTTAGCAAACGGTGGACAGATATGGTACGCCACATGGTCATCAAGTGGATACCCTTGCTCGGTTTCCCTACAATGCATTTCTTTGGGGATGCTCACCGCCTGCGACTGCCTACGTCTGTGGAGATACTCTTTGTACACGTCACGTCTAGCAATGGCATAACACATAGCTCATGCCACCCGCAATCCCTCCCTCCTTACAACTGCCCAATGTGCTAATTGGTTGACGGAACGACATGTCACAATTGTCTCTGGCGCTAAACAACAGCATTGGCAATGGCTCGTTGGCTCCTTGTAAGCACAAGTGTTTGGAGGCATGGAACCTTGGCCTTTCGTCGCTTGGCACGCTCAACACGCGCATTGTTAACTTCCACCGGATCTAAGGCATAGTATATATATGCTATCAGCACTTACCTCACCATTGGATGCAACAATGGAGTCCTCCACGTGGTTGTTTTGAGGTGCGCTTGAGCTTGGGGTCAAACTAGAGATGGAACGTGAACTAGAGTTGAGGTTTAACCTCGGCTCTAGTTGAAGCTCCATCTCCAAATCCGTCTCCAAACCGGAGGTAGAAGTGGAGGGCTTAAGTCCCTTTCCTTTCTCCTAAACATGAGGGTCATGACGCCAAGGACCCACAAGCTCATACTTTTTGAACCGACACAAATAGAATGCAACCAAATTAATTAGCACCTTCATGCGTCGGAACAACTTCTCCCCGCCTCAAGTCGTCCACGCCAAGGAGCGCACACAATGGCAAAGTTCCAAAAAATAGCATACAATTGCTCCACACGAGAGCGGAAGGATGCATGTGCGTCATTACATGTGGATGTTGTGCAGCCAAAATCTTTACTTGGAGGTCCGCCGGCAAATCTTCCCGCTCTTCGGTGATAACGAAGCGGCCCGACTTCAAGATGTCTCGGGCCTCTTGTTCCTCCCTTTTGCGTTTTTCCGTCTCCTTTTAAAGCCATGGGACACAAATTCCTAACTGAAAATAATTGAACAAATAAACAAAATAATGGAAAAAAACCAAGAAATAAATGCATGATCTCCTTAGAAACACCAACAAAACAAAAGGAATTATTGACTAAGGAGTTGTGTTGCCGAGCGTGGTGCTCACTTAGTTGGCATCACCTTTTTCATAGTCATGGAGTCATCAGCCTATGAGACTGTTACTTTCAGGTCAAGAAACGGTTTTTTCAGGTAGAATAGAAATGTTGTCAAAACTACTTTCATGGCAAAGATCATGAGAAAACATGTATGTAGAGCGGTCGCAACCCATGGTACACTTACGTGGAGCCCTCAAAAGGGGGTTTGTAGCTGAAAAAAGCGCATTTCAAGCGCTTGCGGCCGCTTTGCGACGGCCTACGTCCGTGAGCTCCCCCAATTAGACCATGGGATAAATAGTCGTGTTGTTTTCTCGTGCCACTGCGTCTCAAACAAGCAGCCGGCACTTGACGAAGTAGATAGTGGTCCTTCGGATGGATGATGTAATTTTCAATCGGGCTTTGAGTGGTAAAGTTGACACACCGAGTGTCTATTTTTGTTGGTATCTTTTTCTAAAGCGCAGGAAGCCAAAAGTTGCAAGTGAAGAACTTGCGAATTGGTGGAGCTAGTTCAATAAAGGCGCGATGCAGCATGGGCTTTCACTCTGCAATGTACGAAGTTGTGTGCGTGTGCGTGTGTTCCACCCCGATTTCCATTTGTCCTCCACATGTGTGCTTGCATATTGTGTGTGTGCAAACCCATGGTGAACGTTGGAAAAGCAAGCAAGTGTACAAAAATTGGAGTGATGTACGAGGGTGATTGGCACTTGTGTCACCCGTGTCACCTGTGCCGGCCGTGCCACCATGACATGGAGGGGGGGGGGGCGGGCCATCGGAAAGTGTGCCGCGGCACGTGCCGTGACATGGGTAAGCTCCTTTTGAAGTGTACCATAGCACTACACCGTAAAAATTATGACAAATGGCTCTATGTGTATCAAACGTCATGCAAAAGGTCACGAAAGAAATGCAATGGTGCCCAATCAAGGTGCAGCCATGCAAACACAACACAATTGACCACAAGCACGAGACCTAGCAGTGCCATTGTGTGCAGCATTAATCAGTGTTCGTATCTACAGCGAGCAAACAAAGCAAATCAACGGAAAGCGCTCGGTATGGTGACTTGTCGAACAATCACAATCACAATGCACAATTGGCAATTTGTGTCCAAGGAAATTCTTCGGGGCTGCGGTTTTACACCGCCATGTTGGGAATATCAAGCCGAGCTTGATCACACAACACACAAGCATGCCAAGCGTACAACACATGCATGCGTAGTGTACTTGGCACAGTGCAAGTGGAGGCTATGCTGCTCCGCTTCTATTGTTTCAGTTGCAGGCCTAGCAGTGACTTGATAGTTGGCACAATGGTTCAAAGTGGGTGACCAACTGCACACCCATTGGCGGTGCTATCAGCATTAGCAGCATCATCTTCAAGATGATAGGATTCTTCCTTTGCGCCTTTGGTCCCAATCACATAAAATTGCACAGGTAGACGCGGAAGCATTTACGGGCAGCGGATCGCTCATCATCACTGCTATTTCTCTAATGCAACAATATCCGCTTTCCTCCTTACCCCCCCCTCCTCCCTTCTTTCCTTGGTCCCCCACCCCCATCCTCCCCTCATCTCCTATTTCCTGCACCCCATCATCCCACATTTAGAACCCTCCCCTCTCCCAAATTACCCCCCCATTGCACCACGACTAACACTTATTTTAGGAGGGAGGGGGGGGGGGTCACGCAAGGTGCGGGATGCAAAGGTTGCATGCTCCTCATGGTGACCAATTTCGGAAACGCAACGGGCTGCTTGTTGACGCGTGCATGTGTTCAAGGACGAGGTGATGATTGACCACTGGATCCAATTGAAGGCTGCCCACAAAAAGCAAGTCGAAGAGGATCGCAAGAAGGGACTCTTGGAGTCTTCTAAGACACGCAAAATCCGGGAGTTCAAGCAGCAGAAGAAGGAGGAATTTCAAGAGCGCAAACGTCGTCGCGAGGCCGGTGAGGAGGAGCCACCGAAGAAGAAGAAGAAGAGGAGCAGATCCAGCCGGGTTTATACCAGGAGCCGCTGAAGAAGGTGAAGGAGAGGCCCCAGCTATATAGCGACAAAGGGGGTCGTCGCATGCTGGTGGGGTTTCCCGAAGATCCTCCCCCCCAACCTCCATCAACTCCAAAAAGGGGAGAAGGGCGGGTGCGACGATTTGTCGTCCTGAGCACCTCCCAGAAGCGCGCGCCCTCCTTGCGTGCGCACGCTTCTGAACCAGCGCCCTCGTGCCATTTTCGTCTTGATTTTCCCTCCTCGAGAGCATCCTTTGCGTGTGTGTCGATGGCTGGTGACAACATGCACCAGAAATGCATCACAAAAGTGCGGCCATCGCCAGTCTGCTCCGTTCTGTTGAAACGTTGTTCGTGAAAGGGAGGGCGGTGCATTCGTCGTTGAAGACGCCAGGTGCAGCTATTCGAACGAACATATCTGATGAAGGGGATCAGGGCTGAGCTGGTGCGAGAGCTACAGCTGTAGACTCGCAACCAGGCAATTTGCATTGTGTTCAGTAGGAGTGTGGATCAGGCCAAAGCAGTTGTTGGGAGAATGAGACCTTTTCATTGGGGTTCTATTAGGCTGGCCCCTGGAAGGCCCTTTTCTCAAGTTTCTTTGTTCCATGTACGTACACACGTACATACGGTACAACTGTAAGTTGGCAGAATATATGTTGGCAGAATTCACACGTGCGCGTGAAACCGATTATTGTACGTGCGTTCGAGAAATCGCGTGATGGGCCCATGTCCGAAGGCCATCGCTGCCCTGGTTTGTTTTTTGCATCATCCAGACACCCCGCTCCAATCAGGCCATCGCTTCGTGGGCAAAGTACCCGACCCCCTGGGGAGGGGGGGGGTCATAGGCAAAAAAAAGTTTGTGTACCTAAAATCTCACTTTCCCGCCCCTGTAATTGATCTCATTCTTTCCCAGGGGAAATTTTTTTTGGTGTGCATGGGTGGCTGGAGGGCCCCAGTCCCCATCCCCGGGTCACCGAGCTATGGCCTGGCCCCAATGTGGACGGGAGCGGACTGTACCGCGCTGGGGGCTTTGGGGGATGCGGTATGGGTGCAGGTGCGGGTGCGGGTCAACGAGGCGTGCGTGCCATGCACCAGGAGCCTCCCAGGGGCCTGCAAGCCCCGAGGGCCCGTCCATATAATGGGTGGGGGGGGGGGGGCAAGGCCGTGCTGGCGGCGCCCTCAGACGCCGCAGCCATGGGGCAGCCAAAACATGCGTGCGGGGGGGGGCAACCCGTGGCTCTGGGCAGTTTGCATCTCCGGAAGGTTGTTCAAGGCCCCAGGTTCAGCAGGCGCAAGTGGGGGTGTGGGGGGGCTTTGCGCCCTGCTCCAGACTCAGGGAAGGAGTCCAGAAGAATGGCAGACAAGTCCAATAGTTTGGTTTCTTTGCAGTTCATTTTCACCCAGGATCACATCCAGAACTTGGACAGGGATCAGAACACGGAAAACCCGACATTTCCAATGCCGGTGCCTGGGACCTCTCTAACCGTCTCAATGGCCATGGGACACCATTGTTTGAGCCGCGTGCCAAGCACAGCCTGCACTGCCCACCGGCGTGCGAGGTGAGTGTGTGTACGGAACACGCCCCAAACTGTGCCCCTTCAAATTTCTCCGAGCCCCATGAGGTGGCTTGGGGAGACTAAGGGCGCAATCAGGCTTGAGAATCTTTGATTCCGGCACACTTTGGGCATTCTGAGGGCGATGCAATGTGTCTTTCTGCTCCCAGCAGTTTGAGGTGTTTGCGGGGCAGCTGGACGGACACCTGTGGGTATGCGACTCGTCCGTGACCACACAGGGTGGGCCTAGATGGAGCAGTACTGGAATGTTGTGCCAACATGACCGCTTTTCGGCTTGGGTTTGATGGCTTGGATTCGGATTGAGGGCAGGAGCCCCTGTCCGGATGCATCACATGGACAGTATATTCAATGCACCATGGGACTTTCACTCAGCATCACCAAAAAAGTCCTCCAATATGTCATTGTTGGAATTATGGATAGTATGTATGGGCTGGAGTGGGAATGGACTGTGCACTCACTGGGACAGCACCAGCGCATACAGATGCATCAGGAGCACCACCCTATTTGACCATTACTGCAACTCCTGTCAGAGCACGATATACTGTGAGGCAACGAGGCTGCGGTTACGGGCTCATGGATGTATTTGGGGATATATGTTTGTCTGCACGTCTGCAGCAGCACCTCACCCCAACATGGACCAAGCTCATGTCTCAGATTTTGTGTTGGACTCATCAGCATCTAGCACCAGCTCTCTCTCTCTCTCTCTCTCTCTCTCTCTCTCGCAGAGAGGGGGGGGTCCATGAAGGTTGGTAGGCCCCCCCGATGCTGAGCCCTGCTGCTGAAACGCTAGCAGGGGAGTGGCAGCTGCCGTTGTGAGCAGTGGGACAGACATTTCCCCTCACCGACAAAATTAACCCACCCCTGCCACGCTGTTCCAGATGTGACCTTGACAAACAAGCCGTGCATATAAAAGACTTGACACTGGATACCAGTTGTGCTACATGGTACATTAGCATGATGCTTTGCAGGATGCTGTGCTGGAGGAGCAGAAAGGTGTGCTTTGGGGGCATTGGCAAAATGCCCGAGAAGTGCAGTACACTACTTATGGGAAGCATTTGGTGATCGGAAATCCACTTGCCCTGTATTTCGGCTTGCCACATCGCCAACTGGATATGAAGCACTCTGGTGCTGCCCCACAGTGAAGCTCCCTGGCAAATCCCAGGAGCCCCAGACTGCAGCACTATGCTGCTGCGCACCCTACCCCTCAGGCTGTGTGGATTTTGCCACTGTTGTTTTCCCCAGCAAGCGTAGTGGTTCCCACAGCAAGGGTAGTGTTTCCCACAGACAGTGTGCCCTGTACCCTTAAAACCATCTACAACGCTGCTCTGAAAATCACATTATGGGACATCTCCCATGATATTTTGGCCCTGCCTCCCGAGCATGGGGACTTCTCTCAGCCGAAGACCTTTCTTTATCGGCGCCGTAGGTCGGTAGGTAGGTAGGTAGGTAGGTAGGTAGGTAACCCCCCCGCCCCCGTGTCCAACGAACACTGTGTCCAACGAACACCTCCCTATTCGAACCGTATTTTTTTGGAACCTAATTAATTCGGAACTAAATTAGGTACCGGACTTCAGAACCGAGGTTTCAGGCTAAAGGTGCGCGGAAATGAGGGGCTGTTGTGCTGTATGTTGCAGAAGTGGTGTGCAAAACTGCAAAGCGGGGTGTGAGGGAGTGGTATCCCTCAACTATAGGACCTCTATTGCCCACCATGACCGATTCTCTACTGGCACCTGGCCGTGAGGTGCTGTACAAGCGGTACCACACTGGCGAGCTTGTACCAGCCACAATTCTTGGGCCTTCCGATGATAGAGATGACTTTGTACGGCTGAAGTATAGCCGAAATTGGCGCGACTATGAAAACCCATCCACCCCTCTCAGTGTGCTTTCAATGGGCTGGGTATCTCGTGCCTAGGGATGTGTTACTGCCGGTTCACAACATTGTCGCGCGCACCAAACACTGTGTCCACGAACACTACCCGTTCGGACTGTATTTTTTTGGGACATAATTATTCGTTGGACACACGGGGGGGGGGGGGGTAGGTAGGTAGGTAGGTAGGTAGGTAGGTAGGTAGGTAGGGGGGCGCCTTAAGCGCAGTGCGCGCGCGGTGCAACTATTTGGGCGTCTGGTAGTACTGGAGACCCATGCTTTGAGATACTAGGGGCATCATTGTTGCTCCGTGGCGTAGGTTTTGATGCTTTTTCCACATTGGGGATATGGCATTTTTGGATTTTCACCCATTTCCACCTCTTTTCACACTTTTTTGCCCATCTCCACCACATCCACTCTTTTCTAGGAGGGAGCGTAAGTATGGGCATGATGAGATACTTCCACGCAAACATTTGTTCCGCTTCTTTTTCTTCCTTAAGCACACTCCACCTCATAGGTGTGCTCATTTCCTCTGTGGAGCAACGGGGTGCTCTGAGGAGGCTTGGTGGGCAAGTGTGCATCGTGTTCGTTCTTACTTGAATGGTGTTGTCGCTGAAATTCCATGGGCGGAAAGATTGTCGGAGTGGAACCACGTCCCACACTTTCCTTATTTTGTGACGCATTACGTGGATAGCATTGCTTTCATAGGAGGCATCCTTTGTGATGTCCTATATATTACTACACCCCTCTCCCCTTAAATTTAGCTAACAAGCAACAAGCAACACGTCTCCATGCCGTTTTGGCCATTTCTCCGTCCCAACGCTTCGGATCCTTTGCCCATGTAGCCATCTTGGAGCCTAGGTGGTGCCCTTGCCAAATCCAAGTTTTGAGCCAGAAACTCACCGGTGGCGGCCCGGGGCGGTGGCGCCAAGTCAGGAGGTGCCCTCCCAAATCTGCGCAGTTTTGGGCCGGAAACAGCCATTTTTCGCCCAAAATAGCCCCGAAATCCGGGCAAAACGCCCAAACGAAGGGAAATGGTGGCTACAGCCCATGTGCGGCTTGACTTTGCCGTGTCAAAGAGCCCTCTAGTGCCCTTCAACTCCATGATATGTCCGAGAAACGGCCCAACAAGGCGCCAAAAAGCCCCAAAATCTACGCTATGTGCACCAACACCCCGAAACCAAGCACGGGCCGTATCTTAGGCTATGTGGCTCAAAATCCGATTCCAAGGGTACCTAGTCCACCCGCAACCTGCCACTTTTTGTGGTTACCACCCCTCGGAATCGCCCAAACGGACGCCTAGACACCCGTACTAGTGGTCACCTGGTACAGCCGGAGGGCAGCCCGGCCCGCGCACGGCGGGGGCCAACGGTGGGTCCAACAGGGCCTTGAAAATGGGCCGTTTCAAGACCAAAAATGGGTCAAAAATGGGTCAAAAACGCGTTTTTCCAAAAGTGATCCCGGACGATTTGGGATGCTCAAACAAGTGTTTTTAGCCCATTTTGAGCCCGTGGTGACACGTTTTGGCCCATGGAAAATCCCAATATGCCTTGAAAATGGGTCGTTTTGGGACCAAAAACGGGTGAAAAATGGGTCAAAAACGTGCTTTTCCAAAAGTGATCCCGGACCATTGGGGTGCACAAACAAGTGTTTTTAGCCCATTTTGAGCCCGTTTTGACCGAGTTTAGCCCCTTCCACCACATGTATGCACCACTTTGTGCCCTTCGCACGTACCTTGGAGCCGTGTGGTGGAGCCACCTAGAGTTGGGGAGAGGGGTGTAGATTGGAGGATATATATATATATATATATATATATATATATATATACATATATATATATATATATATATATATATATATATATATATATATATATATATATATATATATATATATATATATATATATATATATATATATATATATATATATATCCTCTAATCTACACCCCTCTCCCAACTCTAGGTGGCTCCACCACACGGCTCCAAGGTACGTGCGAAGGGCACAAAGTGGTGCATACATGTGGTGGAAGGGGCTAAACTCGGTCAGGACGGGCTCAAAATGTGCTAAAAACACTTGTTTGAGCATCCCAAATGGTCTAGGATCACTTTTGGAAAAACGCGTTTTTGACCCATTTTTGACCCATTTTTGGTCCCAAAATGGCCCATTTTCAAGGCATTTTGGGATTTTCCATGAGCCAAACTCCGTCGCCACGGGCTCAAAATGGGCTAAAACCACTTGTTTGAGCATCCCAAATGGTCTAGGATCACCTTTGGAAAAACACGTTTTTGACCCATTTTTGACCCATTTTTGGTCCCAAAACGGCTCATTTCCAAGGCATTTTGGGATTCTCCATGGCCCAAAATGCGCCACCATGGGCTCAAAACGGCCTAAAAACACTTGTTTGAGCATCCCAAGTGGTCTAGGAACAACTTTGGAAAAAATGATTTTTTTCGCCCCGGGGACCCTGGTGGACCCACCGTTGGCCCCCACTGTGCGTGGGCTGGCCGGCCCTCCGGCTGCACCAAGTGACCACTGGTACGGGGGTCTAGGCGTCTCGTTGGGCAATTCTGAGGCTTGGAAACCACAAAAAGTGGGGGGTTGCGGGTGGACTAGGTGCCCTCGGAATCGGATTTTGGGCCACGTAGCCCAAGATACGGCCCGTTCTTGGTTTCGGGGTGCTGGTGCACATGGCGCACTTTTTGGGGCTTTTTGGCGCCTTTTGGGGCCGTTTCTCGGACATATCGTGGAGTTAGAGGGCACCAAAGGTCCCTTGGTCACGAGAAAGTCAAGCCGCACGTGGAGTGTAGCAGCCGTTTGCCTTCGTTTGGCTGTTTTCAACCCTTACTAGGGCAGTTTTGGGCGAAAAATGGCTGTTTTTGGCCCAGAACTGCGCAGGTTTGGGAGGGCACCTCCCGACTTGGCGCCACCGCCCCGGGCCGCCACCGGTGAGTTTTTGGCTCAAAACTTGGATTTGGCAAGGCCACCACCTAGGCTCCAAGATGGCTACATGGGGAAAAGATCTGAAGCGTTGGGACGGAGCAACGGCCAAAACGGCACGGAGACGTGTTGTTGTTGTTGCTTGTTGTTGTTGTTGTTAGCTAAATTTAAGGGGAGATATATATATATATATATATATATATATATATATATATATATATATATCCTCTAATCTACACCCCTCTCCCATGCCGACGTTGCTATTTGTCTAGATGCCTCACAAGGAAAGTAGGGGTGTGTTGTGGATAAGCGGAGAGGCGGACCCAATCTGCCACCTTTGCCGGGCACCTCCGAACGGTTGGCTATGCGGCCCAGGTGTGATCCGGCGGTTCGCACCGCCCCTCACCCCAATGCGGGGGAGGGTAGCATCGGCTTGGGTATTCGCAGCCGCACTGCGAACCTCAGGGGGGTGGGCTCCTGAGGCGGGCAAGGGGTTAGATTTACAACAGACACACATATATAGGGGAGGGGTTGAAAGGTTAGTGTGGACGTGTGGCCATTGAAACTCGGGTCGGTGGCTTTGGACCCCACCGCCATCAAGGTACCGCCTACACCCCATTTGCACAACCCTTCTTCCCCCTCAAACAAAAGATGATTTGGCCCCTTGGGACACTTTCTAAGCAGTTGCCAAAAAAAATGGTCTTGAAACGGCCCATTTTCAAGGCATTTTCAGGTTTTCTGTGGCCCAAAACACGCCACCACGGGCTCAAAACGGGCCAAAAACACTTGTTTGAGCATCCAAAATGGTCTAGGATCACTTCTGGAAAAACGCGTTTTTGACCCATTTTTGACCCATTTTTGGTCCCAAAATGGCCCATTTTCAAGGCATTTTGGGAGTTTGCAGGAGCCCAAACCCGTCGCCACGGGCTCAAAATGGGCTAAAACCACTTGTTTGAGCATCATAAATGGTCCAGGATCATTTTTGGAAAAACGCGTTTTTGACCCATTTTTGACCCATTGTTGGTCCCAAAACGGCCCATTTTCAAGGCATTTTCGGATTTTCCATGGCCCAAAACGCGCCACCACGGGCTCAAAATGGCCCAAAAACACTTGTTTGAGCAGTCTAGAGTGGTCTAGGAACAACTTTGGAAAAAATGATTTTTTTCGCCCCGGGGACCCTGGTGGACCCACCGTTGGCCCCCACTGTGCGTGGGCTGGCCGGCCCTCCGGCTGCACCAAGTGACCCCTGGTACGGGGGTCTACGTGTCTCGTTGGGCGAGTCTGAGGCTTGGAAACCATAAAAAGTGGGGGGTTGCGGGTGGACTAGGTGCCCTCGGAATCGGATTTTGAGCCACGTAGCCCAAGATACGGCCCGTTCTTGGTTTCGGGGTGCTGGTGCACATTGCGCCGTTTTTGGGGCTTTTTGGCGCCTTTTGGGGCCGTTTCTCGGACATATCGTGGAGTTAGAGGGCACCAAAGGTCCCTTGGTCGCGAGAAAGTCAAGCCGCACGTGGAGTGTAGCAGCCGTTTGCCTTCGTTTGGCTGTTTTGAACCCTTACTAGGGCTGTTTTGGGCGAAAAATGGCTGTTTTTGGCCCAAAACTGCGCAGATTTGGGAGGGCACCTCCCGACTTGGCGCCACCGCCCCGGGCCGCCACCGGTGAGTTTCCGGCTCAAAACTTGGATTTGGCAAGGCCACCACCTAGGCTCCAAGATGGCTACATGGGCAAATGATCCGAAGCGTTGGGACGGAGCAATGGCCAAAGCGGCAAGGAGACGTGTTGTTGCTTGTTGTTGCTTGTTGCTTGTTGTTGCTTGTTAGCTAAATTTAAGGGGAGAGGGGTGTAGTAATATATATATATATATATATATATATATATATATATATATATATAAAGTTACAGTTGCCATTGACAGCCTTGGCAACATCGTGTGGATTTGTGGTGCAGTTTGGGTCACCTAATTCTAAGGGCGTTTCCAATGGGTGTGCCTGGGGGCTCTTCGGGGGGAACATAGTCTAAAAGTAGCGCGCAGTGCGCGTGCAGTGCAAGGATTCCCCCTAGGTAGGTAGGTAGGTAGGTAGGTAGGTAGGTAGGTAGGTAGGTAGGTAGGTAGGTAGGTAGGTAGGTATCCACTATTTTCATCAAACCTTTGAAAGCTTCCTTTTTTTGACAAGGCTCCGGACGGGTTTCGGTGCTTTGCCTCTGAGCATGGCATGTCCCTCCAACTCACAGACCTTGCGGTGTTTCAAATGGGAAGCAACGTGGTATGGAAGACTATGATGTACATTGCCTGGAGTGCCAGAGCTTTCTCCATGATTCGTCAGCCACTTCCAGTGTTTTTCGATTCCATGCTCAGCTATGTACCCTTCGTGAACGGGGGTTAAGTGGCCGTTTGAATCCGAGATTCACGGTCGTGAATTTCACGCGAATTTGACCCATTTTTGGTGTTTTTTTGAGAAAACACTACATTTTAGCTTCAATATGACGCATTAGAGGGGGCAAAAGTCAAGTTTCATTTTCAGTCCCCATGATTCAATGAAGGTCCCATCCCAAACGGACCCATCAGGCCCAAACGGCGCCCAACAAAAATCCGGTAATTCCGTCCCCGGCCCTTTGGGCCTGAATTCGAGGAATTCGCACGAATTTCGTACGAATTTGTAGGAAATTCGTACGAAATTCGTGCGAATTCGGCAGATTCGTACGAAATTCGTGCGAATGTGGCGCGCGCTTTCTGCAAATTTCACCAGAATCTCCAGATTCGTACGAAATTCGTACGAAATTCGCACGAAATTCGTACGAAATTCGTACGAATTTCGTACGAATTTCCGAAATTTCCAAATCTCAGCTAAAAATCACCCAAATTCACGTGAAATTCACGCAAATTCACGCATGCGTGAATTTGGTAAATTCACGTTGCGTTCACGGTGATTGAGCCCAACATTATCAAGCTACCAACAAGGTTAAACATCAAATTTCAAGACATTTCTAAGGACAACGTTTTGGCGAAGATGGCACAAGAAACACAAACGATGGCGCCAAGTTACGAGCAAAACAAAGCAAAAATTGGTGAAATTCACGGTACCGTGAATCTCGGATTCAAACGGCCGGTTCACGAAGGGTACATATGGCATGCCAATCTGGCACAACATCTGCTTCCGAAATTTACATCATTGCTACTGCCTCCAACTGATGAGGGATGGTCTCGTTACAGTGGGACAGCTTCTAGAGGATGACCTCGCACATCCACAAAATGTACAAAATGGCCCCCACGTGGTGTCTCATCTATCAGCTAGCACTGACGGGGTCCACTGCATCTCCTTTCAGTGGGTTCGACACCCGACAAAAAGTTCAAGGCTCTACTACGCCGCCAGCCTCCGCTCCCATCCCGACGTTACCTTTTTGGTGTGATTGAAATGAGCAGGAAATGGCCAATTGCCCCTACTGGCAGCCAGCCAACAGCAACACAAACCATACACCTATGGAAAGTTTTCCATGCTTCTAAACTCCCCAGAGCATGCTCATGGAGCACTTTGAAATAGCTGCCGGTGGGGGACAGGCAGCGCACCTGCCTGATGAAATGCGCTATCCTATGGACTATGTGCTAGAAACTTTATCCCATGCCCTCCATGGCTGTCAACACAATATGCGAGTTTTCAAGCTCATCAATGACTGTTTTCAGACTGTTTTCTTGTGGGCGGAAATGCTACATCACCAAGGGGGACAAAATCAGAATTGGATGCCTAAACCCTGCCTTCTGAGAGGCCCACAAGTGGGCAGAAATCCTGCATTCTCGGGGATCCCAAACAAAGAGGATAAAGTCAAAACAAAAAAAAAGCCAAAAAAAATATCCCATGGTGTCCCTGATCCTGCCTATAGTCTTGCAGATTGACCCCACTGGGGTTTTAACCCAGGACCTTCCAGTTGCAGGGCACTGCTTTACCACTAGGGTATGGCCCATCTCTGACATACCTTTGCATAGGGGTGGTATTCATAATTGGTCCAATTTGGTTTTCATCCACAATTGGGTTCTCCTAAAAAAACTGAGTATTTTGAGTCCTGTGAACGACTTACCCAAAACAGATCTTGCCACCACTTTTACACCTCACATGGGGGTTTGGCCTGGTCAGCTGTCCATGTGAATTGGCAAATGTGTTGCTGTCTGTCAAAAAGCATGGTTCTGCGGTCCTGCCCTGGTCTGTTTTTTTGTCCAAGTGGTGCAGCTATCACACTAAGTAGCTGCTGCCGATACACCAGACGTTTATCTCTCAGGGAAAACCCCTTGTTTTTCACGACATCATCTGCTCTGTGCGTGACCAAACATTGCAACAGCCGGTCCTGCTCTCTCCCAAGCTGCCTCTGCCATCTCCTTCTGTGGCCTAGGTCAAGAAAAAAGCACAAATGCTTCATAAGATAGAGCATTTGGAACAACTGGAGGAGCAACTGGACGAACTACGCAGTCAGGGTTTTGTGCTAATTTTCAGATGGCTCAAGGGAGGGGGGGTGTTCCTGAGAAACCGGATGAGGGGCTTTGATCTCTTACTAGGATTCTTCCAAAACCTAGGGGCATGCCCTTGGGGGCTGGGGAAGGGTCAAATTCACTTTGCCCTCATGTTGCTGTGCGGCACTGTTCAGTTTTCCCCCAAACCCCCTGATTGTACCCACGCTCAGTGAAAACCCCCGTTACCCCCCCCCCCAACCCTGTTTAGATTTGAAACACGAACATCTGGTTTGCTGCAATGTTGAGAACCTCGCAGTTCGAGCAGCGATTGAATGAGTTCATGGCCTGTTTAAATTTTTGGGTGGAGGGGGTATCATCATATTATGGTTTGCAGAGTTCTGTTGCAGGGCCCACAACTGCAGGGTGCAACCATGAGTAGGGAGCCAGGAACAGGATGTGAGGTGCCCCCCCCCCCTTGAAGTCTCCCACCCCTTGAACCCTCCACCTCCCCCGGGAGACAATCACTTCAACGTGTTTGCTAGTTAATATTTAGGCGCTAAACCAGCTGCCAAACGAGCCCCACGCTCCATTGCCTCCTCATCATCAGCCCGTGCCACACACTCAGTCCCTGTCATGCAAACTGAACATATGCAACAATTCAAATTGTGCTAAGCTCGTACCCAGAAGTTCTACACCGTTCCTTTGGATGGTGCGCAAGAGCCCCAAGAACATTGGTGCACTATGGGGGGAGATTCTGAGATTCCAAATGGTGGGGGAGGTAGTAGGCTAGAGACCGAGCGACAGTTGTGTATCAATGTGCTAGATCCTGCCAGCGAGGCCTACAAACTTTGAACTCATGGTTTTGCTGATGGCAGCAGGACCTAGGCCTGTAACCTCGCAGTTTAAGCATGATTTGAATGTCTTGGGTGTCACACACACACTCACACACATGCACACACACACAACTGCATAGTCTGATAGGACCCTGGTTTTGTATCATATTTTGCAGTCCCCAAAACAGGGATGGAGTCTCAATATGCAGGCAGTGTGTATATGTTTTACTGCTGCTTCCATTAGAGGTGCCTAGCTCCGGTGGAGTCTGGATGTGTCTCTACATCACCACACCGCTGTATTCTGGTGCAAGAATAAACAATAGCATCCAGAAGTATAAAGTATAAATAGCATCCAGCAATGATCAGCAAGCATCCAGAGTACAGCACAGTGTAGTTACTAGTGCATAGTCCCCCCAAGGGGTGGTGGTGGTGGGGGGGCACTGTCATTTTGGTGACGGTTTCCTCTGGGGGCTGGGGATACTGTCACACTAGGAGGACTAGGAGGACTATTTCAAGGGGGTGTGTTGGGGTTGCTACAAACTCCTATGTGCCCCAAATATGGGAGGGGGGGGTATAGCCAACAATGCACTTGTGTGAGAGCTTTGCCATGTGTCCATTGCTCTGTTGCATTCATGCTATGGAGACATATGTACAAGAAAGTGCGAAATCCCACTTTAACAGATTACGGGCTTGTGTGCAATCATGTAAACCACCAGCTCCTGCAGTGGAGCGTGGACAGTGGAGCGTGCAGCAGCCACCAGGGTGATTGATGGTGAAGGAGGCAGTGACTGTCTGGAGTGGGATGTATGGGAGTCAAACCAGTGGCTGTAAAGCAGAGGTGCTGGGGAGTGTACTGCAGGATTGCTGCCAGGATGACTGGTGATGCCCATCCCCAAAAGAAGTCACCCCTGCTCCCAGGATGACTGATGATGCCCACCCCTAAAAGAAGTCACCCTCAAGTTCCAGTCCACACTTGCCATCCGTTCTTGATGTAGGTGTTTGTAGTGTGTGTGTTTCACATGCCCGCTCCCTCGTGCGGGTGGGATGTGCTGCAGAAAGAGTGCTCATACCGAGGTAAAGCGAAAGCAGCAAGTGCGGCAGTCTGTCGCAACAGTAGCAACATTTCCGGCAGATGCCGCAAGGTGCAGTGCCCCCTCAAACGGAACCCAGGCACCAGGATGACGGGCCAGCACCAGCAGCGGCAACAGACAGCGGAGCATGCTGCCGCCGCCAGGGGAATTGATGGCCAGCGGCAGCCTGCGATGGGAGTGGGACGGATGGGAATTGAACTCGCGGGTTATGGTATGCGGCAGGCACATGCAGGCACCTGCGCAAGGGCTGCTCAGGTGACCGGTGTTGGGAAGCAGCGGGCGCTGGTCGTCGAGCGCTCGGAATGCTCATCGGTTGGACGTCACGAGGTGCGCCTGTCTGTAGACACCCAAACAGCCCTTGCGCAGGTGGCGGAGAACCTGCAGTCGTGGTCGCACGCGGCTGTGGTGCCGTGCAAGCAGGACGTGCTGAGGCAGGAGGGGGCGAAGGCGCACGCGCAGCAGCTTGCTTTGCACCCGGGACCCAAGTTGGCGTGCATCAACCGCCAGCAGGAACGGAGGATGGGGGGAAAGGAGGGGAAGGCGGAGCGGGCGGCCAAACTGGAGGTCAACATCGAGAAGGAGCTGCTTGCCCGCCTGCACGGTGGCCATTACGAGGTCCCGGCTCCCCTTGATCTGCTTTCTGATCTCGTGGACCACCCGCTGGACGAAGAGGCGAGCGTCCCTGTGCACCGCCACGGCCGCAGCCGCATCCACCGCTGCAGGCAGAAGGACTCTCTTGTGACAGAGCCTGTGCTGGAGGAGGGGCAAGACTTGTCTGCTGCCGCTCCCGAAACCCGGGACGCTGCGGAGGATGCGTGGCAGGAGCGGCCCCCAAAACGGCGTCGTAAGACACCTGCCCCCCGCTCTAGACCGCCAGTGCGTGAGTTGGAGGTTGAAAAGGAGCTGCTAGGATCCCTGCTGGACTGGTGAGGGGCTGGGACTGGCGCACCTGGCATTCCTGAACTCAAGGAACATTCAACGCCTCCCATTACCGCAGGTCCCGTGGCTGGACCGTCATAGCACATGCCGCTTGGCCAGGAGGTCCCCAGTCGAATCCCAAGATGGGCCTAAGCAGGAACGCACAGCTGTTCTATGCGCTTGGGCGCCGGTGACCCCGCGAGCTCGGAGGAATGCTCCGAGGGATGATAATAACAATAGTGGTTTCCTGGCGCCTGAAGATTGCCCGGATACTCTGCCTCTCTGCCATACTGCCCATGTCAGTGGGTCGGGCTGTGAGCAGCTGAAACTGGATGCGGGGCAATGGGCTGTCGAGTGGTCTACACTGCTGCACGCGTTAGCTTGCTGTGTAGTGCGGCCCACACCCTTGTAATATTGAACGCATGGTCTCTGCGGGAGTGTACACCCCTATAATATTTAATGCATGGTTTTGTAAAGTGGTCTACACACCCGTAGTATCTAACGCGCTGTCCAGCCCCACACGGGCCACACTGGTTGAGAGGCGGTGGAGCATTTCCGCTTGATGTCCCAAAGAGTTTGTCGCTGAACAGCCACCGTGACATGTATGCTGTGTACCGCGGACATGGCGTGCGCATCACATGTCCATGCCCATGCACAGGCACCAGGGCGGGCGGGGGGGGTTTCTTCGCAGGAAGCCCCTTGCCGGTGCATTCACATGTACATTTTGTGCACTTGTCTGTGTCTGTGGACAAAGTGCCCACGCCGTTGCACCAGCGCAGGCCGTGGGCACGTGGATGCATCGGACTCCACTGTTTCTGAGGGAGGGGCTTCAAGGGCTGGTGAAAAAGGGTTTGCCCCGGGGAGGGGGGGCCCCTTTGAGCCCCCTCAGGGACGGATTCTGGGGGGTTGGGAAGGGGCTCGGGTGACAAGACCGTTGTTGCAATTGAAGGATTTTGGCGCTGCAGCCATCGGAAGAAAACATTTTGATAAGATTTCCCCAACACATGTACAATCAAACTGATCAGTGCGACGTGATGATCATTTTGAGTCTATATGTCGCCCCCTTGTGCGGGGGGGGAGGCTTACGTGCATTGCGCGCCGAGTGCGTGTGCAGTGCGACTATTTTGGTGTGTGGCCGTACTAAAAATCCATACTTTGTGGTACTTTGGGCATCATTGTTGTTTGACAGCAGGTTTTGATGCTTCTTCCACATTGGGGATGTGGCTTTTCCACCCAGTTTCACCAATTTCCACCCCCTTTCACACATTTTGTGCTCATATCCACCACATCCACTCCTTTCTAGGTTGATTTCTCCCCCACCATGGGGTCCCAGAGAAGGCAGGGGTTATGTAGCCATATTGACACATATTCCGTTGGTCCCTTCACTGATCATCAAACAGGGATTGTGAAGAGAAGATGAAGAGTATGTGGCATGTTAGACATCTCACGTGCGATCTCGATGTCAGATGTCTGGCATGATTGTGTGATGTTGTGTTGGTACACAATGTTCAGGTACAAAGAACTCCAGCACACACAAGTTTCAGTGGAGCAAAACCCATCAAATTTGGATGCAACTTTTTTCAGTGAAAAAAAAAGGATTTTCCATGTCCATTGCAATTTTTACACCCCTTGGCTACTTTGCACCCCCAAGGCTAGGGTAGTAGGTTGCCTAATTCAAGGGGGGCGGCCTGTTCGAATTCCAGACCCCCCCCCCCAAACCCCCCCAAAGTTTTCGAACCCGTCTTTCTCCAATATGAGATTTTTGGGGAAAGGGTCAGGCGCTGAATGTCTTTTGTTTTCTCCTTCCTGAAGGGTTTTTTTTTCCCCTATGTGTCTATACTCAAGATACTCAGAATTTGGTGGAGAATTCAAAAATGTTTGAAAAACACAGAAAATTTTTTGACCCCTGACCTGACCTCCGGGTCTGACCTTGGCTGATGGGAGCCTGAGCTAATGGGCAAATTTTTTCCGAAATTTTTTTTACCCCATTGGTCTATGTTCAAAATGATCAGCGCGTCATGACGATCATTTTGAGGTATGTATGTTGGGGTACCCACTGACCCCCCTCTAGGGACCTGGCGGCTGACCGTCCGACCCATCTCCCCCCCTTTTCGCACCCAGTTGGGGTCTAGAATTTGAACAGGCGCCCCCCTTGGCCTAATTTTAAGGGCTTATGGAAGGGGCGTGCCTGGGAGCTCTTCGGGGGGGATTTGGTCGAAAAGTAGCGTGCAGGGCCCTCGCAGTGCAAGGATTCCCCCTCGCAGTGCAAGGATTCCCCCTTGGAGCATGCTGGCACCGGCCTTGGAGGCACGCCAAGGGGCAGAAGCAGTGCTTGTGAGTCGCAGGACAGCTGTCCCAGTGAGATGATTTCCCCCCGGCTGTTAGGTAGCCCATCAGGCTGCCCCCCTCTCGCATTTTTTTTTGAACCCGCCCTCTTCACCCCCAACCCAGTGGGTGGACAACCAACCTCCCCATCCCTGCGTGGAGCATTCCCCCCTCAAAAGGCCAACAAGTACGTACACCCAGAAGTACCAACCAGCATACTCACTCAGTGTTGATGGCGCACCCCCCTCCCCGCTGCTGACCGGACCATTAGTCCAATAAGTTGTGTATGCATCATCACAGGTGCTATCCACTTTGTTCCGTGGGCACTGCCCTGACGTTGTCCACCCAGCATATGGACAAACCAAGGGCTGTCCATGCATGGTTTGGACCGTCGGTCAAACCTACAGTGCACTTGTGAACTCTTGTGTCCGGCCTCTGCACCATAATTACACAGCTCCCGCAGTAAAAGCACACACAAGCCCCAGCCCCCCCTGCCTCACTGTCTAACTCCCCCCCCCCCCCCACAAAGCTCTTTTTTTTTTCTAAGCACTCGTTGGGCCACCATCCATGGAGGAACGAGTTGCCGCTCCGTTTGCGTGTCAGGGAGGCGAGTGCTGAACTCCTCTGGCCTAATGCATATCCCTGTGACCAGGTCCCTTTGGGGGTACAGTCCCCTTCACCCGCACTCTGAAGGGAGAGGGGGGTTTGAGAAAGGCGCTCCAACAACCTCCCCTGTGCGCAAGCCTACTTTCTTCCACCTCTAGTATGAGGGAACTCCACACGCCGGGAAGGAGGTAAGAGGAGGGATGGGGACTGCAGAGAAGCCAGAAGGATGACTCTCGGTGCAACTGGCGAGGCATTCATTGGGGTCAGCGGCAGTTGGACAGTAACAGACGGCCGAGGCAACCTTTTTTATCCGCAGTTGGGGCTGCAGCCCGGGAGGTGTGCATTCAGCTGTGCACCGTGTGCAGCCCGTCAGCCCTTTTGTTTGAGTACTGGGGCGAGGTCTCTGCGATGGGGCAGCCCATGAAAACAGGATTTTCCCGCCCAACTGTCAAGCTCTGGTCTGGGTATGCCCCAGGGTCTGGCAAAGGCATTCCATGGGCATAGCCTTTTGCATTGGCTGCTGCCAACACCCTCATTTTCTCTGCCCGGGTTAGGGCACAGTACCCCCCCCCCCCCCGGTGCGCAACACATTCAATAAGCTGCTGCGTGCAACGACCTCAAGGCAACATTCGGTACTGTGCTGATGAGCGATAACCGTATACCTGTGTCCTGGGTGTACGGAAGCTAAGTATCCGGCGCTTGATTCCCCCTGTGCAACACAGCATGGGGAGGGATGTACATGGCTGGTCGGAGACAGATGCAATGGAGTACAGGAGCCGTCCATGTCTGCAGGGGGGCAGGATGTGTGGAGGAAGCAAAACTGTACAATTTGCACTGTACAGCACTGTACCCCCCCCCCCCCCTTGTATAAGCTACGCCCTTGTCCAAGCTACAGTAGGCGTAGGGACCGTATTAATTTGGGACCTCATTTTAATTCGGTACCAAGCGTAGTGCAGCCGCATAAGGCATGGGTTTGGTGACGGATTTGCGAGTCACATAGAGTCATGGACACATTTGTTGTGAGTGTTTGCCATTTGAACCCAGATAGCTCTGATTTTTGGGATGTTTGTGCATTATATGCCCCTTTCTTGCACTGGCTCACCATGCAATCCTCTCTTTTTGAATCTGGGTGCCCGGTGTTGGTAGTTGTATGTGTTGCGCGCAAGCTACGCCCGTGTCCAAGCTACAGTAGGCGTAGGGACCGTATTAATTTGGGACTTTGGCGTAGCTTATACAAGGGGTGGGGGGGTACTGTACTGTACGAAACAGTGTACTGTACTGTGTACTGTCCAGAGAACAGTACTGTGCTGTACAGTGTACACCCCCACGGCCGCCCAGGGGCGCGTGACCTCACCGTGGTGTGGGGGTGAAACCACGGGGGGGACACCCCTGGGCTAACACGCAATCTGGGGGATGGCCCAGTCCAGCCGCGGCGGCTGGGTCGCGGGATCACGCGCCCCATCCCCCGCCGGCCACCGTGGGGGAGCCACGATGGTACAGGGCGGGCTCCACCGGGGGGTGGTGGTTAGCGAGGGTTTCCGGGTCTCCCTGTGGCCCAGCCCACCCCAGGGCTTGAGTTTCCCCCCCTTCCCCAGCCCATGCACTCCGCGTGTTCTGCACAGGTGCATCATGGGATGGGGATCGAGTTCATTGACATGGGGGCTACCATAGCCTCCGCAGTGCCCGGTCGGGCCAACGGGAGTTTGGGGATTCCGGAGTAAAGGGGAGACAGCGTCGTAGCCGGGGAAAGGGCCAGAGCCTGCCGCTACGGTGCTCACTGTGCCTGGGCGATGGCACCTACCCGCAGCTTCGGCAGTCTGGCTCCCCATGAATTAAGGGGAGCCCCCCCCGGGCCACAGGAGAACGGGACAATCCATGACGGAAGGGGAGGCCCCCCGAGCTTATACCGCGGAGGGGCACCATCCGCCCGGCGCTGCCTGGAAAGAAGGGGAGGCCCCCCGGTCCACGGGTCGCTGTCCGTGGGGGGCGCCACCTTCGGTGCCCCCACGGGTGTAGAACATGTGAGGTGAACTAAGGGGAGGCCCCCCGAGCTTATACCGCGGAGGGGCACCATCCCCTCCCAGCGCCCGGTGGTGTCTTGAAAGAAGGGGAGGCCCCCCGGTCCACGGTTCATTGTCTGTGGGGGGCGCCACTTTCGGTGCCCCCACGGGTGTGGAACATGTGGGGTGAACTAAGGGGAGGCCCCCCAGTGTTCTCGACCAGGGACTCGATTTGACCTATGTGATGTGTATGTATTAATTAATGTACGTCGTATAAACAATGAACCTCAGTATTGTATAATGTACGCCTTCGGTCAACAGCCCGGGAGGGCCGGAGGTCCAGGTAAAAGCCCCGGACCCCCCAACGGCAGCCCCGAAAGTGAGCGCACCACCGGATGGGGCATGTTTGCGGGGTAACTTTGTACGTAGGTAATGAACGCATTAAATAGAGCCTACTGCCGTAACTACCGCTTAAAGGGTTAATGGTCTCCCCCATGCCCGGTTAAGTGCGCTCCACAGAGCCGGACCCGACCGACCGCGCTGAGGCGGGCCCAAAAATGGGTATGGCAGGCCACACGCAAGTGCTGGCAGTCACGCCTCAACGCACCCCGCGGGCTTAAACTGCCCAAGGGGCCCCTAAATTCCGTTACGTTCGGAAGTTAAGCCCCGGCGGAATTTAGGGTTGTTGTGGTTAAGAGGACTCACGTTGAGTCCCGGATACTGCTACCCCGGGGCCATGACCCCTGGTACCGCCTGCCTACTCCCCCCGCTGCTGCTTAGGGTAGCTTGGGAGAGCAGAAGGCACCCCCGTGGACAGCTCGTGGTGCGAGGTGTTAGTACGGTCTTCAGACCGGATGACCCAGCCCGGGGCCCCACAACAGGGGGTGCCTGCTGGCCGCAGGCCGCTGCCGAGGGAATCAAAGGAGCTGGGTGCACCCCCGTGGACGGCTTGCGGAGGCGAGGTATTAGTACGGTCCTTGGACCGGATGACCCAGCCCGACTCCACGGCAGGGGGTGCCAGGGGTATGTCAGGTCACAGCGACGGCCGCCGGCAGAGCGGGGACCACTGCCCCCCCGACCGATTGGACCGCACCGCTTCAGACCGCCGTTCCCTGCGGACGTTCATGGAGGCGATCTCAGGGGTACAAGGTGGGCACACGGCCCTCCCCCGCAGCGATGGGGACGCCCGAATCCCACCGGTCCCGCCCGGGCCTTTGGGGGATAGGGATGCCCCGAGGGGGAACAAGGTATGCACAATGCCCATCCACCCCCACACAGCGGCGGATACACCCGAGTCCCTCCGGTTCTGCCTGGGCCGCTTGGGGGATAGGGATGCCCCGTGGGGGTACGAGGAGACACACACACCATCCACCCCCACACAGCGGCGGATACACCCGAGTCCCTCTGGTCCTGGTTGGGCCCCTTGGGGGATAGGGGCGCCCCGTGGGGGTATGAGGTCACACGCATACCATCCACCCCCACACAGCGGCGGATACACCCCAGTCCCTCCGGTCCTGGTTGGGCCGCTTGGGGGATAGGGACGCCCCGTGGGGGTACGAGGAGACACGCACACCATCCACCCCCACACAGCCGCGGATACACCCGAGTCCCTCCGGTCCTGCCTGGGCCGTTTGGGGGATAGGGGCGCCCCGTGGGGGTACGAGGAGACACGCACACCATCCACCCCCACACAGCGGCGGATACACCCGAGTCCCTCCGGTCCTGCCCGCGCCGCTCGGGGGATAGGGACGCCCCGTGGGGGTACGAGGAGACACCACACCTTCCACCCCGACACAGCCGCGGATACACCCGAGTCCCTGCAGTCCTGCCTGGGCCGCTTGGGGGATAGGGACGCCCCGTGGGGATACGAGGAGACAAGCGCACCATCCACCCCCACACAACGGCGGATACACCCGAGTCCCTCCGGTCCTGGTTGGGCCCCTTGGGGGATAGGGACGCCCCGTGGGGGTACGAGGAGACACGCACACCATCCACCCCCACACAGCGGCGGATACACCCGAGTCCCTCCGGTCCTGGTTGGGCCCCTTGGGGGATAGGGGCGCCCCGTGGGGGTACGAGGAGACACGCACACCATCCACCCCCACACAGCGGCGGACAAACCCGAGTCCCTCCGGTTCCGCCTGGGCCGCTTGGGGGATAGGGGCGCCCCGTGGGGGTAAGAGGAGGCAGGGACTCCCCGGGGGGACGAAACTAGGGGCCCAGCCCCAAGGTGTGTTCAGCAGCTAGCTCCGCAGCGGTTTCGGGCCTATAAAGGGATGGGAGTGCCCTTGGGGGCCATTCAAAAGGCAGTCACCAGCCCGCCCCTACACCGAACACAGGGGGGCGGTTGTGGAGGGACCACTCGACAATCACGGGAAACATGCCACCTGGGGTGCGGCTTATAAGTCCGTCAAGAACGCCCCATACAGGGCAACCCCTTGGTCGGGTAGGCCCGGCACGGCGTGGTGGGTACGGACAGTGGATAGAGGGCTCCACGGTGTTCGTTTCGGCCCTGCTTGAGCGCCAGCGAGAATTCAGGTTGCGCCTGGTGTCCGTTGCCAGCGGCCCAGGTGGCACCGACCCGTGGGGTGGTAATGGGTCTGACTTAGGCGACCTCCATAGGTGCGAATTGCGGTTCAAACCCAGAGAGGGGCTGCGATATGAGAGGGGCACCGCCCATCGCGTCAGGGGTAACCCTGGACTGCCAGGGATCCCGTCGACCAGTAGTGTTCTCAGCCCGTGGGGCAGGGGTGGGTTACCTCCCTGGCTACGTTAGTGGTGCAAACGTACGAAACGGGTACATTTGGACGCGGCGTCCAACAGGTGAGACCCTTAACGGGGGGAGTCACACAGCGGCCCCCTCTTGGAGATCCCCCACGCCATTCCTTCTCGCCGTGTCGGTATATAGGGACGGACTGTGCAGAGGGGCAGGATACGGTAACCCCGGTCCTCAGTGTTACATGAGAGGTCGAGAAGACGTGTGCGGGACCAAGGCGCCTCCGACGCCCCCCCCGTACCCGGAGGAGTACGTAGGCGGCTGCTTCCGGCGCAATGTATGCCATGGGGTGCGGGACGGGCTGCCCATATGGGCTCCCCCCCGCTCCCTGTGGGGTGACGAGGGATAGCCGTAGTTAGGGGACCTTCTTCGGGTCCGCGTTCTGGTCTGCCGCCCTCCATCGCGGAGGGAGGGGTGCGGAGTACCGGGGTACCCCCGTCTTTGCAGGACCCAGAGAACGCACAATGAGTAATCCAATCGACCTAGCCTTCCCCGGGGAACCCGACTACCGGGATTCCCCGCTGCTGGACGCTATCCAGTAGGGGCGATCGGCGGCGCACCAGCGCCTGCGGGACAGCTGGTCGGTGGCCAGCGACAAGGCACTGCTGCAGGCCGCCGCGGACCCCCTTCCGGAGGTCGCCTGAGGGCGACCACAGGAGGTGCCGGACGCCCTACGCCGGGCCCGGCGTCTGGGGGTGATCACAAGTATCACCTCCATGGGGGTCATCCTGACCCCCCGCGGGCTGTGCCTCACCGCTACGGTCACGGGGTCGTACGGCGCCCAAACCCTCGTCTCCCAGGACGTCCCCCTCATGGTGGCCGCTGGGGGGCCCCTGGTCGAGTACCTGGGGAGTACTATGCATCCGCGTCACTTGGATTTGGCCCGTCGGGTCATCTCGGGGTGTGCCCCTTTCGACACTCTGCGGCCGCCGAAACGCTTGGCGCGGATGCTGAACTGGACGAAACTTTGGCCGAGTCGGCCAGCGCGCCACAGGTCCATCACAGCACTGTGAACGCGGTGTTATGTCCCATAGCCCCATTTCTCTCCCCTGGCTGCCAAGCCGACTGGGGTCGCTTGAGGGCCAAGGACCAAGTGCGGCTTCTTTGGGCCTTACCCAAATGGCCTACGGAGGTCCTGCATCACATGTGTGGCACCGGGAACGAACTATGGGCTGGGCTTATGGTATGGACCTCCCGGCAGTTGGGCGGCGCCAGCGCGGGAGTACTGTTGACCCCGCTACCAAAGGGGTTACATGAGATTCGGGACTGGCCTCTGGAGATCCTCCGGGGCGCTTTCGAGGCCTCCACCCTGCCGATTACCACGGTGGAGGCTATGGGGGAATTACTGGGCGATATCACGCCTTCGTGGGCCTCTGCCCCCGTTCCAGCACTGCTCGCTAGTCGGGGCAGTGAGCCCCCCCTGACCGCGATGTCCTGGGCGAGGGTCTTCTCCCGAACCGGAGGAAGTGGAGTTGTGGGAGACAACGCCGGCCCGGGAGGCACAGACACCCCGCCGGTGGTGGACGCAGACGCCGAAGGGGACGGCGATCCCAGGCAACCTTTCGTGAACATGGACGGGGTGGACCCATCGGTCACGGACCCCTGGCGAGCTTTGGAAGCTCCCACATGCCCTCCGGCCACGATGGCCCTTACCTATCCGGAGGGGAACAACTTGCCCCCCCAAGAGGGAAAGCCCCCGGTTGGGGACTCCCCCTCCAACCCTTTGGGGGTCAGCCGTACCATCCAGTTTGGGGTCTACTCCATATATGAACATGACGCGGAGACCCCAATAGGCGGGCCTCTGGAGGGTTCTCCCACCCTGGTGGTGATAGCAAACCCCGCGGGGTCAGGGCAGGGGACTGATCCTGTGCCGGCGGGCCTTCAAACCCCTAGCAGGGCCGAAGGCCAAGGAGTTCGGGTCGTCATGGAGACTACGCCGAGGCTTTCAGACCAATGAGTCCAGTAGGGGGCCCACCCGAGTACCACGGGGGACCCCCAAGACTTCCCCCTTGGGGATCCATACGGGCGCAGCTGCTCACGCCCCACGAGGGTCCGCTCACATAGGACGCGACAAGGGCCCTTTCCCGCCCGGCGGACCCGACGTGGGGCTGACTTGGAGCGACGGAGTTGGGCGCCTCCTCCCGAACCCCCCCGAACCTCCTCATTGGAACCCCGGGGGACTATCGCCGCCCGGGGAGCCCGGGTATAGGGGCTCACACCCCTTTGGACGAGGGCCTCGGCCCCTCTCAGTGGGATACCCACCGCATTCAGGACTTGGAACGTGACTTGGAGGACGCACATGCCACATGCCAGGCCCTGTCAGCCGAGCAGGAACGCCGCGTGCAGGAGCTGCAGCAGGCCCGGGCGGATCCGCGCCGCGCGGAGGCGGACCTCTCCGCTATGCGGCGGGACCACGCCACGGTCAACGGGTAACATGTGCGGCAACGGTCCCGCACAAGGTCCCTCGAGGAGGAGGGCAGCAGCCTCCGCCGGCAACTCGCCAACGCCCAACTGGCGGCGCGCGATGTGGCAGGGGTGGTTGACGAGCGCCTTAACCGGCACGTCCCCGCCATCCTCGAGGCTGCACAGATGGTGTGGGATGAGCACGTCTCCCAGCCCATGGTGGAGCAGGCCTTGAGGGGATGGGTACCCGCGGGGTACGGGCCGCCCTCCACGGCCAACCCGAACTTCCGGGAAATCTGCGCGACTCTGCGCCGCGGTCCTCCGTGTGGACCCCCCCCCTCCTCCCTGGAGATCCTCTCACGTCGCTTGCGGGTCACGTCGCAACCCATC
The DNA here is from genome assembly GCA_964036045.1 of Eutreptiella sp. 'Long Island Sound 2002'. Classification (NCBI taxonomy): domain Eukaryota; phylum Euglenozoa; class Euglenophyceae; order Eutreptiales; family Eutreptiaceae; genus Eutreptiella; species Eutreptiella sp. 'Long Island Sound 2002'. The sequence goes on along the minus strand of OZ038382.1, from coordinate 6,465,823 downwards.
CTCCGCTTCCCGACAGAGGGCGTGGGACATGGGCCCCATTGCGGGGTGTCCACGGTCACACATCCATTGGGCCCAGCCCAAGCGCCGTGTGAAGCGCAGATGGCCACCCCGTCGGCCCCCACAGCCGGACACCTCCGCGTTGACGGAACCCCCGGGAGCTGTTCCGGAGGGGACGGGACTCCTTCTGCCGCCGATCCGGCCGTGGCCGTTGCCGCCACCCCGGGACGGGATGGGCTCCGCGCCCTGCTGGTGCACCTCAACTAGGTGCCACAGGATTCGCAGATGGGGGAGGCCCAAAAGCTCCGCGTGCACCTGGCTACAAGGCTGGACCTCCCCCCGGAGTTCCCACGGAGCAACCTGCGCAGCCAATACACGGCTCTGGGCAAGCTCTTGCCCACACGGCCCGAACTAGACCGGATGGTTGGGCACTTCGTCCAGGAGCGCCAGCTAGCGCCCGCCGCCCCCCCCGGACCCGGCTCCCGACTCCGAAGGGGCGGCAAGGGTGACGGCAGCTGCAAGGGCCAACCAAGCCGGCGGGAGCAGCAAGCCATCCGGGAAGGGCAATGGCGGCCCGGACTACGATACGTACTCCGTGGCCGTCATGGTCCGGTGGCGCGTCGACCCACGCGACCCCCTGGAAACAATCTACCCCATGTCGCCGGGACGCCTGGGCATGGTCTTGAAAAAGGCTTTTGGGGACTTCCGTGTGTCCTACATCAAGGACGAAGGGCAACTCTGCCACACGGAGGACGGGGGATGGGTCATCGTGGGCATGCGGCCCGAGGCAGCCCCAGCCCTAGAGCGCAACGGTGGCAACTCCGATAGGCAGTTTAGCTACTAGTGGTCCAGGACCAGCCGTCAGCCATACACAGGGGGCCTTCTGCCTTCGGTCCCACCACTTGGAAAAGAACAACGCTATTCTTCTTAGCTCAGCCGTGCCTGAGCTTTGGTTTTGCTCGTCGGGTGGTGTGTGTGTGCGCATGCGTGTGTGCAGTGAGCCTCTGTACTTGTAGAGCATTTTTGCTTGTTGCCAGCAGACCATAGGTGGTCACACGTAGAGCCTGCTCCGTGACACTTTGGAACGACCCGGTCTGTGAATATGTCAGTTGACGATTTTGCCGTCTTCGCGAAGGGAACAATTTGTTCCCAGTTCATTGATAACGTTCCCATGCTGGAGATAGCCAGGGCTGCCTCGCAGGTGGAGATGAAGCTGTCGGTGCTGCTGGAACGCAGGTCAGAGTGGGAGGCTAGTTTCGTCGCCAAGTACGGAATCGAGTTGGGGGAGGTGGGGCTGGTGAAGATGATCGCCTCGTATTGCGTCATGGCCCAGTGCGACCTGGATGTGGCGTCGCTGGGCTTTGTCAAGGTGGAGGTACCACCCCAACAGCCGCAGACGGTGTCGCCAGAGCTTCTGGAGCTCAAGCAGTTGGTTCAGGGACAGGCCCTTGTGATGGAGGGCCTGCGCAAGCAGTTGGAGGCGGTCAGTGCCAAGGCCGAGGCGGAGTCCAAGAGGAAAATGGCGAAGGTCCCGCCGCTGTGTAAAGCGGAAATCGTGAAGGTGAGGGAGTTGGATTCTAAGCCCCAGTGGGTCTTCGCCAGCCTTCTCGCGCTGTCCACCTTGTTGTGGCGCAGGGAGGTGCCCCAACACGAATACGTCTCCAAGTACAAGGACAAGGAAAAGTTCACGGACGCCATCCTGGACGAGCTGGCGCCGGTGGTGGACGCGGACTCCGCGGACACGGAAGTGTGGCAGCTGGAGTCCATGGATGATGACGAACTTACGCGCCTTCGGAGTTTTGTCCAGGCGGTCTGGACGTTCACGGTGACTAGCCTGTCGGCATACAGGGGCAAGAAGGGCTTGGACCCCGGACCGGTCGGTGAGGGGTCGGACGCGGCCGAGGATGCGTCCGATGTGCCTGTGCTGTCCGCTGGTTGTACGGGAGCGGCGGAGGAGGAGGTGGTGGGGCGGCGGCTGCAAGCCATGAAGGGTAAGTTCCGCGTTGAGGGGGGCCGCCGCCTGTACACCGCCAAGCCGGGTGCCGAGCCGATGGACGTCACCAATGCCCCGGTGACAGCGTGTCGGGCATGCAAGAACGCTGGGAGGGGAGTGAAACGGCATTGGTTTCACGAGTGCCCCGGCTTTGACTGATGGGGAAGCTGCCCCATCCGGCCCATCCCTCCCGAGCCCCGGGGGGCCTTGGTGGTTCTCGGACCGTCGGACTTCCGGGATGGCGAGGACGTGGTCTGGCGCCTGGTGTGGGCAGCGTGGAGACGGATATGGAAGGAGGATGAGATCACCTCCGTGGACGCCCTGCAGGCATCCTCCTGGGCAAAAAGCACCATGGGTACGTATTGTACCCACTTCCGCAAGATGGCCCTCTGGGTGGGCTACACGCCCACATCCGAGCTTGAACAAGCGGCGTGCCGCTACATTTTCCAGTTATGGGGACTGGGGTACTCGGGAAGCTCCCTCAAGGTCGCAGTGTCGGCGTTCCGGGCGCTGGAGGACATGGGATGGCTGCCCGCGTTCGTCAGTCGCCGGGTCTGGCGCTGTGCCAAGTGGGCGCCCACGGAGCCGGCCCTACGGCCCTACGCAGGTTTGGACGACCTCCGCAACTTCGCGCTGGCTTGCACGGAGCGACCGCAGTGGACCGTCTATGGGATGGCAGTCGTGGCATTCACCTGCCTTCTGCGGGTGGGTGAGGCCGCGCCCCTCCGCCGGGGGGGATCCCGGTGTCGGGGATTGGCGTTCCGCACGGTCAAGGTGGCGCCGCGCATCGTGCGCAGGCGACTCGGGAAGTATGCCCAAGAGTGGCTGGGCTGGCTCGATGCCACGGGGGCCACGTCTGCTGTCGTCGGAGCGCAATTCTGTCCGCAGGGACCAGCTTTCATGCAGTCGGTCATGGCTGCCGCGTTGGGGGGCAGCGACAACCCCCACGCCAGGTGGCACGCATGGAGGCGAGGGGGCTCCGCGGCCCTGCGATGGTTGGGGCTGCCCATCAAGTGGCTGGCTTGGTGGGGGCGGTGGCTTTCGGAGACGGTGGCAGTCCACTACGCCGACGCGCCCGACGACTTCGTCGTCACGACCGAGGCTGTCCTCCCCTGGCCCCCTGACAACCATGCAGGAGAGTTCGTTTGGCGCGCCGTGTCCCTCCGGGACGTTTTCCCGAAGGAGCTCCTGGAGCTCTGTGCCCCTGATGCCGATGAGCCCCCACAATGGGGAGGTGACGGGGATGGGTCGGCAGGAGGTCGGGGTGGATCGTGCCCTGGGGAGTCCGCGAGTCCTGCCGCTTCGGGAGCTGCTGGGAGGGAGGACCGGGCTGGCGCACGTGACCCGGGGGCCCCTCCGGCCCTTACGGCTGTTGAGGGGTCCTCAGGACGCGGGCGCCGGCCGCGGGGAGACGGGGGGGGGGAAGTCATTGATGTGGATGCAGACCCCCCACCTGCCTCCGCAGCAGGCTCCTCCATCAGGCGGCTGCGCATCGCGGCCCGCAGGACGGGTGAGGTCGCGTCCGTCTTGGGCAAGCGGAAGGCCGCGGGCCCGGCCAGGATTGTGGGTGCGGCTGCCCGAACGGCAATTTCCCGTCGCGTCGGAGCTGGGTCAGTGGGTGCGGGAGCGCCTTCGGACCGGTGAGTGGGACGCCTGGTTGTGCTCCCTGCGGGCTTGTCTGCCCCGCGCACCGCCTGGTTTACTGGAGCGTCGCCTGTTGCAGTTTCTGGAGTGGGGCAGTGAAGCTGCCCGTGATCTCAGACAGCCGGAGTTTCTGCGAGTCTTAGCTGTGGCTTTGTCCTCATTTAGCCCTGAGGTTTGGGAGTCGCTCTTGCATGATTCGACGTCGCCCAAATTGCTTATGCAGCGTATCAGGGAGGAGGTATTGGCGCGGGGTTTGGGGCCGGTGGGGCGTGTGGATATCCCCCGCGAGGTCTGGGATAGTTGCGTGCCGGACGGCTTCGCAGAATTGGTAGGCAGGCAGTTTTCTGGGATAATTCCCCCGTCGGATGAGGCGGTGGTCATGATGAGGGCATTGCGGGACCAGGGTTTGCTTTTCCCCCTGCCGCCGGGGTCACCTGGGCCCAATGGGGGTGTTTTTGCGATACCCAAGACGGAGGAGAAGTGCAGTTTGATTGTCAATCTGGTGCCCCTTAATGAGGAGATGCGGTCTCGGCCGGAGAAGTTCTCCCTCCCCTCTGTGGAGGTGTTGGCCCTTTTGGCGCAGGTGGCACAGCAAGGGTCCTCCTTTTTCCTCCCCTCTTTTTATGCCCGAGCGCGTTGCATGAGGCCGGTGTGGGATATTCTGTCCCTGCCGGGGGGGGGGGGGAAGAGCTGTGCATGTGCCACATCGACCTGAGTAATTGCTTTTGGTCACTTCAGCTGCCGCGCGAGTTCTGGGGGGCCTTTCGCGTCTCGGATGGAGAGGGGGGGGTGTTGGCTTTCCGGTGCTTGCCCTTTGGGTGGAAGTACAGCCCCCTCCTGTGCCAGCGAGTGTTAGAGGGTCTGGTGGCCGGCGCGGGGCTGTTGGGGGTGCTGGTTTTAATTTACTTGGATGATGTCCTGGTTGTGGGGCGCGGCCGCGCGCGTGTGCGAGAGCAGACGGCAAGGGCGGCAGAGGCGTTGCGCCGTGCAGGTGCTGTAGTCAGCCCAAAGAGTACGTTAGAGCCTGTGCAGCGGCTGGTGTGGCTGGGGAAGGATATTGATTTGCAGGGGGGGGAGGTGCGGACTGCTGGCAACGCGTGGGAAGCTCTGTTTGCGCATTGGTTGAGGTTGTCTGTGGGACCCTGTAGGGTAAAACGGCTGCAGCAGTTCTTGGGGCGGGCACAGTGGATATGTCGCCCGGGTTCTGGGCACAGTCCGCACCTGTCTGGTGTGTGGGCTCATGTGCTCTGGGCGCCCCCCCGGCTGCCGTTTACCCCAGTGCGTTTGCTTAAGTCTATGTGCGTGGCGTGCGTGCTTGCCAGGAGGCAATGGTCAGTGGTGTCCCTCCCCAGGGTGGTGAAGCGATCGCCGTTGGTTGTTTACGTCGACGCGGCGCTGGACGCGGGTGAATACCGGCTGGGCCTGTTTTCGATGGATGTGGGTTCTCGATCGGTTGTGCCCGCGGAGCAACCGCCCAACCAGCAGTGTGCGGAGGCTGCCGCGCTGCTCTGGGGCTTGAAGCTCATCCTCAATGTAGGCGTTCGGGAGGCCCATTTGTTTGGGGATAATGCGGCGGCACTAGTGCAGTTCCTTCGGTGTAAAGCCAAGGTGGGGCGTAAATTCCAGCAGTCCATTCTGAAGCGTTTCCGCTACCTGTGGGCGTCGTGCCCAGGCTTCACGGTATATATGCACTGGGTGCGTGGTTCACATAATCCCGCTGATCCTATCAGTAGGTTGAGTGACAACTTCAATGGAGATCTGGGTTTGGCGCGCGAGGTGGCGGCGCGCAGGGTTGGGGATCTCTGGGCCTTTCCCGATAGGCGCACGGTTTTTTTGTGGACCCTGGGGGTGCCTATGGGGCCCTTTGTTCTGCCGCATTCGTGGAGAGCGGGCCTGTGGTCCCCGGGGGGTGGTGAAGGGGGGGCGGAGTTCCACGAGGTTTTTTTGCAGTACCGCTTGGAGGAGTCGGTGGGTGCAATGACTTGATGTCGTGTAGTGCCGGCGCCTGCTTGTAGCACTCGTTTTCTCTTGGTGCATGTGATCATGACCCGGCGCCGCCGTAACCGCCGTGCGCGTAGCGGCGGGCGGAGGCGGGGCAAGAGCCGCTCGCGCAAGCGTTCGGAGGAGGCCGTTCAGCGGCGCGCGGCGCGGCGCCGCGCCGCGCTGCGGGAGAAGTTGGGAGCCTTGGTGGGCCGCAGGGCCTGTCACCGGGTGCTCCTCCGGAATGGGGTGCGGCTGTACGTCGCGTATGGCGTGCCAGAAGATCCCGGGGAGAGGGACGACTTCCTGGGTGCCGCAGCCATGGACATCGCCAAGCGGGTTCGGGGGCAGGCGACGCGGCGCACCACCGAGGTTGGAGACCCCGGGGTGAAGCCGGGGGGCAGACACACTTGCGGGGGGATGTGGGATGTGGTGACGGGGTCGAGGGGAGGTCAGAGGGTGGTGGTGTCACTGACGGACTGGAACGGGGGTCGTCGTACCCCCGTCCCGTATCTATGGGTGCAGGGGTCTTATCCCTTGGTGGTGCGAATAGCTGGCCACTTCAGGCCGTTGGTGTAGTCTGTTTTTTGGGTGGTCAGCCGGTCTCCGAGGGGCTGGGGTGGGAGTGTGCGCTCACCCTTTGCTTTGCGTTCTGTGTCAGGTCTCTGAGTGCCACCCTGGGATGGCCGGGCTGCTTTGCGCCCGGGCATTGCTCGCGCATTTGTGGGCGTTTTTTGGCTTCCATGGCTGCGCAATGTTCTGGTTGTTGTGTGTGGCTCGTATTCTCTCTGCGTTTTGGCAGGTCCAGTGTGCGCAGGCGGGAGCCCTCCGGGCGATTGTCTGTAGAGGCGGCCCTGCCCTGCGTGGATGTCGCGGGCTGATTTTGTGGTTATATGCCGGGCGTTGGTCCTTTGGCCTGCACCGCTGCCACTTTGTTGTGGGTCCGGGGTCCATGCTTTCTTAGGGTTGGAGCTGGGTTGGGCGCTGGCCCGCCATTTTGGGATCTGCTGCGGATCTCAGGGGTGCTGCCCTGGGCTGACCGGGCAGCTCTGCGACAGGGCGGCAGTGCCTGACGGTCGCTGTACATTTACCGCTTCCTCATTGGCGGCGGCAGGGGTCGTCCACGCTCTCTTGGGCTTGGTCTGCGGACGCCTGAAGCCTGGCGGGTGGCGCCGGTGTGTGCGGGGCGCCTTTGGCGATTTATGTTTGGGGCGGCCGTATACTTCGAGGGTGTGGCGTGCGTTGCGCATGGGAGCCGCTGGGTCTCAGACCTGCGCCGGGGGGGGGGGGGGGGGTTATGCGGCAGTTTGGCATGAACGAGACCCACGAGGAGGCGGCACACTGACGAGATGTGCCACAGGAGACGTGCGTGTTTTGCCTCGTGTTTGCGTGTTTGCTTGTGGTTTTAGCAAAATCTTAGCTCAGCCGTGCCTGAGCTTTGGTTTTGCTCGTCGGGTGGTGTGTGTGTGCGCATGCGTGTGTGCAGTGAGCCTCTGTACTTGTAGAGCATTTTTGCTTGTTGCCAGCAGCCCACCCGTCCCGCCCAATGACGCTATTTGCGACTTCTATTGCCCATACCGGGCTTTTGTGACTGCCCACGAGGAGGCGGCACACAGCCGTCAGCCATACACAGGGGGCCTTCTGCCTTCGGTCCCACCACTTGGAAAAGAACAACGCTATTCTCCAATGCCTCCGGAGCGTTGACCTCGTGGCGGGTCCCAATGGGGTTGTTCGGGCCCGTGACCGGGATGGGGCCGGGGACGAAGGCCGCAAGCGGCGCCGTTCCCCCTCCATGTCTCCGCCACGTACGTCCCGCCGATCGGAAGAGGACTACACCCCGCGCCGGGGAAGCAGGTACTCCTCCCCGGAGGAGGAGCCATACCGGGGGGGGCTCGCGACATACTCCCCAATCTTTGGGGGGCCCGCGGGACGGTCGGTACGACGACCGGAGACAAACCGACTACCGCCCGCCGGCACGGGGCGAACCCAGTCGTCCATCGCCGCAATGGCTCCATCGGGAAGACGTGAGGGGGCCGGAACACCGGCCATACAAGGCCCATGGGGGCTATGGGGAGCGTATTGCTTACCCTCGCCCGGAGTCCTATCCTATGACCCAGGCGCACCGGGCACCTGTGGCGAGCCCCCCGCCGGCCGCTTATTGGGGCCCGCCACCCTTGGACCCTCGTTATTCGGGGGATGGCCGGACGTCCCTCTACGGGGCGACCATGCCCCCGCAGGGGACGAACATCCAGCAGGCGCCGTACCAGCACCAGCCATACATGCCGGTTCCCCCAATCGCGGACGCCACAGCGACTCCCTCAGGATATTCGGGGCCTTGGTACGGGGAGGCAGTGCCGGTGACCGTTGCCGCGCCTCCGGTGGCGCCGGTGGCGCCGGTGGCGCCCCCGTTTGGGGGCCCAGCCCTTGAACGACGCCCCGATGTTTCAGAGCTTCCCGTGCCCGTTACATTGGGCTAGGGGGCCGTGGATGTCTTCTCCCCGGGGGCCATGGCTCACGGTCAACTCATGCGTCTGGCCCGCGACTCCGTGTGCCCGGGCCGGCCCGTTGCCCAGTGGGGGATAGTATTCGGCATGTCCGGCGCTTTGCACGGCGTCCGTGACATTGCCGCAGCGCCGGAGAACCTGCCGGGTCTCCACCCTGCGTTGGGGCACGTATCACTCTTCCAGGGCGACTGGCGCTTACCCGCCATCCTACAACAGTGGGCGGCCCACATGGCCATTTACCGGGTGTCGGGCGGCCACTCCATACAGGTATACAGCGGCGGGGGGGGCGTTACACACCCGCTCGGGGCGGAAGGCTCCGTGACGTGGGTGCCCCGGTCCGCCTACAGCCGTGGGCGTGTGGTCTTCAAGGCGGCGTCCAACGACTCCACCTCCTACGCCGCGGCTAATATCGACGTCAGGGCGCTGGGACGGTACCTGCGGCGGTCCATAGCTGGAGCTACCCTCCAAGGCCAGACAGGCCATCCTCCGCCGGCTGGAGAGCACGGTGGACCCGAGAGGCCTGGGGACACCTGAGACGTCCACGGGCCCACCGGGGACGGAGAGTTTCCGGCCGGTTACCTTGAACCTCCGCCGGGGGCTCGCGGGCAAGGTGCAGGCTTTGGGTGGGATCCTGTGTGTGTGGCTGGGGTTACCCAGACCTGGTGGGGTTGCAGGAGGTTGGCAAGCTACCGGCCCACATGGTGGGGGGTAATCTTTTTTTTTAGATGCGAAATCTTTTTTTTAGATGCGCTAAAATTTAAGAAAAGTGCTAAAATTTAAGTCAAAACAGCTAAAAAATGAGCAAAAACAACTAAAAAATGAGCAAAAACATCTAAAAAAAAAGATTTCGCATCTAAACAAAGCACAACAAAACACAAAGCACAAAGCACAAAACTCTGCAAAACAAAGCACAAAGCAAAGAACGGTAAAGAATGCCAACAAGACAGGAGCAGATGGCTGAGCACTTGCAGAATGTGCTTTTGCAGTACACACTACATTACGTGAAGATGATGTAACCCACTTGATGGCGTCGGGACATGCCACTGTGCAAATGATGCACAAGACGCCTTCCTTGTGGAGAAGGGCTAAAATGCCGTGAATTTTTGGAAATGCCAAACATATATAGAACCAGCATCCCTCCCTGTGTGCACCTTGGTCCGTCCATGTTGACCGCCATCTGAAGATATTTGAAACGAGCAAAACTTGAGCATGAAATTATGGGCAAAATTGTGCACCCACTGAGTAGTGCTTGAAAACAACCTCTACGAGGCAATGCCACTCGGCTTTGCGCACCGAATAATGCCTCTAAACAGAGTTTGAGCAAGGAATCTGAACGTTGGGACTGACTGGGCAGACAACAAAAGCTGCAAAAAATGAGCATATAATGCAGGAACGGATGTGTTGAATGCAGGGTTCTCAGGAGTTGATCACTATGGCTAGCAGACACTGCAGCACAGGCACGTGGGTGGCACAATGCACTGCAGAAGAAATGCGCAACAAAAACCGTGAACAAACCTCCCTGTGAACAAAATCTGAGCAAGGAATCTGGAACTTGGGACTGAGTGGAGACTGCCAAAGCTCCAGAAAATGAGCATACAATGCAGGAACGGATGTGTTGGGATGCAAATGTCCCAGGAGTTGATGACGATGGCTGTCAGACACTGCAGCAATGTACAGGAAGGTAGGTGGCACTTTGCATTGCAGAAGAAATGAGCAGAAAAAACCTGGCTGGATCACTCTGCGTGTGAAAAGCGGTCCCCACTCAGCAACCACGACACACTGCTTGTGTGGACAAGCAAACAGTGGGGATCACTGTCATTCTTCTTCCATGTACTAACCACACACCTGCAGAAAGACACGCTGCTCTCTGGAAAACTTCTGGCCCGTCTTGCAAAAGATCCTTGAGCTTAAGGGTCATGGGCAACGGCAAATGGAGAGACGTACCCTCCAAGTATGACGAATTTGTCCCATGCTCACAAAGGCCGATTTGTTTGATGGTCCACCGCCCAGCCACCTGGTCATGTCGCACGTGCCGCTTGGTGTCACAACCCTCACAAGAACATGCGTACACGTTTTGCCGACCAGGAATGGACACAAAACGCCCATCCGCTGTGCGAGCGGCATCCCTCGCTAGCTTGCGAGTTGCGAAGACTTGTCGGTGCAAAGGTGCAAAGTCTACATCCGGGTCTTCAACGGTGGCCTCGGTGGAATTGTTGTTTGCCGAACCGGCAGTGGAACCGTTGTCCAGCGAACCGGAAGGGGCTTGACCAGGGCCTTGACCAGTGGCAGGGCTGGGGGGGACAGTGGGGGGACGCGGTGGGTCTTCAGCAGATACACTCAGCGTCGGTTCTGCAGGCAGGGCACCTTTCAGGATGATGTGGAAACATGTTGTGCAAATAGTTGGGCACCGTGGGTACATTGCAACAGCAGCACGCTGGAGAGCGTCGCCCAGTTGGGCCACTGACACAGTTGCATCTACCCCACAAACACACTTGTTAGGCATGGGTTGTAAACACCGGAGTGAAAGGGGGGCAATCAGTGCAGCAAATTGTCAAGCATGGGTGTGAAAGGCAAGAAGGAAAGGGGGGCAGGGGGGTAGGAGTGAGACATTTGTTCCACCTACCAGCATGTAGTCCCTTCCTCGATCTTGAGACGTCGGTTCCGCTGAGACTTGAAATTGTGCCCCTGGGCTCTGGCCAACATGGTTGAGTGCCCTACTTCACAAAATCCAGGCATTACCTATGATCCGTTCAAATGACCTCTCTGCATAGGTCCCCCAGCGAAGGGAAACCCCTGTTCTCTGAGCAGATGAAATTGTGCACATGGGCTCTGGCCAAGGTGGCTGAGTACCCTACTTTACAACATTCAGACATTACCTGTGATCCTCCCCGATGAACTCTCTGCATAGGCCCCCCAGCTCCAAAGGGACACCCCTGTTGTGAAACACAAGTTCTGCGTAATGCACCTCAAACCTTCCACATTCATGACATCCCTGCATAGGGTACCTCCTCACCGCATGCAGCAGGCAACAAGGAAAGAGGGACACTGGGTGCATATTGGGTCAGTCCCGAAACCCAGGTTCCCCTACTGTATGAAGTTGTGAACATGGGCGGGGGTTGGCTTGATGCAGTAGCACTCCTTGTAACCCCCCCCCCCCGTGCAACTTTTTGAGACATACATGATGATCATGTAAAAATCTTTTTTTTTTAGCGCGCAATCTTTTTTTTTAGCACGGAATCTTTTTTTTTAGCGCGGAATCTTTTTTTTTTTTAGCGCGGAATCTTTTTTTTTTAGCGCGAAATCTTTTTTTTTGTGCTAAAAAATAAGATAAGTGCTAAAAAATAAGATTTCGCATCTAAAAAAAAAGCTTGGACCACATGGTGGCCCATGCCATGTACTGGGCCACTTTCACCCAGGCGGCACATCCGGCGGCCGGGGTAGGGATACTGGTACGTTGGCACCCCACGTTTTTGGAGTTGGGAAGGGACGTCCACTCTAGTGGGCGTGGCATAGCCCTGGAATATCGGAGTCGCAGAGGGCACATCCTGGCCGTGGTGGTTTATCTCCCGGCAGACCAGGCCGGTGGACGTGGTGCGTAGCCTCTCCTCATGGGTCCTGGGTGTCATGGCCCCCCGCCGTGGGGTGTATACCCTGATGCTGGGGGACCTCAACGCCAACCCGGGGTGGGCAGCAGGGTTCCGGATGGCCGCGGTTGCCCTCGCCGTCCTGTGGGGCGAGTTCCTGCAAGACATTGGGCTCACCTGTTGCGTTCCCTCAGCGGAGGTGCCCACGTGGACCGCCGGCGTGGGTGCGTGGGGGTCATAGACCATGTTTTACACCGGCCTGCCCCAAAGGAAGGGCACCTGTGGGTGGACGAGGCCTCCCCCTTCCCCTCTAACCATCGCCCGGTGGTGTGGGACGCTCGGGGCATCCTTGACCCTGAGGACAGGCCCCAGGTGCTCCTGCGCGCCCGGCACTTTCAGGTGCGTGACCCAGGCATCAAGGGGGCCTACCATGCGGCCTTAGCGACCGCCCGCTAGGAGCAGGGCGCGTGGCCGGAGGACCTGGAGGGTCTGTACGCGTACTTCCTGGCATCCACATCCGGGCGGTGGAGAGTGCCCACGGTCCTCCCCGCGAGTTCGGGGAGCTCCCCGGGCGCGTGGACCAGGTTCACCGACAACTCTAGGCCCACGCCAAGAGGTGGCCCAGGTGGTGGGAGTCTTTGGACACCCTCAAGGGGCGGCTTGATCTGCGCAAGGACCTAGCAAAGGCTTGGGAGGTGGGGAACTTGCAGCGGTACCTCGCCCACCTCCCGGAGGTGGCCCCCTTCGCCCGGCCCTCCCGGGGGGCCTTTCGGTGCCTATGTGGGCCAGCCTGCACGCTGCCGGTCCAGCCGCGGTTTTCCGCCCACGTGGACGTGGCTCCGCGGACCCGGGCCAAGGTGGCCTTGGACCAAGTCCAGCAACGACATCAGAAGACACTACGGGAGTTGACGCCGGCGGACGTTAGGAACATCACGGGGTGGATCACACCGCCGCACCCATTGGGCCTGCCTACGGCGACAACCCCGCGTCTGCACCGCATCCTTCAGCGCACCGGCAACACAGCGCCGGCTCGGGACCGGCTGCAATACACGATGCTCCGGGAAATGGACGACGACGGCCTCGGCATCGTATGGGAGGTTGTCAACCGCTACATGCGGGGAGACCGCTTGGAGGCCCTGGCGCACAGGGACCTCCACCTCCTCCCTAAGAAGCCTCCCCATGGTATTGGGGCCAATGACCGCCCACTCACCAACCTTGTTCTCCTGCGCAAGGTTGTGGGCCTGGTGGTGAAGGAGGAGAAATAGCCCTTGCTTCGGGAGCACGGCTTCCTACCCCACAGCCAGTTTGCCTTGTGGCCAGGTACGTCCGTGTGGGACTTCCTCCGAGTGCTCCACGATTATTTCTGGCACCGGTGGAGCTCGGGGGGCGAGGCCTGGCCCATTCTAGACGATGTCCGGCACGCCTTCGGCTCTCCAGACCACGTGTCTCGGGACTAGGTGCACCGGGTGGTGGGCTACGGCCCGGACCTGTGTCGCCTGCACCGTTCTCTGGTGGACGACATGCGCCTCGACATGGGCGGCACGGACGATGTCGACCACGCCGAGGGGTGGTTTGATGCGGGATCCGGACAAGGCTGTCCTCTCTCCCCATTGGACTACGCGCCCATGGGGGAGGTCCGGGCGAGGATGGTGTCCAAGGCCTACCCCGGAGTGCACACCCCGGCCGGCCTGTGGCCCTCGGTTCCGACGTGTCTAAGATGCACGTGCTACGCACGTGGATGGAGGGGGAGCGAATTCAGTACGGAGTACCTTCGGTCTGGATGAATGGGGTCCGATTACCCGTGCCATCGGAGTCGGAGTACATTCGCTCCCTGGGGCGGCACACCCTCCCACATACCTACCACAAGGAGGACTTCCGCAAACTTATGACGGCGGCACGCCTTGCATGAGCTATGATCCCCTATGCCCGAGAGACCCGCCTGTACTGGCCCGAGTAGGCAGTGCGCCAGCAAATTCTCCCCCACGACCGCGCGCAGGGCGGAGACGACGGGGAGGTCCGCGAGATGCCACACCCTGACGGGGGGGGGAACCCCGGCTTGAAAACGCGCCATGCCGCCCGCCTTTGGGTTATACATGGCCGGGGGGTGTCCGTAAGGACTTGATGATTGCCTCTCGGACCCGACATGTTGACCACGTTCGTGCTCAACTACGCTCACCAGTTGAACCACCCCAACCCCCTTACCCGTGCCTCCGCCCGGTGGGGGCTCATGTGCGCCCTCTGGCGGTTTAGCCCAGACATGCCGTGCGTGCTTCGGGGGTTGGCGGACTGCGACTGCACCCCACGGACCACGATCGTTTCCTCCGGTACACCTGGCTCATCCACATCCGGGTGTGGGCTGTCCCGGAGAGCCATCCCGTGGAGGTGCCCAAGCACCCCCTGGGAACGGCAAGCACCGCCAGCGAAGTGGACGATGCCCACGCGGCCCTGGCGGCCGGCTACAGGGACTGGTCAAGCACCCGCAGAGCGGGGTGGCCATCACGTTTTCGTGGACCGGAAACTCTCCCCCCGTGGCCCCGACACGTGCGGTGGGCCCGGGAGCTGCACCCTGAGGGCATTACCCTGCGGGACGTACTGCACGAGGCGGTTTTCGTACAAGACACCTCTTGGTACCCCAACCACACGGCCGGTGGAGGCTTAGTGGTGGCGGATCCGGTGACGGGGTGGAGCCAGACGTACCGGATACCTATCCCGGTCCACGTGCATGGATCTTATCAGGCGGAGCTGTACGTCGCTTGGGAAGCGCGCGGGGCCCACCGCGTGGTATGGGGCCCACAGTGGTCCTTCCATGATAGCAAAGGGTACATCGACGCGGTCCAGTCCCGGAACCCGGGGTCCTCTCCGCTCTCGGACGACCTGCTACGGGCTTGCTAGGGGTTCTTGGCCGAGGGGTTTTGCGCCCCCCAGCACCTGTATTCTCACCGTGTCGGCACCTTTCTGGACTCCCTGTTGGATACGGCCGACGGGGACGCGAAGAGACAGGCCACTAAGGCTCAGCCTGAGGTGGGCTGGGTTCGGGGGCTCCAAACGCCCCGGGTTTGTTTCACCCACAATGACGTCCAGGTGCACAACCTGGAACGCCTGGTCGAAACCGCGGCCCGCCGCCTATGGGGTCTCCACATGGAGGCCCCGGAACAGGTGGTGCGCAAGTCCCTGTCGGTGTATCACGCCGTCACGGAACGCGGCTTGGTTCGGTGGGGGGCCCACCTCCGCACGATGGCGCGGTGTGAAGGATTGGGACATGCGGGGGACGATTGCCCCTGCCCCGCTTGCCTCAGGGGGGTGGGGACACGACATTGGGTCTCCACCTGCCCATGGCGGCACTTATTTCGGTTGGCCGTACATACCCAGCTGCACATGCGCTTGGACACTTTGTGCGCGCGTTGGAAGCGGCGCGCGGTGTCTCCTTGGGGGGTCATTGTTCTGTATGGTCCGGATGCCTTTGCCCTTAGCGTGGGCTCGCCGGACGACGACGACCCCCATCCCGGGCCGGGGGTCCGCACCTTGTACTTGGACCCTTCCGGCGACTGGGAGCCCGAGGATCTTGGGTACCTGTGTGACCGGGGGCTGGGGGTGTGCTGCGCAGTGGCTGTTGGCCATCATCATAAATTTTTGGGACGCATTGGGCCACAAGCGGGAGATGCCCATCATCCCGGCGGCCCGGGAGGTCCACTACCGGGACGCTTGGGGGCAAACGTGGGATCTGTCGGTCCGGGTCCCAGAGCGGTTTGACCCGACCGCCTATGACTGGGGGGCCCGGCCAGCCATGGCGGGGGTCTGGCCCGGGGCGAGCCTGCTATGGCCCGTATGCGAGCGTGGTCAGCTCTCCGCCATCATGCCCCCAGGGCAACAGCAGCCCCCGGACTGGGGTGGTTCTCAGCGTGTATTTTGGTACTCCGACCGTCCTCTGCCCAGGACCCTGAGCCGTTGGCCCGGTGCTATCCGGGGGGCGCAAGTGGTTATCATAGACGGGCCGGGGGGTCTCCCCGCACGGTGTTTGGTTTGGCTCATTGCCTACGGGCCGCCCCACCGCTACGTGGGGCTATACGAGACGAGAGAACCCCATGACCGGCGGCTGGTACGTCGGTTGCGGGATATGCTGCTAGCCACGCTGCGCATGGCCGGGTACCAGCCACGGGTCACCTACCAGCTATTGGGGCTCGCCCTTCGACCCTCTCCATAAGCCCCGTGGCATGTGCTGTCCCAGGTACGTTCCCGAGGGTGGGGCCTGAGGGGTGTAGAGGGTAGATCCGCGCACGGACACCTTCGGCAGAAGTGCCGTGCGCTGGGGGGGGGGGGGGATCAGGCCACGGACCAAGCCCCCATGACCCGCCGGCCATATGCCGCCCAGTCGGTAGTCACTGGTGGGCTAAGGGCCCACACCCGTGAGACTGCGTCCCTCTCCCCGAGGGGGGGGTGGCGGACCGTGCCGGAAGTGGAGCCGGTGCTCCGCCTCGCCCACCCGATCCGTGCCCCTGGGGGGTTCCAGCAACGTGTGGGGCTAGGTGCGTGCGCGTTGTGCGGGCCGGGGGACAAGGGGAGGAGACGAAGAGGAGAGCCGCCGCCATGATGCTTAGCTGGTCGGATCGGGACAGAGACCCCCCTCTCGGTCGCGGTCAGACCAGAGAGGGCCGGCGGGCACCATGGGGATGTGCCGCGGGGGCGCCCTACCGGGGGACCGCATCCCCTCCTCATCCTCCTGTACCGTACCGTACAGTACAGTACAGTTACAGTGGCTGACCACTGGCTCTGGTATTGGGGTGTCCTATCCATCTGATCGGGGCTGTAAGTCGAGCTTGCAGCCTGATATGCTACAAGCCCAGCAGCAGGTCAATGGAACGATTGACCATGAGTTTGCTGCGCTCACTTATGAACCTCGCAGTTTGAGCTGAGTTGGAAATGAGGTCACGGTCCTTTGCGCAACGACCAGCAATGTTGCCCCATTTGACCGGGCGGTGGTGGTTGCGCACGGCGGTCGTTGCGCAAGGGGAAGGGGGGTTACCATCTAATCTGTGGTGAGTGCCGGTGCAGTCGTACAGGGTGTTTCCGAGTCTGAGTGGGGGAAGCCGCAACCGGTCGCCCTCAGCAACACGCCGTGTTTTTCGAGGAGGGGTTTGTCCGCAATGGCCTCCTGAGACTTTCAGTTCATGTAGCGGACTCACAGGCGTCGCTCACCGGATGGCAGCCCCGTTGCTCTGCTCCTGCACAGCGCGCCGTCCGTCACTGCGGCGGTGTTTGCACCATGTTCAAGGCCGATGGCTTGAAGGACAAGGGCAACGCGCACTTTGCAGCCAAGCGGTTTCAGGAGGCCATCGACTGCTACACCGAGGCTCTGCAGCTGAAAGGGCCCGACGCTGTGTTGCACAGCAACCGGTCCGCAGCGCACTTAGGTCTGTGGCAGTCTTGACCTCACCAACTGCCGATTGTGGGTCCCGTTGCCCTGACCACAACCGTGTGACGCAACGGCACCCCCCTCCCCCGGCGCGCTGATCTATAAAAATCTTCCTGCCGTCCATGGTAGATACTGCTCCGGCGGGCAGGTCGTATAGTTTTCTGGCGCCGGCGCTTTTCTTTTGGCGGGAAGGTGGTATTGGGGCGTGCCCTATCCTTGAGCTGTCTGAAACTGACCTCAGCTCGACCAAGAAACATTTGATAGCCACCAGTGGGTGGCGAATTCAAGGCAACATTCAGTACTGGTTGAAGTTGAAGTGATTGAGTCTGGCATGAGGTTAGGATCATGCTGGTTCATTGGAGAGCATGACGTCATGACCCCCTGTGCCCTCGCCCTGCACGCTGTGCCTGAGGCTTTAGCTGGTGGGGGGGATGGGTTCCACAAGCTCCTGGGGAACAGCTCTTGTAAACCGGGTCCGAGCCCCAGTTCAGCATAGTCCGGAACATGCAGCTGTCTCAGGCGCTGGGGGATCAGTGGCCCTGAAAACAACTGTGCCCCTCCGATACCAAGCCTGAGTGGACGGTGGCAGCAACAGAAAGATGCGACACTTGAAACAATTCTTGATTTCTGAGTCTGCTGGATGCGCCTTTCACCCTTGCCTTCCCCTTTGCATGGGGCGCGACACGGTAGTGTGCCTGGTAATGCTCAGGGGCCATGAGCCCTTGAACACAAACACCGCCGGCGCTTGAGCTGTGGTTGAGGGTTGATGGCCGGCTCTTTTGGGGTTGGTCACCCCTCAATTGAGCCCCATTTTGCGGTGGGTCTGACCGGGGGGCTATCCTGCCCCTTCCCCAGAGTTCCTTTGAACAACACAGCACCCCAAGGGGCGGGGAGGGTCCCACACCATCCCCCCTGGACCCCCCCCCCCAAAAGGAACTCTGCCCCTCCCCCGGCCCCAAATGGGGACATTGTCACGGTGGCATCATGAGCGGGCTCCCCGCGTCTGGCAGTTTTTTGAACCCAGCCTCTTCACCTCCAACCCAGTGGGTGGACAACCAACCCCCCTATCCACGCGTGGGGGACTCCTCAAAAGGGGAACATGTACGTCCACCCGGAAGTACCAAGCCGCATACTCACTCAGCCTTTATGGCATCCCGCCCTCCCCCAGCCCAGCCCGCCGCAGTCGAAAGTCAGGAAGCCCTTGCAGACAGTGCAATGGTGCTCTGGAAGGGTTGTACAGTCATGCGTAGCCTGCCTGCATCGTCGCCTTTCCATCCATGCCATGCCCTCTTTCCTTCTTTCTTTTTCCCTTCGTCTGCTGTCTCTGCAGTGCCTCTTCCTTCTGTCTCGTCACTCTCTCATTGTCCCTTTGTCATTTTAGCCCTTCAACTGCCTGTGCGCAGAAACGGAAATGGATTGCACACAGGTAAACGGCATATATCACCCTCTCTCTGTTGCTCCACACACCCCTGCTTGATATTGTCTCTTCACGTCTACAACATGTGCATGTTGCACAACACCGATTCATGGTGCCCAAAGACTGTACACGGGCAAACGTGTGTTTGTGCCGTGTCCACACAGCACGCACAGTTGTGCACAGTGTCTAACTGTGCACAAATGTCCCCAGTATCCACAAACTGCACACACTCAGTGTCTGAAAACGGCACGCAGTATCTGCAACCATTCACAGTGGCTACCAATGGTGCGCAGTGTCCACAGGCCTCACAGCGCCTACAGACTGAACACGGGGCCGGTGCAGGTCTATGCTAAAGAGGGCGCTTCGCACCGTTATTAGCATTGTCCGTTTGCATCTGCATTGATGCGCGTTCCAGATCAAGTGGTCTGGGGCCGGCCTGCAGGTCCAGGGCTGCGGTGCTGCCGAAGGCAGTGGCTGTAGAATCCAGAGTCTTGATGGTTGTGGCGCAGCAGTCACATGTTGTTTGGCAGCGGTCGGGTGCCCTTGCCCCCCAGCAGTTTTCTCGTTCTTTTATGCTTGTGGTGGGCCGTACTTGTCGTCTTTGTGGCGTGGCAGCCCATGATATGACGATGGAACGTGCTGTCACGAAGGAGGGGGTGTATCCTCCACCCATTTTCATTCTTGCCAGGCCATCTTTCCCCTCCTCTTTCCGCATTCCTCTCCTCCTTGTTGTTCTTCTGCTATCTTCTGTCCCTACCCTACCTCCTCCTAACCCTCTTCCCCCGCATTCTCATTCCCCTCGCTCGCAATCTCCCTTTCCTCCAGCCCTGGTGCCATCATTTTCAGACAGCGGCAATGCAAAGGCTGCCATGATGGATGCATACAATGCGGTGGACCTCAAGCCCAAGTATGTGCTTGGATGTCGGCCTCCATCCGTTGTTGTGCAGGATTTTGTGGTCGTGAACCCTCAGGCTTCGCCATAGAAGCACAGCCGCTTTCGGTCGGGTGGTTCGAGGAGGGACCGGGTGCGTCCCGTTCCCTTCCGGTTCGGTCTGTTCCGTCTGTCGGGTCCTGTCCCGTCTGGTCCAGTGTGGTTTTTGGTTTGGTTTTGTCTGGTTTGCTCTGTCTCTCTCTCTGTGTGTGTCTGTGAGTGTCTATTTTTTTTTCCGGAAGGCGCCTGCCTCATTGAACATGATTTTTTCATCGGGCTGACGAGGTGTTTGGAGACCAGTGCATGCCGTGCCTCGTTCTGCGTTGCTGCCATGTTCGTCCACATTGGGGTTCGGTTACTGCGTTTCCCTCACGAAATGTGTGTGTGTGTGTGTGTGTAGCTGAGTGGTGGCACTCAACAATGAAAAAACAGCATATGGACATTGGTAGCCAAGTACCCCCCCCCCCCGTGTCCAAGAACCACCTTGCGCAAGAACCAACCCCTGGTTCCGCGGTCGAATTCTCGCATCACTTTTTTTACCAGGGTAGTGGGTTTTTCATGTTTCTGGTGGATGTAGGACAGCCATTCAGGTGTGCAGGACATCATTTCATGTGTGTTACTACGGGTCCCCCCATCAGGGGGGACCCTATCAGTCACTCACAGGCGCACATACCCCTTAAACCCCTCCCCCCTGCTCTCGACCCCTTCCCCCAAGGGGCAGCACAGACAGGAATTCAGGATGGTGTATCACAGGAAGAAGGGTTTCACGTCTCAGCCAGTTGAACAGTAGATCATCCCATGCACGGTGGAAGGCACACTACAGCCCAGTCAGCTGAGATTCACTCCTTTGGTGTTCATTTGTCAACGTGGTTAACTGTGGGAAAGGAGAGGGCACGCATGTCCTGGCGCAATGCGCCGGAAAATTTTTTTTCCGCGGTACGGGGTTGCCCACGGCCGTGCGCAAGAACCAACCCCTGGTTCCGCGGTCGAATTTAGGGGGAAAAGTGTGCGCAAGAACCGACCCTTGGTTCCGCGGTCAAACATTGCCGGTTCTTGGACACGGGGGGGTGTCCCCCCCTACACACGTCCTGCGTTTCTTTGCTACTGTGGTCAACGGCATCTCCGTTTGGACACATGTGAACGCCCTGGCTTCTGAACACTACCACGCAACACGGCACCCCTGGTCCCAGTGGAACACGCAATTACAAGCGCACACTCACGTCATACACTCCGAACAGGACACCCCTCACGACCTCTTGCCCGATCACGTCACGAACAGATGGAGCTTCACCACGGCACCGCGAAGCCCGCCGCTGGCTGCACCCACGGCCGCGGCAAAATTCCAAAACACACGCTGGTTTCTGTACGCATCAAGAGCCACCATAAACACACTGAACGACACCCAGCGCCTACGTCTGCACACATTCATAAGAACCCATCACCAGAGTTACTCCGATATATGGCAACCCCACCCATCACGCTCTTCCATCTATAAAGCATACACACGAGGAATCCGCCAAGCACTTGGCGCCAAGGACCTGGGCCGATGGGCATCCCTCCTTCAACAACGTGTCACATACCTTCCGTATGACACACATCCACTTATTCGCCTGATACGCGCACTTTCCCGTACACACACATGGCACACATCTGTCTCCCCTGACACCATGTTAATTTACGTTGCTGTTCACACATACTTACTCGTTTGCTACGTCGGCAAAACTACACTGGCCTCGACACAGCGACTACGTAAACATGTCACCACCAGTCTGGCGGGGACAGAGGACTCCTCTTTTCATGATCTGCTGAAACAAACCAGTGAAGCTGACTGGACCCTGGTCCCTGTTGAACTCGTCGACAACACTACACTGGGATGCTACCGGGAGAGGGAATGGTGGCACACACTACACGCTTGGACCGTCAATGACACAGCACCGGCCCTGCCTACAGCGGGCAATGCCAACCCTGGCGCACAACACGCCAAGCAACTACAAACCACATTACGCCAAGCACACATCGCACGCATAAACAAAGACTTTGCACGCTCCGCAGTCCTGAATCGGGACATCCAGCGCATCGCAGCACGCATGAACATACCACTGGGCAAGCCAGTAAACATTACCGTCCCGTACCTAACACCGTCACAGCGCGCGCTCATAGCACGTGTGATCAACAAAATTTTGCGCTCCACGGCCTTCTCGGCCCTTGAAAGGAAAACAGTACGCACTCAGATACGAGTCGTCTCCTCCAGCCCCCTCAATGTGCGCCGAGCATTCGAGCGCCACGTCAACAAAGCAGGCCGGATGACCGACCGCCCCCCGTGCTTTTGCAACCCCACGCACTTACACACATGGCAACAAGGAGGAGATGTGCGTGTCGTCAACGGGCACTATGCTATGCTGCCCATCAATATCCAGCACAAGTCAGCCCCCCTCCGTGCATCCGACCCCCTCCCCTGTGCCGGAACACGCTCTCGCCAAGTTGCTTTACAGGCACTTGCGCAGCTCGCACAAACGGTGCATGCGAACCGAGCCTACACACAACAGTCCATAAGCGCCCTCCTGCCGCAGGAGGCATGGGACGAGGACGGGCTCCTCCGACAGCGGGTATGTACTGCTGCACACTCCTTGAACTCAGTTGCCTATGTCCGCATCGCAGACAAAAGTTCTGCAATGCTATTTGGCTTCTGTCACCAATGGGTCTGGGACTCCACTATTGAATTTTTATCAAATGAGGGATACACACACCAACCACTGACACACGCGCAGCGCATCCACAAGGCCCTGAAGCACATTGTACGAAAAAACGGCTGGCCTGCAAATCCATCTTCTGTCCTGCCTCTTTTGTACCTCATAGGCAAGGCGAAGTCTCTCGTGAAATGCAGTATATTATGGCGCCCCATAGCTGCCGTTGTTGAACCACAGGTTCAGCGCTTTTTCTTGCGTATGGCAGCACGCGCGTTCACCCTGCTGCTGAAAACTCTTATATCAGAAATACCAGGCTGCTTCCTGGTCCTCCGTATCAGTGATATGAATGACTGGTTTCATGGCCTTTCAGATTGGAACTGCCAGTTCATCGCAGAGGCAGACTGCTCAGGCCAGTTCAACAATATAAAACCTCAGGACGTCATGACATCTCTCTCTGAAGCAGTCACTTGGCTTCAAAAAAGACGCCGCTGGTCTGCAGCAGACACGGTCTGGAGCATCCACCGTGATAACAAAAGTTTGGACAGGGCAGGCAAAGGCACATCAGACCGATTTTTCCACATGGCACACACAGACCTCGAAAACCTAGTCTACTTCTCACTCATGACGGACACTTTCACACAAGCATCTGGTCGGGTTTGGGACAGGCAAGGAGCAATACCCATGGGCGGCCCTTTCAGCGCGCAGGCCGCAGACCTCCGCTCGATATGGGGAGTCAAACAGCGCATCGACCTCATGCGTCGCCTGGGAAGGCTCCACTTCACCGAACGAGGGCACCCCTTATGGCTCACTCCCACAGGTAATACACTTTCACTGTCACAGTTCCGAGACAACGTGATGGTCGCAGCACGCGGACCCACAGCCAAACATACCATGAAAAGCGTTACGGACACACTTACAGAAATCTGGGACCTACCGGTGCTATGCCCATGTATCACAGACACTGTGCACACCTGCACCACAGAATGCATGACCACCAGTGTCACGGCCATGGGCATCACTGTCCATTTACACAAAGCACACCCGCCACTCATATACACTCAGCCATCCGGTCTCACGAATACCTGGTGCCTCAAGTACTCGGTCACACTGCAAAGCCCATGGGCCCGAGACTATAAGCATGTTGCCAGCATCATCGTCAGTGCTGTGCTCAACGTCCAGCCATTTTTACACTCCTGGTTGGGAGTTCTGATCAGCATCACAGCCTGGTGCCAAATATCGTTACTCTCAGGCTACCCACGGTCAGCCGTTTTGCGCGCACTGCACTCCGCCGTGCCCCGCATTGTCAGCCGTACACCATGGGACGTCGAAGCCACGCAGGCCTGGACTGTGCATATTTTATACTCTCTTCCGTCTACACGAGATACTATTTTTTATCGGCTGCGTCAGTGGCTACAGGGTCACGGTTTATGGTCTGGTGCCGCCTATGCATCCTGGCACGTACCACACACAGGACCCTGCAGCGAGACATGCGCCGATTGGTGCTACGATTTTCCTATACTATCGGCACATACGCCCCGCGGAGATCCTTCACAACCCATTCCAGTGGGGCCACCGGCCCGGGGGGAGGGGGACTCTGCATTTCCGTTGCTGTCAGTACATACTTGAACTCTTGATGATATATGGCAGATCCAGGGGTCAGTGCTTAGCGAGAGCATCAGGTGCATACCGCTGCATGGTTCCTGCTTACTTGTCGGTGTCCCACCCACAGGTTCTCTTCGTGTTGCACTCTTTGTGACAGAAAGGTACCTATGGTCTTCTAGGCCACTGACGAGCCATTTTCTTCCTGCGCTTTTTGTGCTGATCGCCTCTTGTGCGCACGTGCAATAGCACAGGCTTCCTCCGGGGGGGGGTAAGACATGGGCCCCTCCAAGGATATTTTTGGGTCTTTGGGGAGGGGGGGGGGGAGGAGCGATTTGCACTGCTTTACGGCAGCACCCGCTACGCACTACGTCCATCTTCATCAGACTGACAGACGTCTAGGGCTGCTCTGCAGCTCCTGAGGAGTTGTCTCCAACCGCTTTTCTTGTGCTTTCGATGTTGTTTTTGCGGTTCCCAACGTGTGTGTGTGTGTGTGTGTGTGTGTGTCCGTCTGTATCTGTCCAGTGTGTTTGTTCTACAGAGTCATTCCACACCATGCAATGACGTGCTGTACTTCGCACAGGGCTGCAGAGGGCTTCATTCCTCACTGTGCGACCCTGTGCTGTGAAAGTTTGTGCTCGCGTTCGATTTCGCTGCTTAATCGGATTTTCCGTGCACTTAGGACCCGGGACTTCGTGTGCGTCTGCCCCAGTTTGGCTGTGGGGGGGCTACAGAAACCCCATCAAGACATCGTCTGAAACTCCGGTTTCCCCCGAAACCGGAAGAGTTTGAATGTGGAGTATAGCAAAGGGAAAGGGGTGCAGTAGACTGTGTACAATGGCGTAGCAGAGGAGTGACAAGCAAGGCGTAGCATAGGAGGTAGCAAGGCGTCCGTCCGATTCCACGACTCCGGGGCAAGTCTGTCTGAATCTGCGATGCCGGAGCGAGTCCGTCCCAGTCTGCGATGCCAGCAGTGGGACAGCGAGGTAGCAAGGCGCAGCTGCCACTTCTCTGCTATGCCTTGCTACCCCCTATCCCTTTGCAATGCCAAGCCACTCCTCTGCTATGCCTTGCTACCCCCTATCCCTTTGCTATGCTGAGCCACTCCTCTGCTATCCTGTTCTGCCCTTTTTGCTTCTGTTGCGCCCCGCCCCCCCTCTACCACTCCTCGCTATCCCTATTATGCCTATCTGCTGCAGCTCGCCACCCCCACCCCTCCACTATGCCTGGCCGCTAGCACCCCCCAAACATGATTGCTCAGTTGGTCCAAGGCGCATTTTCGGCTCAGTAACTCCCTGAGGGCCATGTCTAGGCCCGAGGCCGCTTTGCAGTCCATGGAAGAGGCCCATCGCCTTGCCCCTCAGGACAAGACCATTAAGGCTGCACTGATGGAGTTACGGGCGCTGGCCCCAAAGCCGCCTCCACCTGCCCCTGCTGCGCCTGCCGCGGCGCAACAGGACGGCCCCGATGTACCAGCACCGACAACCACCGCCCCAAACACCCAGTATCCGAGCACATCCGCAACGCCCAGCGGCAAAGGGCCTGGGGGTGTCTCCGGGGACTCCTCGAAGACGGCGCAACGCCCTGCCGCATTTGCCTGTGCAACCCTGACAGGAGCTGGGGCAGCCACCAGCAGAACAGGTGCTAGACCTCTCTAACATCTCTGCTAACACCGGGGCAGGTCGGAGAGACACCATGGGTTAACTCGCGACCTAGAGAGGCCTTGGGTTAGCCGCCAAGAACCATTTTTTCCCACTATGAAATCCGGGTCCGAGGGGGGGGGATGTTAGAACCCCCCCATTCCCCTGTCCGGAGACGCTGAGTTGTTAAGCAAAACTCTGCCCTCAAGTGGTGAGTCTCATGGTGGTTACCAGTTAACCCAAGGCATCCACAGCGATGCAAACTCTAATTTCCAAAAGGAAATTTTACTTTGGGCTATTTTTGGTGCATAAACTTTTTGGACTTTTGGGTTCCAGATCAAGACTCAAACTAGGACCGAGCTGGGTCCTAGTATTGCTTAACACATTGGAAACCACCGTGAAAGAAAGACCGCTGGCTTTGCAGATGTGCTTCCACGGTCAGGACGATCGTCCCGAAACACGGCTAAAAAACGGCTCGTTTTCAACTCAAAATGGACCACCGTGTGGCACCACAGCATGGTACATGCCTTATTGAACACCCTTTTGCCATCATTTAATGGGGGCGCCTCAAGCGCAGTGCGCGCGCAATGCAACTATTTGGGCGCCTGGCCGTACTAGAGACCCATACTTTGAGATACTAGGGGCCCCTAGGGGCATCATGGTGACCCCTAGCGGAGGTTTTGACTTCTGATTTTGTCCCCCTTTGTTTGGGGACACCCGAGAATGCAGGGGCGACGTAGCATTTCCGCCCTCTTTTGGGCCCCAACCTTCCGGTGCTATTGAGGAAACCGGGACAATCTTTGATTCCACACTTTGTTGCGTGAAGTATTCTTTTCTCTTTTGCATGTTGCTTTGCTGAGGTCAGGTATATGGGTGGACAACATTGCCCTCTCTCAACATGGCAAAGTTCATTTGATAATCGCCTAGAAGTTTTCAAAGTTGCCCGGAAAAATGCTCGGAAGTTTTGGCAGCCAGCTCGGGACCCAAAACGCAACCAATATCGCTTGGAATTTCTTATATGTACCATGTGATACGAGTCCCATTTGGTGACCATAAGTGCTAAGCGTTTCCAAAAATCCCCTGCAAAATGCCTAGCTTTTTCCTGCCATTTTTTACCTTCTATGCTGTGCGTTCCAGCCCCATGTGGTGTGTTATGTGAAGGGAAGGTAGTTTGCAACTTTCTTGAGCCGGGGCAGTTTGGGTCACTTAATTCTAAGGGCGTTTCCAAGGGGTCTGCTTGGGGGCTCTTCGGGGGGAACATAGTCTAAAAGTAGCGCGCAGTGCGCGTGCAGTGCAAAGACTCCCCCAATGGCCCAATCGCAATTAAAGAACAACGGCCCTCATGGAAAACACCGACTCGGCACACCAGCGATCGTCCTGAATTTTCAGGACGATCGTCCTGAAAACAGCCCAAAAACGGCCATTTTTGGACACTAAATCGGCCATAGAACGGGCTAGACGGCTCGAAACGGCACGGAACCTGTTTTTGGTGATGCGCATTTGCTCCCCGGTCGTTTTGAGCTACTTGGATGCCGGTTTTGAGCCACGTTGCCGTCGCAAGGACTTTTTACTCGCCTGTTGCTGCTTGCTGCTTGCTGCTTGCTGAAATGTGTAGCTCATCCTTGGACCCTAAAAGGTGGTGTAAAACCTCGACAGGGTAAACCCAGCTCGGTAACCCCCCTTCCAACCCCCCCTCCCGGTAAACAAAACTCTGCTTGAGGGGCGCAACCAGGTGCAGCCCTTGCGTTCATTGGTAACCACCATGGGCCCCAACCAAAGATGCTCTCCAGTGCTTGCTTTGTGTTTGTTGCCATTAGTGCACCACGGGCTATGGCAGTCACAGGACCCGCTGCAGCACGGCTCTCCACCCCCCCCCCCCCCCCAGTGCTTGCCTTGTGCTGTTGTCATTCGGTGCACCCCGACCTATGAGACCCCTCACCCCCCGCCCCGATTGGAGTACGATGTGTCCGCACTTAATACCTGCCAAGGCGTCTCACAACTTTTACGCCGAAGCTATGGCTGGCGAGCGCCCCTGCTCTGCTGGCGCCGGTGACGTCCACAAGGGCAAAATATCTTTCGATTCCGGGGCCCAGATGCAAGGCACAGAAATGTGAGCTGCCCGAAGCGCCATCGTGGTGAATACACCCGCAAATATTGCCTGAGTCTCATCATCCTCATTCTCAATCTCCTCATGCATAGCGAAGAGTGCCCGTTGTTTTACCCGGAGGACGGCACCCAGGAACGACCCATTGACCTTTACGGAGACTCCCGACCAAAAATATCTGCCGCATGACCATCCATGCGATGGTTTGGATGGCAACGCGTAGGTCGGTGCTGAGTGGCATGGATGACATTCCACAACCCTGGCACGCTGTCCCTCTGAGCCCCTCGGGCAGGACGCAGCAGATGCTCCGGGGCGGACCCTGGTTGCAGAAGGTGCGACAACACCAGTCGGCAATCTCTTTTCATCCCCCCCCCCCAGGGAAGTATTAGAATGGCCGTACACAGGAGGAGGGTGGGGTAACCCCCACCTGGACCAGCCCCCCCGACCAAAGTGAGTATCGTGGGAAAAAAGAAATGAAATTTACTGATGGGAAAATCTGGTTGGGCCATTTTTGGTACACAAACTTTTGGGCCCCAGACCTCCCCACTCCTCTCTTCTAATACATCCCCCCCCCCTGTTTCCCCCGTTTGCAGAACCTAAATCGCATGCGCTGCACTTCAAGAGGCCGGTGGCCGGCAGCGCCAAAAGCAAGACACCGATGGCCACACACCCGCCCACACCTCCGCTTGTGCCCTTTGTATTCTTTCTTTCAATCTTCAGAGCCCGTCGAGGCCGTGAAACACGTCTTTGCGGAGGCCTCGTGGTACGACACGGACTACTTCGTGACGCTGTCCCTTCCTGTGGCTTCAGGCACCCGCGGAAAGGATTTGCGGGTGGATTTGAAAGGTCTCGGCGCGGATACGGGTGTAGGCCGAGGATTAGCAGGGGGCTCCGCCTGAGGGTGTTCGGGGCCTTGTGAGGGTGCTTGAGAGGGGCGGTATGAAGGCGGTGTGAAGGGGAGCGTGGCGGTCAGTGTGCCGGGTGCTGGAGGCACTGAGGTTCGCTTGCCAGGGAGTATGGGGGTCATGGTGAGGGGCGGTATGGGGCATAGTGTGAACGGCAGCCTTGGCGTTCAATGTGCGAAAGGGATTGTGGTATGTGGTAGTGTGAGGGGGCAGTGCGGTGTGCAGATGCGCGCAGTGTGAGAGATACCCCCCCACACCGCAAACCCTGTGTTGCCCGTCACATAAACCCCTCGACGACCCTTTCCCCATGTTCGTCGGCGGAGCAAAGCGTGCGCCAAGGGGTCGGTCTGAGGGGACAGTGAGAGGGAGGCATCAGCAGCAGACGTACGGGCGTCCACGACAGCGGGGGGTCCGTGCTCCGCCGGCCCTTGCGGCCCGTTGCTCTGGGCTCCCTCCAAACGCTGTGGGTTTCTCTCTGACAGCCGTCGGTTGCCCCCCCCCCCCCCCCAAACCCCCCCTCCCCGCGACCAGCGTTCATGACCTTCCGCCCGGTCAGAGGAGGGAGGGTGGGGCTGTCCTTGAGGAAGGAGGAATTTCTTTTTCCTCGTTCTTCATTCACGAGGACGGCCCGGGGCCTTGGGTAGCGGGGTTGTGCACAACCGACGGCGGTTCATTTTCAAGCGACGCCGGTTCTCCCGTAACCGACAGCCGCTCCCGACCGGTCAGTGCACTGTTCATGCCCCTGGCGCACTGGAGACACCCCTGGCGAAGGGTGAATGGACGTCAGGTGGGTTTTGCCCACTGAGTGTCTTCGAGGCTTCTTTCTGCTGCGTCTTCGTGTCCAGTGCAGTCGGTGCACGTCGCCAACCGCTCGACGAACACGATCCTGTTGGACAGAGAGTTCAACCTTGCCATTGACCCTGAGCACGAGGACAATGACTGGGTACTAGAGCCCGCCGCTGAGGCCGAGGGGAAGCCTGTCTTGAAGATCACCGTCCGCAAGGCGGAGGAGAGGCAGGGCTGGTCATGCCTGTTCAAGGGGGACAAGTTCCGGCAGGGCTACAGTACGTACAGCGGTGTGGCGGTCCAGAGGAGGGGGACGGCTTGGGGCCGGTGGGGCGTGCGTGCAGGAAGAGGCAGGGGCGGGGATGGCCAGGGTTGAGGGCAGGGTTTTGCTGTAATTTTCGTTCCGGCAGGGGGGGGGGGCGTTCCCACCCGAACCACCTCGCCCCCTCCTCCCTCTGCTCTAAGTCGGCTGAAAACCTGGGTTTGGGAACGGTTTTTCAGTGAAAGGATGTAATTTTCTGCGCACCTTCGGTGCATGTCAAAAAGTGTTCAGTTATTGTTCCATGTCTACCCTATGTTAATTGTTCAACAGATGACCCCCTTTCCCAGTGCTCGTTGGCTGCGTATTTCGGCTCCCCAGTCCAACCATCACCCGTGTGAAATGCGAAGATTTAAGCGATGCGCTACTTTGATACGCTACTTTCTTTTCGATTTAAAGATAGACTCACCAGACGGAAGAGACAAGAAGGATACAGCAATGTGCAAAAAGCATGTTGCACAATTTTTGTTGAGCGTATTAATGGCAACACTGTGTGCGTGTGAGACAGCCGTGTGGGAAATGGTGTTGCAGGACCGCAAGGTGCGTTGCGTGCTGCATGAATTTCTCTTGAGCTCTGTGATATGATTGGGCTGGCAATGAGCAATCTCCCGCTTTCTTGTTGTTTGTTGTCTTAGTCAGGTGAGGGAACCCTGGACTGGCCCAGAATGAAGATCTTGCTTTGTTTGCTGCTGACAACATGGCGTTTCCATGTGCGGAACAGGGCATTTTTCAACAATTTCTCTATGTGCTGTGCGTTGGATACGTTCCGGCAGATATGCAGTGGTTGCATGCGGTGGTTTGAGTGGTGGGTGGGCCCGGAGCAGTATCCCAAAATAACGGGTATTGTGCAGAATCACCCTCGAGAAATGGTGGGGGTTGGCCAAAAAGGCTGGCGAAGTGTGCCAGTTGGTACTTCCGCGCAGGAAGAGGGGGGGGGGTCGGGGGCGGGGGGGGGGGGGGGGGCAAAACGATAGGTCAGTTTGCAGGTTTGGAGACATGTGCAGAAGTGCCTGGTGCCCCTGGTGCCACCCCAATCACAGTGGGACCACCGGACAGCCACAACGGGAGGCAGGAAGCGACATGCGCCCCCCCGCCCCCCCGGCGGCGCACACTAGCAGCGGTAAGTGCGCCAGCAGAAGAAACAAGAGCACCAAATTGGAAGGTACACACGCGGCGAAGCAACTGGTCACAGGGCCGCCCCACACACGGCAGTGAGACGAGCCCCAACAGGACTCACAGCAATGCACAGGCGGACCATGAGGTGCGAGCACAGCAGCAACCACCAAATGCGGCACATGCCGAGCGAGCCATCAGCAAACAAGCCCCCCCCCCCCCCTCCCTCCACGAGGTGCCCACGAACTCCGGGAACTGCACCCCGCGCGCCGGGAGGTACCCGCTACGGGGGTGGCAACAGGGCCGTGACCAACTAACCGCGCACGGGACAGTCAGTGTCATACGGAGACGTGAAATCCGCGTACGGGGGGGGGCAGGCGGGTGGGACAGGAGTGGGTGTGCAAAAGGGGCACCCTGGAGCGCCAACAGACAGGGGGAGGAGCAACATAGACACACAGGACGCGGGAGCCACACCAGGAGGGACGAGTGCAAGCACAGCAGACAAGGAGGCGTGGCACAGCAAGGCAGGAGAGGCACCCAGGACAGGGAACCAGAATGGAGGGGAGGGGAGAGCGTGCGCATAGGAGGCAGCGACAACAAAGGGAATGGCCCGGCCAGCCAGCCCGTCGCTACCGGGTGCCAGGGCAACCCCTGCTCAACCGGCATCAGATGGGGGGTGTCTCCCGCAGCCCAGATGGGCTGTTTGCGCAACAGGAGTGGGAGCCCATCAGGGGCAGACCAGCCGTGAGGGGGAAAGGGACATATGGTGGACGGTCGGGACAACGCGTGGAGGAGCAGGGCACCTGGGCCTCACGCACACGGAAACACAGCGAGGCAGGTTATGGACGGCCTGTGGACAGAGGTGCGTGGACAGCAAAAACAGTCAAACGACCCCGGCGACAACCAGCACAACCTCAATACACCAACTACTGGGGGCCACTGACACGCAAACGGCACACCATGCCACAACCAGCACAGCCCCAGCACACCAACCACTGGGCTCTGCGAACACGGAAACGACACCAGCAAGAGCACCGGCCGCAGCGGCCGACAGAAAGAAGCAACCCGACGCAACATGCGAAGGGAAGAACGGGTGACTGTTCAGGGCCCTGTAAAGGAACAACAACCAGACAGAATGTCACACAGGGGGGTCGGGGCCAGGGGGGCCAGACGTTGGGGCATGTGCCACTGACGAGCTTTCTTATTGTGTGTCTGCTGCATCTCCTTGCATGAGATCAGTGGCCTCGCAGTCATCCGACGGGGCAGAAGAAGAATCCTCCTCCAGGCCTTTACAGCGTGACACTAGCCGCTTTGCGGCAAATGTTGGGGGAATTTTGGGAGGGGGCGGAGCACAGTGGACTGCGAAATGTGCTGGTACCACGCACTATGGACGGAACCCACCGTGCTGTGGACGGCCGATGCCGAGCCATCTCGCACCCGGGCGGCTCGCGGGGTATTGTGCCCTGACTTCTTTTCTGTGGCTCTGCCGCTGACGGGGACAAACAGGCAACCACCAGCGGTGACGACCACCAACCGACAACCGACGGCAGTTGTCGGATCCGCAACAGCGGTTGGCCAACCGTTGGTCGGCGATAGTGGTTGACGCTTATCTGGAGGTCACCGGGTGCTACTTAGCACTTAATCGATGGCAGTTGAAGCTGTGTGCCGTTGAGTGGTTGCAATCCAGTAGCGCTTGCGAGATGGTTGTGTTACACAAGGTAAGTCTTCCAAAGGTGTCCCCTATGTCTTCGCTGAGCTCACCTTAATCAGGCTTTGTCCCCCCAGGAGCCTCTCCCAGCTGGTAAAGCGCCGCGAAGCTCTTTATGGCCATGCCCGTAATGCATGGTGTCTTTTATCTCATCAAGGGCGTTGAGTCTTTGTCACCCGCCCTTTCCTGATGCCGTGCTGTCTGCAGACATCGCCGAAAAGCAGATATGCAGTAGCTTCTCGCTTTAAGTGCTTTTCCAATGTCAAAATAAACATGTGAGGGTTGGCGGGCAACTGCCCGCTGTTCACCAGCATTTACCGGCGGCCAAACCTTGGCACCCTTTGCCCCCAAGTTTCCTGTTGTTGTGGACGGCCACAGTGTTTGTTTTTGTTGCGTCGTGCTCCCCTAATCCAATGTTGTCGACTGCAGATGATTCGAAGTATCAGTGGGTCCAGTCCGACGAAGACGTGACCGCGACATTTGCGTTGCCGGAGGGAGTCGATCAGAGCTCACTCACGGTGGACGTCAAAGCGCAGCATCTGTGTATCAAGGCCCGGGGGCATCGGCCCCTCATCGATGCGCCCTTGCGCTTTCCTGTTAAGGTCGTAACTGGGCTAAGGGGACCGCTTGTGCATCCGCCCCCTCCCCCCCCCTTTGACATAGTGCCTCAGGGAACGCTTTCCCTGCGGCGCGCCCTGCGGCGCCCAGTTTGGGTAACTATACCAGAATACAGGCGGAATAGTGCCGCATACATACACGCATTTGTTACATCCTGTTTACCCCCCCCCCCCCACACCACTTTTTTCCTCCTGTTTGATTGCTACATTCCCTTTTTTGGGCCTCTATCTTTCAGAAATGGTGCATTTGATTCCGTACCCAATGCGGGTTGGGCCCACAATATGGTAGTGGTCGAGGAACCACCTCTGATTTTGTTCCCGGGCTTGACATTGGGGACCCCCAAGATGGCAGGGGTTATGTAGCCATTCCGCCCTCTTTTGGGCCCCTGAGAAGGGAGGGGTGAGGTAGCCAATTTTGATTCTGTCCCCTTATTGGGGACCCCCGACAAGACAAGGGTTATTTGAGTCTTACAAGCTTTGTTAATCTTCCGGTGCTATTGAGGAAACCTGAGAGACTCTCAATCCACGCTTTGTTGTGTGGCTCCTTGAGTTGGGGTTAGGGACTCGCAATCCACTCTTTGTTGTGTGGCCCCTTGAGTTGGGGTTAGGGACTCTCAATCCACGCTTTGTTGCGTGGCCTCTTGAGTTGGGGTTAGGGACTCACAATCCATGCTTTGTTGCGTGGCCCCTTGGGTTGGGGTTAGGGACTCACAATCCATGCCTTGTTGTGTGGCCCCTTGAGTTGGGGTTAGGGACTCACAATCCATGCTTTGTTGCGTGGCTCCTCGAGTTGGGGTTAGGGACTCTCCATCCACGCTTTGTTGTATGGCCCCTTGAGTTGGGGTTAGGCACCCTCAATCCATGCTTTGTTGTGTGGCCCCTTGAGTTGCGGTTAGGGACTCTCAATCCACGCTTTGTTGCGTGGCCCCTTGCTGCGTGTGGGGAACTTGGGTAATTGTAGATGGGGCTTGTGGGTGGGTCTTTGTGCGCCTTCTTTTGGGTGGGCAGCCCTTAAACGCTCCGCGCGCGGTGCGGTACCGTTGGCGGAGAGTGTTACCCACCTTTGTGGCTAGGGCAGACCAACCAGGGGTATTTGGTAGCACATCTTCTCCGGCAAGGCCCCAATGGGTAATGAAGTGGTCCACAAACTTTCTTCCATCCCACCGTGCACATTGTCATTGATCCACGCTATAGCTTCCCGTACTTGGTCCGGAGTTGGGGTGAAAGAGATTCCCTAACCCCTAACCCTAATTCAAGGGGCCACACAACAAAGCATGGATCAAGAGTCCCTAACCCCAATCCAAGGGGCCACGCAACAAAGGATTGTGAGTCCCGTGCATTTGAGGCCATGTTAGCGGCATCCGGTAGTGCAGAGCCACCAAGTTGCCCGTGGTTTAGTTGTGTCCCTCGCGGCTTCTCCAACCAATTCCGCATTGGCCACTGCAACTATTGGCGTTCCGAGGATGTGACCTACGATAGAAGCAAAGAGGGCCCTGCCATACCGGAGCGTATTTCCCAATTGTACCGGTGGCACAAAGGAAACCGGCCATACTCAACCCCAAAGCCCGGTGGCACCCGTACGGCTCTAGAGATGGCAAGCCAAGTACAACGATGGGCACTCTTTCATTCGCGGCCGTGGTGAGTATCCGTTTGCCCAATTGTACACTTGGGCTGTGTGCCGGGAGCCGTGCACCAAGTTGGGGCTGAACTGGGAGGAGCGCATCCTGCGACTCCATTGGATGGTCCATGCTGTGGTTCACATCCAACAGTTCATCAACAAGCGGAACGTCAAATACAAGCCGTATGGTCCATGGGGTCATTTTCCAAAGGAGATGTTTGGGACGAAGTCTTGTACTGTTGACGACGACTCGTCCACATCTGACTCCGACTCCACCACCGATTCTGACTCAGGGTCGAGCTTGACCTCATGCTCTCCGGACTCTTTGTCGTCCAGACCCAACTACTCACCCGATGACGAGTAGTCTTGATTACAAGCGAAACGCGAAGCGTACCGAAACGAATGTCATTGGGGATGGGCTCCCTTTGACCAACTTCCGAAACACGAAACGACCCGAAACACCTACATCATAGGATTGGGCACCCTATGATGTAGGGGATCGGGCAACAAAGTGCGATGGTGGGACCGATGTTGTGCTATGGCGGGGGGATCGGACATACGTTGTGCTGCACATTGTGCATCCCGGACTGTGCGCAATATTCTTTTTTAGAAATTTTGTAGTGAAGTGTGTTGTGACTCAATAAATCCAAAATCCCAAAAATAGGTACTCTTGGTTGTTTTCAATGTGCGCACAACACAACCACGTAGTGCCGCGAGACACACTCACACACACTTACACACTTACACACAACCATGGCACAGCAAAGGGCTCACATGTATCCATGAAATTGCCTGATTTAGGGGGTATGGGGTCAGGAGTGCCATCGGGGCTCTGCTACTTTTGACCGAGGGAGTAACGCCCCTTCTCCTTAACCACAGTAGAAGGATGGGATTCCCTACCACGCTTTGCACGTTGAGCCGGGGCCGTACTCTCTCACTTTGTAGACAGCGATGGTGTCAACCGATCAACGTGCCCGGAATTTTTTTGTTCCGGTGTATATTTCTTGGACAATGTACACTAAAGCTGATTACCCTTTCCCTGAGGCGCCGGCGCGCCCGCGGCGTGCCTGAAGCGTTCCCTCATGCCTGCTGTTGCCACTCAAGCAGCTAGTCTTACCACAAGCAACACACAACCTCTGCCACAGACACATGCTTAGCCTTTGCATGCGGCCGTTGTCGGCACGGGCTTTGATGAGAACTGTTTCCACTTATCTACATCATTGTCCCCTAATTGTGTGTGTGTGTGTGTGTGCGTATACCTCGATCCATCTGGACGCAGGCATTGTTGAATCGCAGAGATGCCAAGAGAAAGGCAATGCAAAATACACTAGATCACAGTGGCTAAAAATCCAATCCAAAAACCCGTCCATGATGGCGCCACGCCTGCCCATGCATGCCCCTTCCATGTCGTTATGTCCTCACATGTGTCCTCAACATCCTCCAGAAAAGCCACAGCAATTCCCGGTCCCAGCGACAGTGTGTGTGTGTGTGTGTGTGTGTGCGCGCGCGCGCACGCGCGTGTATGTGTGTGTGTGTGTGTGTGCGTGCGTGCGTGCATATGTGTGTGTGGGCGCATAGGCCTGCACAACGCACTGGGTAAGAGCACGCGATGAAACGTGTCACACAAGTTGTGCGTGCAAAGCCCCACGCAGTATAGACAATGTTCTGTAAGTGTGTGACTGTCATGCATTGGCCACTCGGACGCCCCCGACTGTCAAACTGCTTGATAAGGCTGCGCACTGCTGATGTGTCACACTTGGTGATGCGCCCGTCAGTGCTCCGTTGTATGTAGGAGGTTCCCATGTCTTACGTGCAGAGAGAGAAGGCTTTTCCTGCGGCGCGCTCTGTGGCGCGCAATTTGGGAAACCTGCCTAATTTGTGGAGCTTTTTTAGATTCCACCTTGTTGTGCTCTCTGGGGGGCATGGGGCCCGGTTTTGCCATATAGTATGGCCCTTTAATGTAGCCATATTGATCTCTCCCTACCATGGGGACCTCGAGAAGGCACGGGTTTTGTTACGGGGTGTCAACCCGGGGGCAGGGGTTAGGTAGCCACTATGCCACTATGGGGAAGGAAGTAGTATTGGGGCTTTGCTACTTCTGACCGAGGGAGTAACGCCCCTCCTCGTTAACCACAATAGAAGGGTGAGACTTCCCTACCACGCTTTACCCGTTGAGCCGGGGCCGTAGTCTTCACGTTGATGGAGCGATGGTGTCAAAAGATCAACGTGTGCTATTTCTCAGCTATCTGGTTTGTTTCCGGAACAGTCTGCAATAAAACAGGTTTCTCAAACCCTGCGGCGCGCATGTGGCGCGCAGAAAGCGTTCTCAGAGTCTGTGCACCCACTGACTCACCTTTAGTGAAGGGGCAATGGAGGGGAACAGGCTGCAGGCCAGGAATGAAGGGTGTGGGGCACTTGTGGCTCAATGCAACCAGGTCTCACTATGTTGCTCACAACGGAGCTGCCTTGAAGCTACGTTGTCTGTACACTTGCGTGCACCACTACAGTATTGAGCACCCACAGTGGCGTCACCTGTGCGTTACTGTGTAGGCACTTCCCTGGATGCACGTGTTTGTGTAAAAGAATGAGATTGTGCACATTGCATTGGTGGATTTGCTCTTTTAGGTCTGTGACACCATGTGGTCCATCTGCGGTTCTCAGCTGGAGGTGATTCTGGCAAAGCGTGAGCGGGCGCAAGGTGTGCCAGTGCAAACAGGGCTTGATGAGATTGATGAGATGGGGATAATGCTGCGCTCCAGGGTCCACCACTGCATTCTGCGGCCACAAGCACCGTCAGCTGCAGCACTGCACTGCATTGTGCTGCGTTTCATTGCACGGCACTGCCTTGCACTGCACTTCACTGCACTGCATTGCACTGCACTGCACTTCACTGCACTGCACTGCCCTGCACTGTACTGCACTGCACCATGCATTGCTGCAGGACACTACAACCCCCCCCCTCCAAGCGATTCCAAGCGAGTGGGAGTTAGGATTGGGATGGCGGAGAGCAGGATCTCCGCTGTGGGGCACCTGCAAGCGGCCTCAGAAAGCCATTAAGTTTATGTGGGGAGTTTGAGATGACTGCTTCAAGAACCACAAACTGCATTCTGTTCCATGTGCTTCTGTGCACTGCTCTGTCCTGTACTGGCTTGTAATACACAGCAATGCTCTGCGTGGCACTTTGTTGCACTGCGTTTATTGTGCCACGATGCAGCCTGTCCTGCACTGCATTGTGCTGCACAGCTCTGCATGGTACTGGGGTATTGCACTGTACTGCAGTGTAATGTACTGTAAAACGGGGGGGTATGGAATGCAGCATGGGGGGTATGGAATGCAGCATGGAGTGCGTGCAATAAAGTGCAATGTCCGCAGAGTCTCGTAGCCCTGAATCCTTGAATTGCACCATTGCATTCCCCTGCACCGCACCGCTCTGCATCCCACACATCCGTGTGGCACACCGTACTGCCCTGTCTTGCACTGCATTGTACTCTACCGTACGCACCCCTGAATTGGACTGCACTGACTGCACTGCACTGACCTGCACTGCCCCGCAGTCTCCACGGTTTCTAATTATGTGGAGCACTCAGCAGGCATCTGCATCCGCATCCGCATCTGCAGCCTGGGTCTCTTTGACCGCGGATGGCCCGGAAGTCGCGCCACAAAGTGCTCTGGCGCAGATGATTCAGGAGCCTACTTCAGAGCCCGTAAAAAGCTTTGACGAGCTAAGTCCCGAAGGTGGACCCTCTCCCTCCAGCCTGACCTGCCCCCACTCAACGCATCAGGGCCCTATAGCAGCCACCAGTCTTTTTCAAACCGAGCAAAGAACACCCCCCACCGCCACCGCCGGTTATGGGCCGACCGCTGGCGTTCTCCGCCAATCATCCGTCATTCGCCCCCCGCTGCGTTGGAGGGTTTTTGAAAAATTTTGTTGTGTTTTCTCTAAGCGCTTTCAGGGACAAGCCCGTACGCTGTTGGTGACCTCCGTATCGCGCGTCGCGTTGGTGCGTTCAAGCCCCACGGGGCAGGCCTGCGGACTCACCAGAAGACGGTTGCGTGAGGAAGAGGGACCCGGGGAGGTCCCCCCCGCACGCGCAAGCACGGTCTTGTCGAAACACGACGACCGCGTGTGTTTGTACGTTACTCCATTGGCCACGGTTCCCAACCAAATCAAGACCCGTCAAAATGGCCTGCACTCCAACGCACAACACTGTGTGTCCAGTGTAGCCGTAAATAGCTGTACGCAGCTCTCCAGTGTTGCTGTGCGTGGCACAAAATTTTTTTGTAATGTCCGGTGCCCCTTAAGCCTGGCCCAGCTGTACACAGTTGTACACACGTATTGAGCCTGGCCGTGCATAGCCGTGCACTGAAAATAAGGCCCAGCCGTACGCCTACAGCCATACCCACGGGTCTGGCGCACACCCACGACTCGGTAAGCAGCAGCTGCACTCAGTGTCCGTCGACGGGAACCGGTGCAGTGTGATCATGTCCCATGTGACGCAGGTCGGTCGTTTACGGCCTCATTTGTATGGCCCACCCCTCCCCTGCGTTTCAGGTTGCGGATGCATCATCCATCAGTACTGAACCCTCTCCGTAGCCCTGACCCGGACCCCATCACGCCCCTTGAATAACCACAGGCAAATATATGGTGGGAGTGTATCAGGAGCTGGAAGAAGCCCGGGCCCAGAACGACCAGAGGGCCATTGCAGCGGCGGAGGCGGAACTCAAGCAGTTGACGTTTGGCCTCCAAGTCCGATAGGGACGGCGGCTTAAGGGTGGTGATCGTGAGGGTGGGGAAGTAAATGGGCAAAAGTGCACATCATCTCCCTGTATGTGAGCGCTTTGTGTGGCCATGCATTCAAGGTTGTTCTCTACCTTCATGCCCCCAGTTGATGTCAAAGTCGAGCATCCGGATATGTTCTGCATGCCTTCACTCGCACTGACCGCATCACCATGCACTCAATCCTGGGCCCAATGTTGTGCATGGGTGGATGTCAAGAGGCAGGGGTTGGCGGGTTTTCAACTGGGGTGGGGTTGGGGGGTCAATAGAGCCCTCCAAAACTGGGGGTGGGTGGGTTTGGGAAAAGGGCTCGATTGACAGGACCATTAATCAGTGATTATGAAGTCTTGCGCCGAAAGCGCCAACAATTTCTTTGACCATTGAAAATAAAAATGGTTAACCCCTCCCCCCCCCCACCAAATACATGGCACATGATGACTTTACTGAACCCCCTTAACACGCTGATTCCAAAACCTCCATTTTCATTTTTTGCTGAATTTCGGGTCCGGGCCACCTACGGGGCCCGGCCCCATAGGTGGCCCGGGGGTCTGTCGCGGTAGGATTTTGAGGGGCCCGTCAATTGAGCCTTTTTTTGGGGGGGGGTCCTAGCCAGGGGGCTCTATCGACCCCCCCCCCCCAAAGTTGTAAGCCCGCCCACCCCAGTGTACAAGCACAAGCTATGATTGCAGGTCAAAGGAAAGGAGAAGTGTTAGCATGCCAGTGCTGAGCACTTGATCGCCCAATGATATTTGGATGCTTGTCTTGGACATTGCCACCAACAACTTTCAAGATTTGCACGCTTCCACTCAATTTCTTTTGCCAGCATTTATCGACAGACAGGGTATCAATTGTATGGCCCATGGGAGCATGTCCTTTCCCATGTATGGTGGACAGTGAATACTGGCAAAGAAGCAGATATTTATGGCATGATCCTGACTGCGCATGTGTTATATCGAAGCTAGAACATGGGGTTGCCACAGAAGGCCGCTTGATTGCTTATCATTTCCTTTTGCTTTTTGTGCTGCTCATTGCACGGAACTTGTGTGAATACTGTGTTATAACGGACGCCAAATCGGGCTGCAAACCTGACAGCTTTCAAGGAAGCTTTTAGGATGTCCATTACACGTAAAGCAAAAATTACCAAAGGTCAAAATTAGCGAAAGGTGCCTATTTTTTGGTTAATTTTTTTTTGGTAATATTTTGGTACCGTAGAAAAGGGGACGTCATCCTTCCCTGCCTCAATGCAACACAAAGCAATGGGAAGCCCATGTGAGTCGCACCATACATGGTTTTTACTAAACGGCGGGGCAAATGGTTGTGGTGTGATCCAACCAACAGCCATCACACACATATTCGGAGCAAGAGAGACAGTTTCGTGCAGTCAAAGAACCACACTCACAAGGGTGTTGTGTCTCTTCACCATGAAGCTTCTTGAGAACGTCGAACATAGGTTCAATAGAGGGCACATCTCCCCATAGGGCTCACGGAATCCTCGCGGAATCTTGGGGCCCAGGAATCGAGGGGAAACCACAATTACCAAAACAACCTTAATTTTTGGTTAATTTTTTTTGGGTAATATTTTTTTTGGGTAATATTTGCCTTGGGTAATTTTTGCTTGGACTGTATTCTTCCTCAAGTGCACTTGCAATCTGCATACTGCCACCCTCCCCTCCCCTCAAAATATGTATGGGTGTTTTCCCGGTGGGGGGGGGGGGGCAAAAACCCCAAAACTGTCCACTAATTTTTTGTGGCTGGATTTTTTGGGAGTTGTGGGGTGATGAGGGTACCCCCCCCCCTAATTTTGAGTGTGGGGAATTCATTTCTGAAGGTTTCAGGTCGCGGTCTGAGACATCTTTGAGAAATCGTGGAATTGGTTGAAATTTTGGCCATTTTTGGCTGCTGCTGCCAGACTGATGGTAGTGGAAGAAACTGCAACACGCACGTTACCGGCACTGCTTTTTCTAGTTTTTCGTTGGGCATCCCCCCCCCTCCCCCTATTTTTGGGTTGGGGAATGTGTTTTTGCGGGTTTCAGGTCATGGTTAGATGGAATGTTGTTGCATTTTTGGATTTTTGTGCCTTTTGTGTGCTATGGGTGCCTGGAGATTGACACAGTGATTTTTTGGTTTGGAGGCTTCGTGAGGCGGTTTTTGGGTTTGTACTTTGGGGTGGCGCCCCCCCCCCCCCTTTTTTTGTCAGGGTTGGGGAGTCATTTTTGAAGGTTTTAGGGTGCATTGTGATGAGGGGTGCATGCAATTTGCAGATTTTGCGTGTCCCATGGACAAGGAGCCGGACCCGGAGTGGGACTACCAAGGAATTTTCAGGGCAGCACGTGCCGTTGTCAGTGTGGTCTGGGTCACCCTTCTTGATGAAGCAAAGGTGAAAGACTTGCCTGCCGGTGTGGAAATAAAGGGAACAACCCATTGTTATCATTTTATATCGTGTGGGAAACTAGGTTTCCTGCTTTGACATCAATATCTGTGCTTTTGCACCTCTTCATGCAAGACGTTCCAACAAACTGTCCCAATGCCTCTTGGGGCGGCAAGTGGAGGCCAAGTTAACCGTCCCCACCATGCTTTTCGTGCCCTGTTGCTGTTGCTCTTGCCCTTTGTGTCCCCAAATTATGCACACCAACCACAAAATTTTCAAAAAAAAAAAACAACGTCCCCCAAGGTATGATACAACATCTGCACAGAGTGCAACAAAATATATCCACAGTCTGCCCATGGTAGGCCAAAAATACACAAACCGTCCACAGTAACAGCCAAATTTCGGAAAAGTATCGTTCTGGACCCCCCCAACCCATACATCTCCGAAAAGCCCTTTTCGAGGGCTTTCGGGGAAGATGTACCATATTCCGAGAACTCAGCCAACACTGCAGAAACGTCAGGTAGTGGACGGTTTTGACCCCCCCCCCCCCGGAAAAAACACCCATATATATTACTACACCCCTCTCCCCTTAAATCCAGCCAGCCAACAACAACAACATCATCATCACCAACAACAACAACAACAACAACAACAACAACAACAACAACAACAACAACAACAACAACAACAACAACAACGACAACGACAACAACAACAACAACAACAACAACAATAACAACAACAACAAGAACAACAGCAACAGCAACAACAACAACAACAACAACAACAATAACAACAACAACAACAACAACAACA
This sequence comes from Eutreptiella sp. 'Long Island Sound 2002', assembly GCA_964036045.1. Classification (NCBI taxonomy): domain Eukaryota; phylum Euglenozoa; class Euglenophyceae; order Eutreptiales; family Eutreptiaceae; genus Eutreptiella; species Eutreptiella sp. 'Long Island Sound 2002'. Next base: position 6,423,306 of record OZ038382.1, on the reverse strand, counting down.
ACAACAACAACGACAACAACAACAACAACAACAACAACAACAACAACAACAACAACAACAACAACACCAACGACAACAACAACAAGAACAACAACAACAACAACACCAACGACAACAATAGCAACAACAACAACAACAACAACAACAACAACAACAACAACCACAACAACAACAACAACAACAACAACAACAACAACAAGAACAACAACAACAACAACAACAACAACAACAACTAGGCTCATCTAGGATGGCTAGATGAGCAAAGGACCCCAAGTGTTGGGAGGGAGTGATGGCCAAAACAGAATGCTGATGTTGCTTGTTGTTATTGTTGTTGTTGTTGTTGTTGTTGTTGTTGTTGTTGTTGTTGTTGTTGTTGTTGTTGTTGTTGTTGTTGTTGTTGTTGTTGTTGTTGTTGTGCCTAGGTTGTGCCTAGGTTGTGGCCTTACCAAATCCAACTTTTGAGCCAAAAACTCAACGGTTGCACCCCGCGGCGGTGGCGCCAAGTGGGGAGGTGCCCTCCCAAAACTGCGCATTTTCTGCCCACCATTTTTGGCCCACAACGGCCTTGGAACTCATTCAAACTGGCCAAAGGAGGGCTAATGGTTGCTACATTGCAGGTGCGCCCTGACTTCCTTGTCACAAACTACCTTTTGTTGCCATCTAGCTCCACAACATGTCCGAGAAACAGCCAAAAAAATGGCTAACAATTGCCAAGAATGTGCCTCGTTTGTGTTGAACAACCCCAAAACCAAGACCGGGCCATATCTTGGGCTACGGGGCTCAAATCAGAACTCTGAGGGCACCTAGTCCACCCGCGACCCCACTTTTTGTGGTTTCCGAGCCTCAGACTAGCTCAACGAGATGCCTAGACCCCCGTACTAGTGGTCACTTGGTGGGGGTAGAGGGTAGCCTGGGCCCCGCATGGTCAGGGCCAACGGTGGGTCTAGCTGGGTCCCGGGGGCGGAAAAAATCCTTTTTTCCAAAGTTGTTCCGAGACCACTTGGGATACTCAAACAAGTGTTTTTAGCCCGTTTTGAGTCCACGGTGACGCGGTTTGGCTTGCGAAAAGTCCCAAAATGCCTTGAAAATGGGCCGTTTTGGGACCAAAGATGGGTCAAAGATGGGTCAAAAACACGCTTTTCCAAAAGTGACCGTGGACCATTTGGGGTGCACACTCAAGTGACATGAGCCCATTTTGATCCCATTTTGAGCTATTTTGGCCCCTCTAAGGTCCCAAAAAGCATTGAAAATGGGCCATCTTGTGATCAAAAACGCGTCAAACATGGGTCAAAAATATGTTTTTCCAGAAATGATCACGGACCATTTGGGGTGCGCAAACGGGATAGCTGCGCCCATTTAGAGCCGATTTTGACCCAGTTTAGCCCATCTAGCCACATGAACGCACCAAGCTGCACATTTCTCGCATACCTTACAGGTGTGTTGTGGAGCCACATAGAGTTGGGAACAGGGGTGTAGATTAGAGGATGTATACGTGTGGTAACACCATTCATCATTTGCACAACAAAATTGTACCTGACAATGTGCAAGTCCTTGCAGGCTTTTTGGGTTTTCCAAGTGGCATATGCCGCGCTAAATTGGTTATTCAAGCCGCCAAAAAGGCGGAATTCTTGTAGCGAGTGCGCTACTACTTTTAGATGTACTAACCAAGATAGCATGCATGCAAGTTGACTACCTTTCAAACGCCCGCCCAAACTAACCGGTGAATCACCCTTTAAAGCCCATTACAGAGAAACATATAACAAAACAGTTGCAACCATCTTTGAGTTGTGGTGGGTGGTTGCATTATAATTTTGCTCCACAAGCCCTTGGTTAGGCCTAGCAGGCAAATAGTTGTGTTGCACACATGCTCAGATCAAGGTGCCCCCTTCTTGGGAGACACTTGCATCCCCCATTTCTATATTCCATATTGGTAAAGGGGTACAAAACATGAGGAGACAGGAATGTATGGACCCATGGAACTACCAGAATCAATGTCAAGTCGGTTCGGACATATTTGGCTGGGACATGTTTCGCTGACAAACAAAAAGTGGACAGGAAGTCCACTTAAAAATTCAAAGCCCAAGCACGCATGACTTGTACCATCCAATGGGCCATCCAACTGCTTCCCATTTTGGTGACCCTAATATGGTTGGGCCAACCCTCCCCACATTTGGGAACCCGTGTTGTGTGCATGTGCATGTCATTGTGCTCTTCATCGGGAAAAGGAATGGTGAAGAGTCATGCAAGGACATGCATGGGCTGGCAAGACTTGAGCGTCTGGCACACTAGCCACAAAGAGCCTTTCTTCTTGATCCTTTCTTGCTCAAGCAACCTCAGACATGAAGCACTAGATAGCTATTTTGATGGTCCGCACACACAAGTTGCAGTATGAGCTAGTGAGTGACCGTGGATTTCAAGTCCGGATAGTTGAAAGTTTTGGTGTGCCACTACTGATCAAAATGCAGGAGCTGTACTAGCTAGTGGTCCACATCACATGGAGACTAGTAGCGGGCCCACGGGACATAGAGGTTCCCTTGTTGCCAAAAGAAGGCAGCCCTCACACTTTTGGTGAGAAGCTGAGTTTGTGCTGTGAGCAAGTGGCAGGAGAAACATTGTTGTTTCGGCTAGGGTGGAAGAGGGAGAGTTTAGGATTTGGTTCGCGGGTGTGACACGTGTGCTATGGCATTTTGCAACTATTTTTATTCACCAACCATAACAAGAATGAGGGGGATGTCATCAAGTGCCGGTGCGTTCTGCTTGTGACCAAGGTGAAGGTGTGGATTTACAGGTGAAATGAAATATAGGGTGGTCTAACTGGGTATGACATGTGGTTCTATCTCCAGCCCATACTATTGCCAAGCTATAGGGGAGGGAGTAGGAGACCCCCGTGTGATTGGGGTCTGAGGGGGTTGGCTGACTTCCATGCTCCGGCACTTGTGAATCGCTCGAGTTTATCTAGAATGTTCCATTTGAGGTCTTATCCAACGCGCCGCACGAGCACCAATTGGTACCTTCCACACACTATTCAATGTTTCTTGGCATGGATACCGGGTCAAGTGTGGGGGTCGCAGGCTGAATCTAAACCCTGCCTTGTTCAACTCAACAACGCATACAGGAGTTAAATGTTGCATTGTATAGGCATTGTGCAATGCGACTACCGAGATGCTGTTTGACATGCATAAATTACGCAAATGAGATTTCTTGGCACATTTGCGAGAGATAAGCTGCAATTCCGCTGGCAAGCCCCCCGTTGTGTGGATGGTCATGTGGAGGGGGCCCCCAGTGCAAGTTCCCCAGACATTCATGAACATGCGGCCCCAGGCCCGCATTGCTGCCCAACCAAGGAACTGCAGTACCTCCCGGGCGCAGTGGATGGTTTCACGACCTCCCGCCCTTGGGCCGATCCAGAGAACCAAATGTGGAAAATGTGGCATTATTTCTTTTTTTTTGCTACTTGCTACGATGTACATGGTCGCGCACAGGCGCGTGACAACAGTATCTGAGGGTGCATTGCCCATTTTTTTTTCCAGTAAATATATATCTGTGTGACATGTTCATGCTTTAGACAGGTGGAACACTTGTAGCTGGGAATTACCTGTGCCGTCAGTCAATCTAGTGCGCGTTGCCCATGTGTAATACTTGGCACTGCAGCAATTTGTCGTTGTGAGACAACATAACACATCCATGAAACAAGACAACACTTGGGACTGAATGGAGACCTAAAGAATTCAACATTTGCAGAAAGAACGCGCTACAACACGTTCTTGGATCAAACCACTCTTACAAAGCTCCGTTATGCGGGTTCAAGAGACCCAGTCAAAGATGTGAACCTAGAATGAGCTGGATCTACGAGAACAAGAGTACCAAAACATGGGGTTTTGGAAAAATAGTGCGCTGTAGTGCATTCTTTCACCAAAAATCTCATACAAAGCCCTGTGACCAAACTTACGTGGGCTTGTCCCCCCCTCCCCTTGTAACGCTTCACGTTGTTTCGTCCATGTTAACCACATGCAAAACAATGGTGACATTCTTGGACACATTGCGATCCGTTGGGTGTGCCGTAAACTGTGAATGATACCAACTGTCCATGCATATGACCATTGCACGGTCTTGTATGTTGCGCCACAAATGGGCACAGTGTGACGGACTAAAACTGTAGCAGCCAACTGGTGTCTGTCCCTTCAGGGACAGTGAAGTGCGCTCCCAGGGTTGATTCCGTGGGGCTGCAGGATGTCGCAACTGCATATATCAGTACCACAACTGTTTGCAAAACTGACAGTACTGGTAAGGCCAACGCGTTTGGCATGTGCGTGCGCCAGCTAGCCGTGCCATAGTGTGCCGAATCCTGCAATTCACCGTGAGATGAAGTGCCTACTCAACAAACGGGCGGGTAGGGCCATTGCCAAGTGCACTTGCTACGATGGCATCCCAGGTGGGCCAGTCGTAGTGCTGCCAATTGGTGCATTTCAAACCAACGTGCGTTACATGTTTGTGTTGCACACTGCCTGGCAGCATATGTGAGCGTCAAAATTGTGTGACAGCAGGCCTCTGAGTAACTGTTGACGTTCATGACAAGTCTCGCAAGACAAAAGACGAGCGTACATTGTTGTGTTGCCCTTTGTCCAGCACATTGTCCGTACGGGTGCCGTCACAGGCGATGATCTTCAGGATTTTCTACTTTGTAAAAAAGTATGCTGCATGCGCAAGGTGGCTCATGAATACATCAAAAATTGAACATTTCGACGTCATTCCCAACAAGCAGAGATGTGGTGATTTCATTCGATGCCATTGTTTTCCACAATTGTAACGGCGAGAAATTTGGCAGTGGATTGTACCCCCCCCCCCCCTGCAACCCCCCCCCCCTTGCAATCTCCCCCCCCACCCGGGAGACCGTCACTTCCATGTTTTTCTAGTTAACATGTATTGTGCTGGTTTGTGTTGCCCATCTGCTTTACGCATGGCCTTGCATTGCTTTCCCATTACTTCAAATCAAGCATCTGTGTGTGTTCTGTGATATTCTCTCTCCTAAGGCGGTGTATGGGTGTGTTGTGTTGCTACTTCAGACCCAAGATGTTTTCTCCCGGTGACCATACGGTACCACTCACGCACACTTGGTGCACATGTGTTGGCCACTGTTGTGGGGCCTTCGCCAAATGGGCTGCAGTTTTGCCACATTCCGTACATACGCCCTGGTAGGGTCACTCCGGTGGATCATGAGAGTGCTCAACTCTCAAGGCTAGAGGCTGTGGCGGTTGAATCACCCAAGTCTCCAGAGTCACCGGATGTTACCCCCATGGCCCCGCAACGCCAAACACCGGCACAGCCCACACAACCCACTATGGCCGCAAATGTGCCCCGGAAGCACAGCTTGCAGTCCACATTGAATGCCTTCTTGAAGCCGAATCCCATTGTGACGGACGACAGTTTGCCTTGAAAAACCCTTGCAATCCCCCCCCCCCCCCGGGAGACCGTCATTTGGCGACCGTCTCCCCCCCCCCCCCCCCACCCGGGAGACCGTCGCGCGCTAACCCGGGAGTTTGCAAGGGGGGTGGGGGGTAGCACCCCTTTTTTTGTCAATTTGCCACAACGACACAATGCATTTGCGGGGTTGTGCTGAAAGAGCACCTAAAGATGGGGCAGTGTGTATCACGCATGTAACAGCACCAGACACGTTGTCGATGCGTCCATTCGACAGGGGTGTTTATCCTCTGTATGTCAAGTGTTGCATGTGTTGGCTTCACCCATGGGACGTTGTGCAGATGCAGACCTGTTCTTGCCGACTTCAATACAACCCATGAAAATGGCCGAACCTGTAAAGTTCAGCTCATTTGCACCGAGCCAAACCCAAACAATGATACATGAAATTCACAGAAAAAAAGTTCTCGGCGTAAATTCCGCCGAGATTTCCATGATTTGCTGAATTCGTATGTCATGTTCGGTGTATGTGATGTTTAGCGTCTAGACCAAAGACCACGAACCAACATATTTTGCACATTACTCGTAGCATTTACATCCTCTTTCTTCGTTCTGCTTGCCCGCTGGCCGTGTGTGTTTCTTTCCTTGTTGAACCCCTTGTGCAATGCGCTACATGGTGCCAATTTTTTGTTCCGCTGCATTTTCAAATTGCATTCATTTCCGTGGTACATTATGTCCAAACAGGGTACGCTGTCCCAAAAGTGATTGGTTTGGATGCATTTTCTACAATCACAAAGGTTGTGAAAAGTATTTCTTCACACCTTCTTGTCAACTTTCATAGTTCATATTTGCATTTACCTCCGGGACATTTTCTGTAGGATGCAATTCAATGTTCCTTCTGTCGTGGAACGGGTGCCCTCCAAGGTCTGCACAACTTCATAGTTCGGGAACCGGAGTTGTTCAGCCAGGCGGGTAGTCTTAGCAATCCAAGTTGCCCCCTGCTTGCTCTGTCCTATCCACGCACAGGACCTCCCCATCACTTGCCAGGGCCCATTCTTCAAAAGAGCACTCAAATGAACCCGATTGGCAGTCGTGGTTGCAGTTTGGGTGCATGGTGTGCATATTGTTAGAGTGGGTGCTGAAGTTATGGGCAGGGGCTCAGTTAATGGTGGAGTTGGTCTCTAGGTCAAAGTAAATCAGAGTGGCTATGTGCAGGAGAAAGGGTTTGTCTGAGACCTGTGCTCTGACAAACACATTGTCGCGATTTTGGGGCAGCTCTGAGACATTGGTGTGACCGCAAGCAATGCCCGCTGTTACTTGTGTCATTGCGCTGTTTCAGCCGCCCCTTTAAAAAAAATGACGGTCCCCATCGGGACCAGTTTTGCCTGCTCCACCCTGATGCTGGCGCTGCTGCCCGCTAGCACCATCTGGGCCCTCTTCTACCGGATCCTGCTGTTGTCGGTCGATTTGCTTGACCACACTGCCACGCGTTCTCTGGCGGATGTTGCTGACCCCTTGCAGCAGTTGCTTCTGTATCAGTCCAAGGAAGCAGTTGGTAAGCGCGTCCTGGAGGGCGAGCTGGCAATGTCTGGACTCATAGCCCATATCAAGCACAGGCAGATACAAGCCAGAGACATTGGGCCATCCGTGACACCGACACCATCGATCTTCAAAGAGTTTCAGGGGCACCTGTTTGGGTCCATGTTGGCAAACAAGTATTTTTCATATTTGTCTCTCACCGGAGCGCACTTCCCCAATCTTTCCCGGAGTGTCAGTGAGCCGATGTTGTGGTGGCAGGTGTGTGAAACGGATCAGTGTCTGGGGCACAGCGGTGTGTGGGACACCACGCGGTGTGTCAAACACAGCGCGCAGGTTGAAGCTACACATGATGAGCCATGTAAGAAGGGTTTGGGGTTGATGCTGTTCTGGGCTAGGGGAGGGCAACTGGGGCTAAAGCCCCCCCCCCCCCCTTGAGCAGCGGGACAACTGTCCCACGATCACTTCCCGACACCACTTTTCCCCAGTGGCTTGGAACACGCAATGTAAACCATTTATTTCTAAAAACTGAAACCAGTTTTATTTCTAAAAACTCAAATCAGTGCATTACTCAGCCCTTGTCCCCCCTCTTTTTCTGTATGTCGTAAGTCGTGTATTTTTTTTTGCGGTACGTGCGAGTAAGAAAAAATTGCACTGTTGTGTAATTCTTTTTTGGCGGTAAACACGAGCACGAAAAAAAAAACGGGTACTTGCGTTGTGGCAAGCGTAAGTCGCTTATTTTTTTATTTGGCGTAAGTCGCTTATTTATTTTTGTTTTAGGCGTAAGTCGAGTGTGGAAAAAAAAAACTCGAAAATTTATGGTACGCGACTTACGCTTTTTTTGTGACGCGACATACACCTAAGAAAAAAGTTACGCGACTTACGCTTTTTTTGATACGCGACCTACGGCAAAAAAAAATAAGCGAGTTACGCTTTGTTTTATAAAAAAAGCGAGTTACGCTTTTTTTATAAAGCGAGGTACGCTTTTTTCGTTACGCGACCTACGCTTTTTTTGATACGCGACCTACAGCAAAAAAAATTACATAAGCGAGTTACGTTTTATTTTTTCAAAAAAAAGCGAGGTACGCTTTTTTGGTTACGCAACCTACACTTATTTCGATACGCAACCTACTGCCAAAAAAAATAGAAATAAGGAGAAGGATTCACAATCCACGCTTTTTTGCGTGGCCCCTCGATTTGGGGTTATGGACTCACAATCCACGCTTTGTTGTGTGGCCCCTCGAGTTGGTGTTAGGGACTCACAATCCACGCTTTGTTGCGTGGCCCCTTGAGTTGGGGTTAGGGACTCACAATCCGCGCTTTTTTGCGTGGCCCCTCGAGTTGGGGTTAGGGACTCACAATCCACGCTTTGTTGCGTGGCCACTTGAGTTGGGGTTAGGGACTCACAATCCACGCTTTGTTGCGTGGCCACTTGAGTTGGGGTTAGGGACTCACAATCCACGCTTTGTTGTATGGCCACTTGAGTTGGGGTTAGGGACTCACAATCCACGCTTTGTTGCGTGGCCCCTCGAGTTGGGGTTAGGGACTCACTATCAATCACTGCATCTTTGTGATGAGGTGGCCACTTAAAGGCAAGCCTCGATGATGCTGTCATTACACCTTTGCCGAAAGGATTCATCATGGAAGCACTGCGCATCATCAATGCAGATCGCTCCGTCCGAGTTCCCGGCACCATCCCGGAGAACGGGTGGGAGAAGGAGTTGACTTGCTGAAAGCCTGGAGAATCTCCTCCTGCCCAGCCTCCAACCCTGAGTCCCTTTCCCCATCTACTTCCCCCCTCCTTTTTGGTGAAGAGGATCCTCTTTCGGAACCCGAGGGCAACATTGCTGCCTCCTCCTCGGAGCCAACGGTGGGAGAATTCCCTGCCTTCGCGGCCTCCAACTCCGAGGACGTGCCCCAAGATGGGAAGTCAGTGAAGGGCAATGTTAAGGCCCCTCCACAAACCCAGCAGTCCACTTCCTCTTCTACCCCCCCCACAAGTGATGATGCCCGTCCATACGTGTTCATCCGTGGGAAGCTTTTCGAAGTGCCCGAGGCGTACCCAAAGGGCGCAGAGGGTCGGTTGGTGAACGACGAACGATTTATTCGAGAGCCGGAAGAGTTGCTTGTGAAGGACATCCGTAACGCTTGTGCGCGGAACACGTATCCGTGTGCAAAGCCGAAGGCATCGGACGCAAAGTCTGATTTGATCTACAAGTGTGTGTTTGCCGACTTCTTGTAGTTGGCCCCACGCCATTATGGTTGCATGCGAAGAATGTAGTTGGCCCCAGGTGACCGGACTCAGGTGGTATCGCTGGCTTGAGCTTCGTAGCCGGTGGCGGCGGCAGCAATATAGTCATTTTGATACCGCTTGCCAAAGGCCGAAGGGCAAATTGCATTTTTTGTTTGCGGTCGTGATGAGTGTGCTCCAAGTTATTTCCGCCATCTGCCGCACGTTATTTCCGCCATCTGCCGCAGGGGGGGGGGGGGGGGGCGACATGCTAATTCTCGACAGAGGGTATAGTTTGGCCAAACTACCCCGTTCTTTCGAAGGGGCTGAAAAATTTGGTTAACACCCGTTTCGCACATTTGAGTTTTGTTGATTTCTCCCTGCTTGCCACCGGTCCCCGGGTCCCAATTTCTGCACCCCGCAGCCCCTGCTGTCACACCAGCAATTTTTAATTTTTAGTCCGATGCCTGCTAGAGGTCTCAGAGTCCCAATTTCGTCAAGCAGTACTTCAGGAACCTCGTCCTCAAAGACGTCCAGCACCGAGAAACGTCAAGCTCCGGGGCGCCGCAAAAAGCTTACGAAGACCCGCACTACCGTACCAGCAACGCGCAGTACCGCAACCACAAGCAACGCACCAGCTGCAAAGCGGAAAAACTCGTCAGCACCAAGTGTTGCGGCCAAGCAGCGCAAGACATAAGGCAGTGAAGGCGTACAGTCCCTGCATGTTGAATGCCACATGTGGGGCAAAAGTATCGCCACCGGCGGCCCCCCTAAAAATTTCCGCCGGTGTGCCAAAAATGGTGAGGCTGACCTACCGCAAAAAAATCCGTCCCCGAAGTACTTTGTTGCATGACTCAAGCCCTGTTGCATGGCGGGAACACCCCGGCTCGGGTCACAAGGCCGAGCGGTCCAGGCACGTGCCCGGATTAGCCGTGGAGTGGCGCCACAAGAGAACTTTGTGAGCAACAGCCACACATCAGACTAAAAATTAAAAATTCCTGGTACGACAGTAGGGGCTGCAGGGAGCAGAAATTGGGACTCTGAGACCTGTGGTAAGCATCAGACTAAAAATTAAAAAAACCTGGTATGACAGCAGGGGCTGCAAGGTGCAGAAATTGTGGCCCTGGGACCTGTGCCAAGCATCTGTCTAAAAATTATAAATTCCAGTGAGGGTCACGCGGTGCTTTTTTGCCTTGGTTTCTGTTCAATACAAAAACTGTCCCTTTTTTCAGCAGGCAGGTTTGAAATGTGCAAAAACCCCCTAAACTACCCCTTTTTTCGAGGGGGCTGAAAAATTTGGTTAACACCCCCATGTGCAACACTTGCATGTCGCCCCCCCCCCCTTTGATCTGCCGGCGATGAGTATAAAAACCACCCTTCACGCCACGGCTCCATTGCTTTACCCGTGTCGGAGGTACCCAAAATGTCCGTGGGGGCTATATGCTTCACCTCCTCCGGTAGCAATGGCGGTTGTTGGGTGGTTCTTGTGTTTCCCCGCCTTTTTTTTTTTTTTTTTTTGGAAAAATGGGTTTTTTTTCCCCATACGCGACTTACGCCAAGAAAAAAAATTTACGCGACTTACGCCAAAAAGAAAATAAAAAAGCGACTTACGCTTATTTCCACAATCGAGCTACGCATTCCTCACTTGCGTTTACCCCACAGAAAACTTACACGACATGACCATGTTTTTGTACTTGCGTTTGCTGTAAATGAAAAATTACAGAAAGGTACGATTTTTTTATACTTGCACTTACCACAAAAAACATTACAAAACGTACAATATTTTTGTACTCGCATGTACCGCAAAAAAAATTACACGCACTTACAACGTTGCAGGGTTCATCAATTTCCATGTGGTAGAGCTCTTGGATCAACCAACACATGATATCCTTATCCCCCCCCCCCCCAACCACCTTGCAATGTCACGTTTTGTGAGTACAGAAATGTGCACGAAATATGAAATGGTCCCCTGGAGAGGGGGAGGGGTGTCACACAGGGGGGGGGGGGTCACCCTCCTGCCACTGCCACATCCCTTGGTGCACAGGTGTATGCCGCACTCGGTGTGGACCTGATGACTGGGGAGCACAGGCACAGAGTGTACTACAGCACTCTGGCCCGCTTCCCCACCCTAAACACAACGAACGTCCGCTTTTTTGCCGTGGACCAGATGACGGGTCTGGAGTCGTTGAAAATCCAGGAAGATTTCCGCCGGCCCGAGGACCACATAGCGATGTGGCGGAAACCGGAGCTGTCTTGGTGGCCGGACATCTCCTTCAGCCCTATAACTGGGCTCTCCCAGATCCTGATGTGGCAGTGGCTTCCAGCGCAGAACAGCACGTGGATGCAGGTCCGAGCTGCTTTGCATGTGTGCATGTGTGCATGTGTGGAGTGGGGTTTTTCTGGACCTGGGGGCCAGTTCCCCTGCATCATATCTGTTTCCTTACGGCCATTGATGGTTCCACTGCATCATATCTGTTTCCTCACAGCCATTGATGCAAGGGTTGAGCCACTGATAATTCCCCCTGTCCCTCTTCTCTCCATATGCGTGGCCACTTCAAGCTGGACCCCTTCTCCAGGTGACACTTGCTGTGCACACTGGCACGCTCAGCACTGACTTGCGGGCGCTTCTAAACTCCACTGGCAGCAGCTTGGACCGATTGTTCATGTTCTTCACTCAGCCCCATGGGCACCTGATTGCAGCCACCCATGGCAAGCATCATACTCAAAGCGACGTGGATCATGTGCTGAATGACCCCTTCCGCAACCCACCGGACATATCCCTTTTTCAGCGCGTATGTACATGCAGTTGGGGATAGGCACTGGCAGGGCTGTACTTGTGGGAATGGGCAGGGGTATTGCACGCCGAAGTTCATGCGAATGCCTGTGTTCTACTTTCCACTGTTCACCCTACCACTGTGCCCGCCCGTCTGCAGCAGGTGCTGGAACATAATCTTTCCACCTGCTGCTTTGGGGCCGATACTCTGTTCCATTGTGTTCTGCACAGCCAAAATAGTTGGATCAACACACTTGGACACCCTGTCCTGCTACTTGGTACCCATCGGGGGCAAAATACAGGTGGTCAAAATATATCACGTGCGTAATAATCAAAGGGGGAGGGTTTTAATGTTTTAGAGTCATGGCAGAGCAGGCAAATCGAATAAGCTGTCACGTGTCATACTGTTTTGATACGTGACAATAATGGGGCCCAGGCAACCTTGTGCTTGAAGCAAAAATTGAAAGGAGGAGTCCACCCCCCTCCCCTCAGACCCTAAACCCCCCGAGCCCCTCCCCCTCACACTACGCATGACGTACTTTCCCCCAATGGTGCAGGGGATGGTCCGCTCCCAGGCAAGGAGAAGAAGTGGCAGCTGCTGTTTATGCTTTTCAAGCCTGGTGAAGTCAAGACTACACCGCTGTTTGCGCTCATGTAGAGCTGCAGGGCACTCTGCCATGGCAGAGCGTTTGCATTCCACGCTGGGGACGAGCACATCGCTGGTCGCGCCTTTCCGTCCGATCAGTGTCTCCTGTATTGCGACCCGCGAAGTGGTGGGCGCAACAGGGGTGTGTGGAGGTAATGGATACAGCAACCATGCTCGCCGCAGCCCTGGCCAGAGCAAAAGGATATAAAGCAAGGCATGATGAAGACTAAACCTCCGCCCCAATCATGTGCTTGAGCCAGAAGAGGGGAGGGGGGCTCCTCCTTGTGAACCCCACGTCCTGACCAATGTAGATTTTCCAGTGGATCCTGGATGCTTACTGTAACTTCATGGATGGTTCCTGGTGCTTCCTGGATGCTTCCTGTAGACTCCCGGATGGTTCCTATTCAGCGAAGATGCTTGCTCTTAACTCCTAGATGGAAAAAACTGCCCTGGTTGATACTCTCTTGGCGCCGGATGTGTGTGCCAGAGGAAATTTTTTTGGGTTGCCACACTCTGACTTTCAGATGTCTTCGAAAGGGGGGGGGGGGTTGAGACCAGCCCTATCCACCAAGCTGCATGTTGGCCCACCGTCTCTGTTTGTCCATGGTGGTGGGTCGCGGTACCAACATATTAAGGATGCACACAGCAATAATCTTAGCCTCCATGTCCATCCACATTCCCGTGTCCCCTCACCTTGTGGTACATATGTGCTTCTAGGTTGGCCTTGAATCCAAGTTTAGATCCCAAAGCTGGGGTGATGGAACCTGGGGATTGTGGGCCCCTTCCTAGTCCCATTCCCATTCCCAGTCCGGCAGCCCATACCCGTATTCACCCCAGAACCCACCCATAATTGCATGTAAAGTAGATGAATACAAGGGATCATCCCTGGGGTGGTACTCAAGCCCTGTGCATAGCATGAACTGGTTACGGATGTTGTTATTGTTGTTGTTGTTGTTACCCCGTTCATCATCTGTTGTCATGGTTCAGTACACCTGCCTCAACTCCACGGACGTGTACATCCTGGAGGCTTGCAAACACCTGTGGAAATCCTACGGGGATTGGACCGCCATCCCCATCCTGCACGAAGAGGTGGTCCTCAGCGACAAGCGGTTCTGGCTGTCAACGGCCCACACCGGCGAGCAGTTGGAGTTCACCGTCGTCCTCCTCAAGTCCCTCGACGCCATACTGGGTCCCACAGAGGCCGCGCTGCAGGCGGTGCGTACCGACATGCGCAAGCGGCAAGTGCAGACGTACTGCGTGCTCGGCGGCGGGGCGCTGGTCGCCTTGCTGGTGCCGCTGCTGTTCGGGTGGTGGCTGGGCCGGCACTTCCGGCGCCTCGCGAGGGCTATGGACGATATTGCGCAGCTGCACTTCAACCCCTGGCGCCGCACCGCGAAACTGCCCTTTACCGAGCTGCGGAATTTGCAGTTGGCGTTCCGGAAAATGGAGCGGGGGCTGGAAGCGTTCCAGCAGTTCGTGCCCCAGGCAGTTGTCAAGGTCTGCAGCGCATGGGTTGGGGGTGAGGGGGAACCCCCCCCCCCCCCCTTGCCTGCCCCCCTCATCCGTGGCGCACATCTACTTCCGCAGGAATTGTGCCTCAGCGTGAGAGCCCACAGTGGCTGACGGGGGATAGTGGGCCCCCCTAGGGACGTCCGCATATCGATGAGCCTCGCACGCCACCCAGACCGCAGTGTTCTTGGCTGCCCAGAAGCGTGACAAACCAGAGCGAATGATAAATTTAAGTTTCTGTGCCAATGGGGGAGGTTGGAAAAGGGTATGCGTGGGTGGCGGCGGGGCATTCGGGCTCCGTTACCCCCCCCCCCCCCCCGCCCTCGTCCCGTGACGGAGCCCTTTTAAAGTGGCGGTCTGGGAACCAGGTTCTGGCTCAGAAATTGGGCTGTACGGCGGCCAATTTGAAAAAAAATCACCCACCACATACACCGCAGAACCATCGGCGTGTTGTGGCGATCACTTTGAAGGATATTTGTTGGGGTACCTCTGACCCTCCTTCTCCCAGCCCGTCTGGGGTGCTGGAGCCACCCCTTGGGGTCGGGGGCCGAAAGAGCCCTGCCCCCTGTCAACCGGATCTCCCCACCTTGTGTCATTGTTGAGAGCACCCGCCGAACTGCACGGTCTGGGAATGACCCGATGTGAAACCTGCCAGCGCGGCCAGGGGTGTGGGCGTCACAGGGGCGGAAGGGGGCGATCCTGTGCAGTTGAACAGACGGACCACTTTCATTGACTCCAGACTGCACTCTCCCCCCCTCCACCACCACAAATGATGAAGCAGGCTGCACAGAGGATATGGCACTGCGTGGGCCTACTATACGGGACCCAACCAGCCTTGATGAAACCCCCCTCCCCCACAGCACGCGACAAGGGGTGCACTGCACACTCCCACTAAAGGCGTCCGGAGCATCTTTCCTCCCGAAAATACACATGTAGATATAGATCTGAAATGCGGAACGCTACCTGATAATGTTTTTGAGCCTATCTGACCCCCCCCCCCTTCTTCCACTGTATGTCATTACCAGAGGGTGGCAGTGAGTGTGCAGTCTCTCAATCTCTGGCTGTGGGATGCGCTGCAAGCTGGCCTCCCTCAGAGTGAATTTCTCAATTGCAACCAAAGCCATAAGCGGGCTGAGACCTTACGGCAAAACCATACCTTAAGCCCAACCGAATCCACCCAAATTCGCTTCCGGCGAAAGCGGAACATTTTTTGCGCACCACGCCGCGCGCGTGTGTTGAACCAATCAGTTCCGGCCAGTTGGCCAGCCAAGTGAAGGTGAAAGCAGCAATAAGTGTACCATTTTTGGTTCTTGGAAACAAGCGTACCATTTAACATTTCTAGTGGTAAGTTTGTAATAGAAAGTGGAAATCTTGAATTTTCAAACAAAGCCTTGCCAAAAGAAAGAAATTGCTCTGGGCATGTGAAAAGGGGAGGGTATAGAGCCCCCAGCTTATTGGGGTGATCCAGATCTTGTACTACCTTTGCTCATCGATGTGTAGCTACATGTGTCATTATTTTGGGCTTTTTGTCTTCAAGTTATTTGATACGGAAATCAGCTTGTGCGGTACTGAAATTGGTGCTGCCAGTGTAAAAATTCTTCAAATTTTGGCGCAGGAGGGAGCCGCTCCTTTGCGTGCCAAAACCGAGAGATTTCTCCAGTGGCGGAAGGATTTTGGAGGATCGGGGTGCCATTGTTGACAATCTCATGTGCAGGTAGCATTTTTATGTATGACCTCAACACTTTGGTGGATCTCAGCATTCTTCCTGGTCCCTACGGCATCAAGTTGTGTGTTTGGATTGTGCGCTTGTGCGATGAAAATCTAATGCATCTTGTCGATTTCTTGTAACGTGCTATATATTTCCAATATTGCCTTTCTTTTGTATGATGCATGTAGTTTGATTGGAAGGTCAGCTGTCCTTTGGCCGGCCAACACGGCCAAACAAGAACGATGAGCCTATCATGAGGGCTAATCAGTCCTGACAGCCGAGCGAACTGCTGAACATTGCTGCATATGCATACCAGTATATGCATGTGTGGAGAGCTCTTTGACACGGATGCGGCCTGGTTCTTGAAATTGCTCCTTGCCGGCCTCCTTCACGCTTGCTTTGTTTCCTCAGAACTCTAATTAGAGCTTGCTTCTGCGCATGAGAAGCCAAGAGTTTTCCAGCATATGCAATTGTGATTTTATTGCTGCTCTTAGTGCATTGTCTGAGCCGTGAGAGTTTGCATTAAAATTTCATCGGGACATGTGTTGAGGGCATTCTTCTGTCTTTCTTGTTTTTCTTGTGTTGTTCTTTCT
Organism: Eutreptiella sp. 'Long Island Sound 2002'; assembly: GCA_964036045.1. Taxonomy (NCBI): domain Eukaryota; phylum Euglenozoa; class Euglenophyceae; order Eutreptiales; family Eutreptiaceae; genus Eutreptiella; species Eutreptiella sp. 'Long Island Sound 2002'. The sequence goes on along the minus strand of OZ038382.1, from coordinate 6,406,896 downwards.
GTCTGTGTTATTTGGGTGGGGCAGGGCCTTGCCAAATTACAACACACTGTAGGAAATCTATCACTTGTTTTCCGGAATGTGTTCTGGGACATCTATACACCAGTATGAGAAATTTCTATGTGTAATGGGAAATCTGTAATGTGTCTGTAAAATCTATGATGCTTTGCGGAAAATCCAGGCTTCTATTTCACGTTTTCCAATGTATGGTGCCATGTATATTGCCATGTATTGCATCCGTCCTTAAAGGCCCTAAGGTAGCACAGGGCAGGAAATGGTGGGTTGGTCCATCTTTCTCCCTTTGGTCAGACGGCTGCTGTCTCATGTGGGACACAAATTGTGGACGGTTGTTGAGTTCGATGATATTTTATTCACCAATGCCCTGTGAAACCTCTGTACCTTGCAGCTCAGTGCCAACCCGTGTGTAACACCCGGTGGAGAAAACTGTCGTCTGTCACGGGCAGGAGGGGGTGGTGTTAGGCACCCAGTCTCGGGACAGTGGGTCTGGAGCATGGCCACCTGTGGCCAGGACCTGGTTTTGGCTATTTGGTGGAACATGTTTTACAACACTTTGCATCCCAAACCGAGGTAAATGAGCCTTTTTCCGACTTGGCTCGCCGGGGTTTTGGGGAGGTAGGGGTGGGTGGGAGGTGGTCCGCAGATCTAAACTTCACATTGAGTGGGTGAGGGAGTGTGTTCCCTGGATTCGTAACCGAGAGTCACTGGTCCTCGTCCCGCCCTTTGCCCGTCTCGCATCAGACGCTGGTGGGCGGTACAATGCAAATTCGTGAACCGATGCTGAACCAGATGCTGACCATTATGTTCTGTGATATTGTGGGGTTCACTTCCATCTCCGAAGCCACAGACACAGTGGCGCTGTCTGAGGTATGGTGGTTTCATTGGGCTGGGGTTGGGGCGCGACGCCAACAGCATTCCACACCGCAGTTCAGCGTGTTCCACACTGTGGTCCAGCCTGCCTGGTTCACCGGATGCTGCTCTTGATGTTGTACCCAGCCCCCCCCCCCCCCCTGCAGCAGAGGCGTAGCTTGGCTGAAGACCGAAGTGCAATGCACATAGAGAATGCATATATCTTGAATACATCATGGCTTTTGCCCCCGTTTTGGTAGTGGTGCTTGGAAATGGGTGGACACAGCTCAAACAGCCACACGATGGCTTTCATCCAGTCCATTGGCCTCTGATGATGACACTGCAAAGCCCGCAGTCTGTGCAACTCCGGGGGAGGGGGGGGCTTTCGAGCCTGTTTCCCAGACACCCGCGCCCTCTATTTGGGCTCCAAGGGCCGGGCCCACCAAAAGCAACACAGGACGTCTGAAATTGCTAAAAAAAAAAGTAATTTTACACATCCTTTAGGCAAATCTGGTTCACCACCCGTTTCCCCCCAAAACCGTTTGGGACCAATGTCAGAGGGAAACAACGAGGACTGTGGTCTCCAAGGCTGTTTCTTAGACCCCCCCCCAAGGGATTTGCTCGAAGGGGAGGGGGGCTTCGGGGCCAATTGCCGAACATCTATGGAGCGGTTACAGGGGTCTGTGAAAGTGGTTGGGGGGGTGGGTACTGGCGGTTGGAATGCGGTTGGGGCAGATATTGGGGGGTGGGAATGCCGGGCCGGAGTGTTATGGGGGAGGTGGGGCCTTTTTGGACCTATTCGCATACCCTACCCCAAGGGGTTGAATTGTCAGTTTAACCCCTTGTAAAATCATTGTTTTGTCCAACAAACGCATCCCCCAATGAGTTTTTGGTCCGGACCCCCCGATACCCCCCCCACTTGAAACCCACTTTTTGGAGGTTTTGAGGGAGGCGGGGGGGGGATGGGGGGGGTGGGGGGTGGGGTGGTGGTCAAAAAATGACCCCCCTTTTTTTTGGGTCGAAAGTCATGAATCGTTTGGTTTATTTCGATTTTGAGCCGAAAAAGTGTTTCCGGGTCCCGACTCCATGGGGTTTGTATGGGGCGGAGTGGGACGAGCGCTTATGCAGTTTATGCACTTTCCAGCCATTTTTGCTATGTTGGCGGTTTTGGCGACCTCGGTGACCCCGTGCTACCATGCAGTTTATGCACTTTTCAGCCATTTTTGCTATGTTGGCGGTTTTGGCGACCTCGGTGATCCCGTGCTACCCACTCTGAGGGGTGTGAGTGGGGATGTTGTGACAGTATATGCCTACTAGGACACGAAAGGACACTTTTTGCAGTCTCTAGCCTTGCCGAGGGCCGGTCAAAACCCGTGCCAAAGACGCGAAATGACTGTTTCCACCCATAATGGCTTACATGAGTGAATGGGCCGGTACACAACGTGCTGATGCAGTTTTTCACGTTGGACAGCTCAAAAATCGAAGTTTTCGAAACTTATGTTTTTGATATTGTGATCACCTAAAATGACCATCCAAGGTATGTAAAGCATGTTTTAGGCCGTATTTACATGTTTTTCACCCTATTTGGGTATTGGGTGCGGGGCGGGCGGGGGGGGGGGGCTTCCAAGGGATTGGTACACAACCTGCTTCTGCAGTTTTCCACCCTCGACGGCTCAAAAATCGAAGTTTTCGAACCTTATTTTTTTTTTGATGCCGTGATCACCTAAGATGACCATCCAAGCTATGTAAAGCATGTTTTAGCCCGTATGTATGGCGTTTTAACCCTATATTGGATGTGTGCTGCTTGCGGTAGATTCTCTGCGAGGTGCACTTGCCGAAGGCAATAGAATCACCTCGCAGAGGTTGTTAGATCAAAGCCAGGCAGGCGTATATAGGGGAAAACACCACATACCCCCCCGTTTTGGGCCTTTTTGGGCCTATTCGCGTACCTTACCCCAAGGGGTTAAATTGTTAGTTTAACCCCTTGTAAAATCCTTATTTTGTCCAATAAACACATCCCCCAATGAGTTTTTGGTCTGGACCCCCCACACCCCCCCCCCCCCACTTGAAACCCACTTTGTGGAGGTTTTGAGGGAGGTGGGGGGGGATCAAAAAATGACACCCCCCTCTTTTTTTGGGTCGAAAGTCATGAATCGTTTGATTTCTTTTCGATTTTGAGCCGAAAAAGTGTTTCCGGGTCCCGACTCCATGGGGTTTGTATGGGGCGGAGTGGGACGAGTGCTTATGCAGTTTATGCACTTTCCAGCCATTTTTGCTATGTTGGCGGTTTTGGCGGATCCGGTGACCCCGTGGTATCCACTCTGAGGGGTGTGAGCGGGGATGTTGTGACAGTATATGCCTACTAGGATACGATACGATACGATTTTTATGATATTGTGATCACTTAAAATGACCATCCAAGGTATGTAAAGCATGTTTTAGGCCGTATTTACGTGTTTTTCACCCTATTTGGGTATTAGGTCCAATGCGGGGGGGGGGGGGGGGGGGGCTCCCAAGGGATTGGTACACAACCTGCTTCTGCTGCTTTTCACCCTGGGCAGCTCAAAAATCGAGGTTTTCAAAACTTTTTCTTTGATACCATGATCACCTAAAATGACCATCCAAGCTATGTAAAGCATGTTTTAGGCCGTATTTACGTGGTTTTCACCCTATTTGGGTATTGGGCGCACGGGGGGGGGGTGTCCCAAGGGATTGGTACACAACCTGCTTCTGCAGTTTCTCACCTTGGGCAGCTCAAAAATCGAAGTTTTCGAAACTTGCTTTTATGATATTGTGACCACACAATATGACCATCCAAGCTATATAAAGCATGTTTTAGGCTGTATTTACGTGTTTTTCACCCTATTTGGGAATTACCTCCGGGGGGGCGGGGAGAGTCATGGTGTCATTCGACACTATGGTCTCTGTAGGTGAAAGCAAGCGGACGACTATCAACTGTACCTGGAATGCGACTCTTTGCTGCTCTTCCAGACCGAAAGGCGCCCATGGTAGCACTCATGAGGCTTTTGTTTTGATCTTGCACGTCTGCTTGTCCCCACCAGACAGCAACTCAAACGACTCCATACGGGGGGGGGGGGGGCTCCCAAGGGATTGGTACACAACCTGCTTCTGCAGTTTTTCACCCTGGGCAGCTCAAAAACGGAAGTCCTCGAAATCACCTCGAAGAGAGGTTGTTAGATCAAGCGCAGGCGCGGGCGTCATATACCCCCCTTTTTTGGGGTCATTCGCGTAGCATACCCCAAGGCATGATATTGGATGTCCAACCCCTTGTAAAATCATTATTTTGCCCAATAAGAGCATCCCCCAATGGATTTTTTGATTTTGAGGCCTCTACCCCCTAAAACTGGATATCACTTTTTTGAGGGGGGGTGGGTGGGGGGGGGGGTTCAAAAGTTTTTGCTTAATAGGCTACAAGCAGTGGGGACGCACATTGCAGGTAACACGGCCAGCGGTCCAATGGTAGCGCAGCCGACAACAGGTGTGCAGGCGTCGGTTCGAGTCCTGATCTGCTGACTTTTAGCGCCGCCGCCGGCGGCGCCAAATTGGGCAGACTGGGGTTCGAACCGCCGACGACACTCCTGCCGGCCGGCTGCGTTGCCACTCGGCCACTGCTTGGATTCTGGCGAATGGCCTCGCTGCTGCTTGGGGCCGCATCTGCCACTGACAAAAAACCCAAACTGTGTGTATCTGTCTGACTGCCTGCTTGCTGGCTCAGGGACTGATTGGCTGACTGTCAACCTCTCTTCGAGGTGCACTGCCGAAGGCAATAGAATTTTTTCTTTGATACCATGATCACCTAAAATGACCATCCAAGCTATGTAAAGCATGCTTTAGGCCGGATTTACTTGTTTTTCACCCTATTTGGGTATTGGGCGCATGGGGGGGGGGGGTCTCCCAAGGGATTGGTGCACAACTTGCTTCTGCAGTTTTTCACCCTGGGCAGCTGAAAAATTGAAGTTTTCGAAACTTGTTTTTTGATATTGTGACCACCTAAAATGACCATCCAAGCTATATAAAGCATGTTTTAGGCCGCATTTACGTGTTTTCACCCTATTTGGGTATTAGGTCCAATGCGGGGGGCGGGGGGTTGGGGGATAGAGCGGGTGAAGCAAAAAAGTCCACCTTCGATTTTCTGTCAATGGATGCCCTAATTGAACTCGTGAGCTTTTCCTTGCTCCAGGATAACGTGGTCCTGGCAGCTGGCGAACCTTGGCGCCGCAGCGGTGCCATCCCAATGGGCGGACCCTTTAGTGCCCAGTCAGCAGACCTGCATTGTCTGTGGTGCTGTAAGAAATTCGTCCACCTGTTGCGCCGTATGGGCGCTATGTCCGTGACCCCCGATGGGATTTTGCAATGGGCCCTTCCTGACGGTAACACAGTAGCCTTACAGCAATTCCGCGACAATGTCATGGTCGCTGCCAAGGGCCCTGCCCCCCACCTTGCAATGTACCTTGTTTGCCAGGCTCTTGAAAAGGCCTGGGACCTACATGTTCTTTGCCCCTGTCGTGATAAAAACCCGTCAGCAGTCTGTCACGGATCCTGCATGGGAACCTCGGTCCGGTGCATGGGGGTCACAGTTTACGTCTCCACCGAGGCCGTTTTTTGCCACTCGCACCCCAATGCCCTCGATGCACACGGACAGTTGAAATTCGGCGCCCCCCTGCAAAGCTTCTGGGCCACCAACACTAGGTGCACCACCAATGTCTTCCTATCCGCCCTCTCCAACACACTCCCGTTCCTACAGTCATGGGGTGCATTCCTACTGTCGTGTGTCATGTGGATGCAGCTGGCAGTCCTTTCTGGGTACCCAACCCACGCCGTGCGCACCTCTATGCAGTCTGCGGCACACCGCCTTTTGGCTAAGACACCTTGGGATGTGACAGCAACAGTACGGTGGATTCTTTTCATCGTGCGACGCCTGCCACAGTCGCTGGGCGACAGTCTCTTAGACCTGGTGCACTGGCTGCGACAGGAGGCGACCTGCCAGGGTGTTTTCTATGCCTCCTGGCACCTGAAGCACCACGGGCCATGTTCCGAATTTTGCGGTGACTGGTCTGCTGACCTGCCGCTTATACTATCTGTGTCCTGTATGCTTTCTACCAGCCCACGGGTGGACTGGGGAGTCCACCGGGGGAGGGGGGCTTCTGTACCCGATGATGCGTCATTCTGCCAGGATTTAGTTCATAGGACTTAGATGCAGTGGACTCGCTTTGCATATTCTGCACCGGCTCATCTACTGCAGCGAAAGGTGCCTATGACATGTCACTGAAGAGCTTTTCTCTTTGACTTTTGCTTTGCACTTCTGCTTTGTGCCTGACGGCACTGGTCGTGCACACGCATCCGTATCCCATAGCGGGGGGGCTCCGAAGGGATGGGTACACAACCTGCTTCTGCAGGTTTTCACCCTGGGCAGCTCGAAAATCGAAGTTTTCGAAACTTTTTCTTTGCTACCATGATCACCTAAAATGACCATCCAAGCTATGTAAAGCATGTTTTAGGCCAGATTTGCGTGTTTTTCACCCTATTTGGGTATTGGGCGCACAGGGGGGGGGGGGGAGGGGGCTCCCAAGGGATGGGTACACAACCTTTCTTCTGCATTTTTTCACCCCGGGCAGCTCAAAAATCGAAGTTTTGGATTTTTTTTTGATATTGTGACCACCTAAAATGACCATTCAAGCTAAGTAAAGCATCTTTTAGGCCGCATTTACGTGTTTTTCACCCTATTTGGGCATTAGCTCTGGGGGGGGGGGGTCCCAAGGGATTGGGTATACAACCTGCTTCTGCAGTTTTTCACCCTGGGCAGCTCCAAAATCGAAGTTTTTGAAACTTGTTTTTCTGATAATGTGATCACTTAAAATGACCATCCAAGCTATGTAAAGCATGTTTTAGGCCGTATTTATGTCGTTTTTTCCCTATTTTGTGTGTGCGTTGCTTGGAGTAGATTCTTTGCGTGGTGGACTTGCCGAAGGCAATGGAATTTTCTCTAGCGCCTACGAAAATTTTTCTTCGATGCCCTTGGCACCTCTAAAAACTCAGCACCATTTTTTTGGGGGGGAGGCTGGACCCACACCCCTCCCCCTCGACCCACCCACCCACTCTTTAAAAAAACCTTGTTGCCCCCCACCTCCCCGGGTCAGGCAAAAAATTCCTCAGGGGTAACATCAGATTTTCCAAAAGGCAAGGATGCTTGGGCCATTTTTGGCACAAAAACCCTTGGATCTCAGACACACAGCCTCTAAAACAAGCCCTAAAACAAGCCCTGCCTTCAAGGGGAAAGCCGCGAGGTGCGTCAAAGATGAAGGCGCCTGATAGCTTCTGGTTGGAGGACGGCATGTGGCTGTCCCGGACACCCACTGCCAGCCCCGGTAGGCCCCTGCAGGCGTGAGGGAGGAGTGCATGGTTTGGAGAATCACCTCGCAGAGGTTGTTAGATCAAAGCCAGGCAGGCGTATATAGGGGAAAACACCACATACCCCCCCATTTTGGGCCTTTTTGGGCCTATTCGCGTACCCTACCTCAAGGGGTTGTTAGTATAACCCCATGTAAAATCATTGTTTTGTCCAATAAACACATCCCCCAATGAGTTTTTGGTCCGGACCCCCCCAGACCCCCCCCCCCCCCCCACTTGAAACCCACTTTGAGGGAGGTGGGGGGGTCAAAAATGTCGAAAAAACAACCCTCCCCTCTTTTTTGGGTCGAAAGTCATGAATCGTTTGGTTTTTTTCGATTTTGAGCCGAAAAAGTGTTTCCGGGTCCCGACTCCATGGGGTTTGTATGGGGCGGAGTGGGACGAGCGCTTATGCAGTTTATGCACTTTCCAGCCATTTTTGCTATGTTGGCGGTTTTGGCGACCTCGGTGACCCCGTGCTACCATGCAGTTTATGCACTTTTCAGCCATTTTTGCTATGTTGGCGGTTTTGGCGACCTCGGTGACCCCGTGCTACCCACTCTGAGGGGTGTGAGTGGGGATGTTGTGACAGTATATGCCTACTAGGACACGAAAGGACACTTTTTGCAGTCTCTAGCCTTGCCGAGGGCCGGTCAAAACCCGTGCCAAAGACGCGAAATGACTGTTTCCACCCATAATGGCTTACATGAGTGAATGGGCCGGTACACAACGTGCTGATGCAGTTTTTCACGTTGGACAGCTCAAAAATCGAAGTTTTCGAAACTTATGTTTTTGATATTGTGATCACCTAAAATGACCATCCAAGGTATGTAAAGCATGTTTTAGGCCGTATTTACATGTTTTTCACCCTATTTGGGTATTGGGTGCGGGGCGGGCGGGGGGGGGGGGGCTTCCAAGGGATTGGTACACAACCTGCTTCTGCAGTTTTCCACCCTCGACGGCTCAAAAATCGAAGTTTTCGAACCTTATTTTTTTTTTGATGCCGTGATCACCTAAGATGACCATCCAAGCTATGTAAAGCATGTTTTAGCCCGTATGTATGGCGTTTTAACCCTATATTGGATGTGTGCTGCTTGCGGTAGATTCTCTGCGAGGTGCACTTGCCGAAGGCAATAGAATCACCTCGCAGAGGTTGTTAGATCAAAGCCAGGCAGGCGTATATAGGGGAAAACACCACATACCCCCCCATTTTGGGCCTTTTTGGGCCTATTCGCGTACCTTACCCCAAGGGGTTAAATTGTTAGTTTAACCCCTTGTAAAATCCTTATTTTGTCCAATAAACACATCCCCCAATGAGTTTTTGGTCTGGACCCCCCACACCCCCCCCCCCCACTTGAAACCCACTTTGTGGAGGTTTTGAGGGAGGTGGGGGGGGATCAAAAAATGACCCCCCCCTCTTTTTTTGGGTCGAAAGTCATGAATCGTTTGATTTCTTTTCGATTTTGAGCCGAAAAAGTGTTTCCGGGTCCCGACTCCATGGGGTTTGTATGGGGCGGAGTGGGACGAGTGCTTATGCAGTTTATGCACTTTCCAGCCATTTTTGCTATGTTGGCGGTTTTGGCGGATCCGGTGACCCCGTGGTATCCACTCTGAGGGGTGTGAGCGGGGATGTTGTGACAGTATATGCCTACTAGGATACGATACGATACGATTTTTATGATATTGTGATCACTTAAAATGACCATCCAAGGTATGTAAAGCATGTTTTAGGCCGTATTTACGTGTTTTTCACCCTATTTGGGTATTAGGTCCAATGCGGGGGGGGGGGGGGGGGGCTCCCAAGGGATTGGTACACAACCTGCTTCTGCTGCTTTTCACCCTGGGCAGCTCAAAAATCGAGGTTTTCAAAACTTTTTCTTTGATACCATGATCACCTAAAATGACCATCCAAGCTATGTAAAGCATGTTTTAGGCCGTATTTACGTGGTTTTCACCCTATTTGGGTATTGGGCGCACGGGGGGGGGGTGTCCCAAGGGATTGGTACACAACCTGCTTCTGCAGTTTCTCACCTTGGGCAGCTCAAAAATCGAAGTTTTCGAAACTTGCTTTTATGATATTGTGACCACACAATATGACCATCCAAGCTATATAAAGCATGTTTTAGGCCGTATTTACGTGTTTTTCACCCTATTTGGGAATTACCTCCGGGGGGGCGGGGAGAGTCATGGTGTCATTCGACACTATGGTCTCTGTAGGTGAAAGCAAGCGGACGACTATCAACTGTACCTGGAATGCGACTCTTTGCTGCTCTTCTAGACCGAAAGGCGCCCATGGTAGCACTCATGAGGCTTTTGTTTTGATCTTGCACGTCTGCTTGTCCCCACCAGACAGCAACTCAAACGACTCCATACGGGGGGGGGGGGGGGGGCTCCCAAGGGATTGGTACACAACCTGCTTCTGCAGTTTTTCACCCTGGGCAGCTCAAAAACGGAAGTCCTCGAAATCACCTCGAAGAGAGGTTGTTAGATCAAGCGCAGGCGCGGGCGTCATATACCCCCCTTTTTTGGGGTCATTCGCGTAGCATACCCCAAGGCATGATATTGGATGTCCAACCCCTTGTAAAATCATTATTTTGCCCAATAAGAGCATCCCCCAATGGATTTTTTGATTTTGAGGCCTCTACCCCCTAAAACTGGATATCACTTTTTTGAGGGGGGGTGGGTGGGGGGGGGGGTTCAAAAGTTTTTGCTTAATAGGCTACAAGCAGTGGGGACGCACATTGCAGGTAACACGGCCAGCGGTCCAATGGTAGCGCAGCCGACAACAGGTGTGCAGGCGTCGGTTCGAGTCCTGATCTGCTGACTTTTAGCGCCGCCGCCGGCGGCGCCAAATTGGGCAGACTGGGGTTCGAACCGCCGACGACACTCCTGCCGGCCGGCTGCGTTGCCACTCGGCCACTGCTTGGATTCTGGCGAATGGCCTCGCTGCTGCTTGGGGCCGCATCTGCCACTGACAAAAAACCCAAACTGTGTGTATCTGTCTGACTGCCTGCTTGCTGGCTCAGGGACTGATTGGCTGACTGTCAACCTCTCTTCGAGGTGCACTGCCGAAGGCAATAGAATTTTTTCTTTGATACCATGATCACCTAAAATGACCATCCAAGCTATGTAAAGCATGCTTTAGGCCGGATTTACTTGTTTTTCACCCTATTTGGGTATTGGGCGCATGGGGGGGGGGGGTCTCCCAAGGGATTGGTGCACAACTTGCTTCTGCAGTTTTTCACCCTGGGCAGCTGAAAAATTGAAGTTTTCGAAACTTGTTTTTTGATATTGTGACCACCTAAAATGACCATCCAAGCTATATAAAGCATGTTTTAGGCCGCATTTACGTGTTTTCACCCTATTTGGGTATTAGGTCCAATGCGGGGGGCGGGGGGTTGGGGGATAGAGCGGGTGAAGCAAAAAAGTCCACCTTCGATTTTCTGTCAATGGATGCCCTAATTGAACTCGTGAGCTTTTCCTTGCTCTAGGATAACGTGGTCCTGGCAGCTGGCGAACCTTGGCGCCGCAGCGGTGCCATCCCAATGGGCGGACCCTTTAGTGCCCAGTCAGCAGACCTGCATTGTCTGTGGTGCTGTAAGAAATTCGTCCACCTGTTGCGCCGTATGGGCGCTATGTCCGTGACCCCCGATGGGATTTTGCAATGGGCCCTTCCTGACGGTAACACAGTAGCCTTACAGCAATTCCGCGACAATGTCATGGTCGCTGCCAAGGGCCCTGCCCCCCACCTTGCAATGTACCTTGTTTGCCAGGCTCTTGAAAAGGCCTGGGACCTACATGTTCTTTGCCCCTGTCGTGATAAAAACCCGTCAGCAGTCTGTCACGGATCCTGCATGGGAACCTCGGTCCGGTGCATGGGGGTCACAGTTTACGTCTCCACCGAGGCCGTTTTTTGCCACTCGCACCCCAATGCCCTCGATGCACACGGACAGTTGAAATTCGGCGCCCCCCTGCAAAGCTTCTGGGCCACCAACACTAGGTGCACCACCAATGTCTTCCTATCCGCCCTCTCCAACACACTCCCGTTCCTACAGTCATGGGGTGCATTCCTACTGTCGTGTGTCATGTGGATGCAGCTGGCAGTCCTTTCTGGGTACCCAACCCACGCCGTGCGCACCTCTATGCAGTCTGCGGCACACCGCCTTTTGGCTAAGACACCTTGGGATGTGACAGCAACAGTACGGTGGATTCTTTTCATCGTGCGACGCCTGCCACAGTCGCTGGGCGACAGTCTCTTAGACCTGGTGCACTGGCTGCGACAGGAGGCGACCTGCCAGGGTGTTTTCTATGCCTCCTGGCACCTGAAGCACCACGGGCCATGTTCCGAATTTTGCGGTGACTGGTCTGCTGACCTGCCGCTTATACTATCTGTGTCCTGTATGCTTTCTACCAGCCCACGGGTGGACTGGGGAGTCCACCGGGGGAGGGGGGCTTCTGTACCCGATGATGCGTCATTCTGCCAGGATTTAGTTCATAGGACTTAGATGCAGTGGACTCGCTTTGCATATTCTGCACCGGCTCATCTACTGCAGCGAAAGGTGCCTATGACATGTCACTGAAGAGCTTTTCTCTTTGACTTTTGCTTTGCACTTCTGCTTTGTGCCTGACGGCACTGGTCGTGCACACGCATCCGTATCCCATAGCGGGGGGGCTCCGAAGGGATGGGTACACAACCTGCTTCTGCAGGTTTTCACCCTGGGCAGCTCAAAAATCGAAGTTTTCGAAACTTTTTCTTTGCTACCATGATCACCTAAAATGACCATCCAAGCTATGTAAAGCATGTTTTAGGCCAGATTTGCGTGTTTTTCACCCTATTTGGGTATTGGGCGCACAGGGGGGGGGGGAGGGGGCTCCCAAGGGATGGGTACACAACCTTTCTTCTGCATTTTTTCACCCCGGGCAGCTCAAAAATCGAAGTTTTGGATTTTTTTTTGATATTGTGACCACCTAAAATGACCATTCAAGCTAAGTAAAGCATCTTTTAGGCCGCATTTACGTGTTTTTCACCCTATTTGGGCATTAGCTCTGGGGGGGGGGGTCCCAAGGGATTGGGTATACAACCTGCTTCTGCAGTTTTTCACCCTGGGCAGCTCCAAAATCGAAGTTTTTGAAACTTGTTTTTCTGATAATGTGATCACTTAAAATGACCATCCAAGCTATGTAAAGCATGTTTTAGGCCGTATTTATGTCGTTTTTTCCCTATTTTGTGTGTGCGTTGCTTGGAGTAGATTCTTTGCGTGGTGGACTTGCCGAAGGCAATGGAATTTTCTCTAGCGCCTACGAAAATTTTTCTTCGATGCCCTTGGCACCTCTAAAAACTCAGCACCATTTTTTTGGGGGGGAGGCTGGACCCACACCCCTCCCCCTCGACCCACCCACCCACTCTTTAAAAAAACCTTGTTGCCCCCCACCTCCCCGGGTCAGGCAAAAAATTCCTCAGGGGTAACATCAGATTTTCCAAAAGGCAAGGATGCTTGGGCCATTTTTGGCACAAAAACCCTTGGATCTCAGACACACAGCCTCTAAAACAAGCCCTAAAACAAGCCCTGCCTTCAAGGGGAAAGCCGCGAGGTGCGTCAAAGATGAAGGCGCCTGATAGCTTCTGGTTGGAGGACGGCATGTGGCTGTCCCGGACACCCACTGCCAGCCCCGGTAGGCCCCTGCAGGCGTGAGGGAGGAGTGCATGGTTTGGAGAATCACCTCGCAGAGGTTGTTAGATCAAAGCCAGGCAGGCGTATATAGGGGAAAACACCACATACCCCCCCATTTTGGGCCTTTTTGGGCCTATTCGCGTACCCTACCTCAAGGGGTTGTTAGTATAACCCCATGTAAAATCATTGTTTTGTCCAATAAACACATCCCCCAATGAGTTTTTGGTCCGGACCCCCCCAGACCCCCCCCCCCCCCCACTTGAAACCCACTTTGAGGGAGGTGGGGGGGTCAAAAATGTCGAAAAAATAACCCTCCCCTCTTTTTTGGGTCGAAAGTCATGAATCGTTTGGTTTTTTTCGATTTTGAGCCGAAAAAGTGTTTCCGGGTCCCGACTCCATGGGGTTTGTATGGGGCGGAGTGGGACGAGCGCTTATGCAGTTTATGCACTTTCCAGCCATTTTTGCTATGTTGGCGGTTTTGGCGGATCCGGTGACCCCGTGGTATCCACTCTGAGGGGTGTGAGCGGGGATGTTGTGACAGTATATGCCTACTAGGATACGAAAGGACACTTTTTGCAGTCTCTAGCCTTGCTCAGAGCCGGTCACAACCCGTGCCAGAGACGTGAAACGATTGTTTCCACCAATAATGGCCTAGTGAATGGGCAGGTACACAACGTGATGCAGTTTTTCATCCTGGACAGCTCAAAAATCGAAGTTTTCGAAACTTGTTTTTATGATATTGTGATCACCTAAAATGACCATCCAAGGTATGTAAAGCATGTTTTAGGCCGTATTTACATGTTTTTCACCCTATTTGGGTATTAGGTCCAATGCGGCGGGGGGGGCGGGGGGGGGGGGGGGCTCCCAAGGGATGGGTGCACAACTTGCTTCTGCTGCTTTTCACCCTGGGCAGCTCAAAAATCGAAGTTTTTGAAACTTGTTATTATGATATTGTGACTACACGATATGACCAGCCAAGCTATGTAAAGCATGTTATAGGCTGTATTTACGTGTTTTTCACCCTATTTGGGTATTAGCTCGGGGGGGGGGGGGTGTCCCAAGGGATGGTACACAACCTGCTTCAGCAGCTTTTCACCTTGGGCAGCTCAAAAATCGAAGTTTTCGAAACTTGTTTTTATGATATTGTGACCACACGATATGACCATCCAAGCTATGTAATGCATGTTTTAGGCCGTATTTACGTGTTTTTCACCCTATTTGGGAATTAGCTCGGGGGGGGGGGGGGGGGGGGGGGGGCGGCTCCCAAGGGATGGGTATACAACCTGCTTCAGCAATTTTTCACCCTGGGCAGCTCCAAAATCGAAGTTTTCCAAACTTTTTTTTTATCATATTGTGACCACCTAAAATGACCATCCAAGCTATGTAAAGCATGTTTTAGGCCGTATTCATGTCGTTTTTTCCCTGTTTTGTGTGTACGTTGCTTGGAGTAGATTCTCTGCGAGGTGGACTTGCCGAAGGCAATAGAATTTCCCTGTGCATAGACAACCCAATCCTTCGAAGGCCCAAAGCAACAGGAGCGCACAAAAAAGGGGCACCTTCTGGCACCTCCTCACCACCGCCGATTACGTGTGGCACTGGCGCAGAGACCGGGTCCATTGCCCCAGGGCCCAGCTGCTGCTTTGCATAGGCCTTGATGCACAAAATTCTATTCCATTTCCGGCTCACCCCAAACATTTTTTGCTGCCCTCAACTGTGCACACTCCACATGATCAGAGTTTGCCGCGGATCGTCAATTGGCCCCTTCGGGGTGCCGCAGTTGGTTAGGTGCAGCCCAGGCCTGCGTCTTGAAGGGGTGGTTGTTACCCCACCCCCCTCCTTCGTGGGTGACTGGGGAAGTGGGGAAGTCGGGTTTTCAACTCTGGGGGGTTCAGAAAATGGGCTCAATCAACAGGACCATCAATCCGAAAAAAATTTTGACCATTGAAAATGCTTAAATTTTTTTCACCAATACATGGCAAATGATGACCCCCTCGATGCGCTGATTCAAAAAATCCCATTTTCTTTTTTGCCGATTTTTTGGGTCTGGGTCACCTCCGGGGCCCGGGGGTCAGTCTTGGTAGGATTTTGGGGGACCTTCACTTGAGCCCTCTTTGGGGGGGGGTTTAGCCAGAGGGCTGTGTCGAACCTGCCCACCCCTGTCAGAACCTGCCACAACCACTTCTGTCCCCCCTTCGTTGCTCTCTAACTTTTTTGCAACCGCCCGCACTTGCACCACAACCACTTTTCCAACCGCCAGGACGCGCTGTTGCAGCCGCTCTTGAAACTTCCTTTTAGCCTCTCTCCCCTCAAGCGCAGCCCGGCCGCAGCCTGGGCCCCCATCGTATCATACGCCAAGCATCTTGGCGGCCTAGAGTCTCGGGCAGTACTCGACCCACGCCAAAAGCACTTCGGACATCCTGCGGCGCCGCCCAATACCCCGTGAGCGGGGGCATCTGAGCTCCAATAGCCGTCTGTATGCTCGCATACAGACGGGTACTCGCCACAAGAAACACCACTAGGCGCTGCTGTTCACCAAAACCCAGGGAGTCGGGTCTTTAGAAAAATTAACAACCAAAGGGGCGGACCACCCCAGACCGAAGTGACCATCGTGGGAGAAAACGAAGTTTATAATTGAGAAATCTGGTTGGGCCATTTTTTGTACACATTTTTTTTGGTCCCCAAACCCTTGCCCCCCCCCTCCACCCCCTCCAATCCCTGGGGCCGGGCACCTTGATGTGGTGTGGAGGCATGGTGGGGTCTCCCCAGCGCGAACGGACCGGAACACGGGGGCGGCCTCGCTGCCGTGGCTTTGCTATGCTCAGCAGATCTTCAGCCAATTCCTGGTAGGCCACCCGCCACGCCGTGATGCTGGGCGCTAGAGCGATCGGGTTGCGGGCACGGGGCTCTCTCCACGTACCGGGGATTTGGAGGTGGATAGCCCGTGTCCACCTCTGCTCAGCAAGTAGGAACGCTGTCACCTTTCCCAGGTATCTGCGCTTTGCACGCTTTGTTCTTGTCTATCTACGAGCGGGTGGTGGGGCGGGCATCCCGTGAACACCTATCCGGTGGGGACCCGCTTTGGCACACCATCTGCGCTTTGCACGTTTTGCTCTCTATCTACAAGCGGGTGGTGGGGCGGGCATCCCGTGAACACCTATCCAGTGGGGACCCGCTTTGGTACACCACCTGCGCTTTGCACGATTTGCTCTCTACCTACAAGCGGGTAGTAGGGCGGGCATCCCGTGAACACCTATCCGGTGGGTACCCGCTTTGGTACACCACTTGCGCTTTGCATGATTTGCTCTCTATCTACAAGCGGGAGATTGGGCGGTCGTCCCATGAATACCTATTCGGTGGGGACCCGCTTTGGTACACCACCTGCGCCTTGCACGCTTAGCTCCGTTTTGCGCGACTCTAGCTGTCACTAAGCTCCAGAATACCTACCGTCGGCGTCCGATGATCAGACAAGTCGCCTAGAGACGCCATGCTGGGCGGGGGCCTCTATGCGTCCGCTCGACCAGAATCCAGCCCCAGGTTGGGTTTGTCGCCAAGGTATCCCGGTTCAGCAGGGGCATTGGTTTGGAGACTAGACCAGGCCCAATTCATCCTATGCCCGGGATGGATGTGGCTAGTCCAGTCTGTGCTCTTGCATCCCTATCCGTGTGGTGGAGACACGGGGAGTGGGCACCCTTTCCCGGCTATCCGCTAGCACGGGGCCCGCGCCGATCGCCGGCAGCTCCTCCTCCTCCTCTTCCCCCCCCCCGCCTGCTCAAAAGACGCCCTGCCAAAACCGTTTTCTAGGCCCGGGGGTGCAGTGAGCACGTCTGTGTCCGCCCCCCCCCCCCCCGCCTGGCACAAGTGTGTCACGATTGCAAAGCGGTAGGCCATCGTTATAGCCACAAATCAGTTACCGGACATGCGTCGCACGCACGAGGCATCCTCCCGACCCCCCCCCCCCCCCACCCACGTGTGCACAGCACGTAGCACAAGATGTGCTGATCGGTGTGTATGACAGCTTCTGACTAGGGTTTCCCCCAAGGGACAGGGACAGGGACAGGGGACCCTATTTTGAGGTCAGTGAGTCCGAATTTGAACCCCGTTTGCCTGGTTGAAACGACATTTTTGAGATATTAGGGTTTTAGGAATTTCAAAATCTCATTAATTTGCGCCCATATGGTCACTCGGGACCGTCAAACTCTGAAAGAGCAACCTCAAAAAGGGGGGGGGGGTATACTTTGTTTAGTATAAGGGAAGCCCCAGAGTTGGGGCTGGTGGTTAAAGGTGGCGCTTAACCGCCGGCTACCGGCGGTTGACCGCAACCCCCAGGGGGGAGTCAGTGGTTGGCTACATAACCCTTGCTATCTCTCAGTCCCTGTGGGAATTACCCTCCACTACTCGAGTGCTTACTGTTGACCGTACCTGTGGTGTGCAGCAGGTACCGTACGCGCAAGAATTCCACATCAGCATCCGTCGTTCCGTTTGTTACCGCCAACATCTGGACGTGGTTGACGGTTAACTGGCGACCAGTGGAATGCCGGTGGCGTCCCCCCGCCCCACTGGGAAAACCTTTGCGGGGCGCTTGCCGGCGCCGGAACGGGAGGGATGCCAAGGGGCGGAAGCGGCACTGAGCGGCGGGGACAAGTGCCCCCCTCTCACCTCGCAAAATGAATTTCCCCGGGCTGTTAGGGCTGGCCGAGCGAGCTGCTGACCTCTCACCTTCTGTTTTGAACCCGCCCTCTTCATCCCCAACCCAATGGGTGGGCACCCAACCCCCCCCTCCGCGCGCGGAGGATTCCCTCAAGAGGCGAATCGGTACGCACACCCGCAAGTACCAACCGGCATCCTCGTTCAGCCTTGATGGCACCCCCCCCCCTCCCCGGGCAAACTTGTCCGCCCCCCCCCCCCCGTGTCTGCGGGTGGGGCCCCATTCACGTTTCAAACCCGGGCACCGCAGGTCTGCAGCGAGTACTTCGAGGAGGTGTGCAACCAGATCGTGCGCCGCAGCGGCACCATCGACAAGTTCATCGGGGACTGCATCATGGCCATGTGGAACGCCCCGCTGCCGTGCCCCACGCACGAGGCCAGCGCGATGCGTGCGGCCCTCGACATGCAGGACGTCGTGTTCCGCATGCACGACCACTGGCGGGCCACCAACCGCCCAGTGATCAAGTTCCGCATCGGGCTTAACACGGGGCCTTGCCTCGTCGGCAACTTCGGGTGCAGCCACCGCGTGAACTACACGTGCTTTGGGGACTCCGTGAATGTGGCGGCCCGCCTGGAGGGGCTCAACAAGCTGTTCGGGACCTGCATCTGCGCATCGCAGACCACTGTCAGGTCCAGGATTTTTCTGAGTCCCTCGCCGACCCTATCCCGGGGGGGGGGGGGGGACAAGGCCTCGGTATCAGGTTGTTTGCCTTTGGAGGCGCCTGTTGGCCTCTCATTCTGACCCTGGGGGGGGGTTGCGTGCCTGCCTTTTACAAAATGATGGGTGCCTCCTTCTGATGGGGGGGAGGGGGGGGGGCAATTTAATTCACTTTCCCCCTCATCAGTCCTTTTAAGCCGTTTGCAGGGGGCGGGCGCTTGCCCTCCCCCAATGGCATCAGCGTACCCGGATCCAACTTCGCTTGCTTGCGGCGGGACGCGAGACCGGACCACCCGCCCCCCCCCCCCCCCCCTCTCTTCCAATACATCCCTGCCCCCCCTCCCCTGCCGCCCGGAGTCGGATGGATTCACAGCAACTTCCACCACCAGGACCCGCAACGTTGGGACCCCCCACCCCCCCAGGCAGGGTGCTACCCGGAAGGTGCACCAGTACCACTGCCTAAACCAGTGCCCCCAGAAAATCGACACAAAGATACTGAACATGAATACAAGTGGCAGTGGGACAGCCATGCTTGACACACCCAACACACAGGGAGGGGCACACCCCTGTGTTGGCTGGGCGTCGCCACACCTCCTGGCTGTGATCCCCCCTGCTCCCGCTCCCTCAGTTTCGATCTACAGGACAATGAAGTTATACAATCAACATTAGTATCAATTCCAAGAATCAATAGGACTGGATGGTTAATGGCCATCAAGGCACCCGTAGCAGCCCTGCAACAGCCCTCGCACATGGAGTGCCACGCAGATCTGCCGACGGACTCACGTATGGCCAGGACCAGGAGCTAACAGGGAGGCGGGTTTTAAGGGTCTGTCAGTGACCTGAGCCCCACTGCAGCGGTCAGTCCCTGGTCACATATGGTGGGGTGCTGAGAAGTTCAGGCTGGATGCACGCCGCACCATGAGTAGGAGGCACGTATAATCACAACACACCTATTAAACAGCCCCCCACACACATATGAACGCAAAATGAATGCAAGTTAGGTCTGGGCATGACAGGAGGCTCACTGAAGGGCTTTTGGAAGAAAAGGTATGCAGCCTGGTGCTTTTGACGAAGTATTGACAAGAAACAAAAAAAATGATCGAAGGGAGAGAATTCAAAAATTGCATAAATTACGCCAAAAAAGATCAAAACGCGAAAAAGAACACCTCTCCACAAGTTCTATCACAAGAAAATCAGTCAGTGATTTGATCATTCTCATTTGATCATTCATCCTGGGTGCCGAGACTGCCATTACCGGAGAAAGAGCCATTCTGCTATTCTACAGAGGCATGGGCAGTTGGCGCTTTTGATTTTTCTCTGTGTGGAGTTGCAAAACCATTGAAACGACCATTCAATGCTATGCACAATGCAGGTTGGTATCTCTCCCTGGACCGAGACGCATTGACAACATGAAAGGCACATACATCGACATCCCCAATGAAGAAATCAGTGGTTTACAGGAAGAGTAAGATAGAATTTCAAATCAGCAGCGGCACCAAGGTATCACAGCCACAACGCCTACACCCTTGTCACACTTGGTGGCATGGGTGGTACAATGTATTAGCTACGGGCGATCTTCAAGCAATCTTTAGCAACCGTCAAACAGACCTGAGCAATCTTCAGATAATCTTCAGCAATCATCAAGCAATCTTAAGCCATTTTTAGGCAGTCGTCAGGCAATCTTCGGGCAATCTTCGGGCAATCTTCAGCCCTCCTCTTTCAACCCAAGCAACCACATTACCCACAATCGCCGAACCCTTTGCTATCTCCGGTGCCATCGCAAAGCAGAGGAAGAAGGCAGCCCTGCACAATGGCAATTGGGATCAGAGGCGTTTGGAATTGCCGGAGCTCTCTTGAGGGGCTGCAGGTGTACTGGGGCTTGGACTGGCGAAGGGCTCAGGGACACCAGATTGCGGCCTTTGTGGTGCTACAATGGACCTCAGACCCGCTGTTCCTTGCACCCTCTTCAGTGCCAGTGGCAGCGTCAATGTCTGGCACTGCCGCTTGCTCCATCTCTCCGCTGTACCAGGGGGGCCCCCGATGAGTTCTTGTACCGGCGCCTGGCAAAAGTGACAGTGGCAGGCCGTGAGGAGCCGCTGGAGGTGTACGAGGTGCTGTGCTTGGCGGACGAGGAATCCGACGATGGGATTGCCGATGAGGTATTCACCCTGAGGGCGGTAGGTATGGCATGTCGGGTTTTCACTTCCGGGGGGGGGGGGGGGGTCAATAGAGCCCCCCCAAAACTGGGGGGGGGGGTTGGGAAAAGGGCTCAATTGACAGACAACATTCTCACTAATGAAAAGGTTAGGATCCACGTTTTTCAGGAGGCGGAGGGCTTGTAGGGGAGGACACGGGCGCCTGAACTCTACTCGGCCAACCTCCCCGCCCCTCGAGCTCTGTACATATTCCAGTGGACGCGAAAAGACGAATGCCCTCTTGATGTGTTTTTCACCCTATTTGGGTGTCAGAGGGGTGATGGGGGACTTCTGGCTGACTTTGTGACTACTGAACTGATTGACTGAATGTGCTCCCTGCCTCTTTGAGGTGCCTTGCTGATAGGCAATAAAATTTTCTCGACACCTTCCGACACCTGCAGGAAAATTTCTATGAAGCACAGCTCTCTGAACCGGTGGCCAACCGTCCACCGCTGGCGCTTAATGGCCAAGTATTTGTCCACTAAGCACTGACGTGGGTCCATTGCCCAAGCCCCTTGCTGTTGCTGTCGCATGGCACTAGCCCATCGTTGTGGGCCCCGTCGTTATCGCTGTCGCAGGGGCCGAGCCCATTGCTGTTGCTGGAGAAGCTTGGCCCTGTCGTTGCTGCTGCAGCAAGACCCCAGCCCATCATCTGGAGCTGGGGTCTCCCGCGTGGGCACACAAAGGTCAACAAGCCCTGGGTCAAACACAGTACTACTGTTGGGTAACGCTCTGCAGATGCAGATGGGCAAAAATTATTTTTCTGGCCACTGCGCCAGCAGCAGTGCGTCGTATCTCCGCTGCCTTGTGTGCTCGACTAGTAGACAAACAGTGGGACTGCAGCTGCGGAGCACAGCCCTGACTGGTTCCATCGCAGGTGCCGTGGTCGAAGAGGAACCATTAAAGTGAAGATCCCAATTGGCTCATTGGTGTTGTGAAGTAAGCACAGGGGCGGGCTGGCAGCCGGACCCGGTCTTTGTATGCAACCCTCAGCCGCCTCTTCCCCTCCCCTTTCCCCTCCAGGGTTTGACAGATCGTGGTCTGGGGGTCAAGGTGCCAATGGTGCTGTGAACTTTTTCCCATGCCTGCAGCCTCCCCCCCTTCCCCTTGTGTATGCTCAAAATGCTCAGGAGTTCATGTGGAAATCAAGTATGACAGAAAATTACGTGTTTACTCCATGTCATGGTTCGGCGTGTATCTCCCAGATTTAGGGTTGCTCAGTTGGTTGCGGATTGGGGAACACCACGTTCGATACCTGCTCAGAGTTGTGGTGTGTGTTATATTGCATGCATGTTGCATTCCACTCCTACATGCCTGCCGCCGTGCCCAAATCCGAGGGTTCGTGGTCCCAGATCAGGGTTCGGGCCAGGGTTCTCAGGGCGCTAGTCCTAGCCTGAACCTGAACCCTAACCTGAACCCAGAATGATCACAGGAATTTTGTATTGCGAGGCTCTGAGGAGCTCGCCCCATCCACTTACCCCTCTCCCTCCCCCAACCAGCCCACCATCCCATCTGCGGTGTACAATGCAGGTGACAGAGTCGGTGGTGAATTTGGACTCCCAATCCATATCTCCAAGTCGCACATGCCTGAGAGAACCCAGGGGCTTCTCACCAGCGATGTATGAACCGGAGGTCCGGGACAGGGGCGAGAAGCAGTTTGTGCACCATTGGGCCGTGGCCGATGTCTCTACCGTCGTCGCAAACGCCCAGGAATACGAAGCCGTCTACAGCAAGATGGTCGCCGGCGACCACTACGGCGCGCTGCGCATGCTCCTCGCGCAGCCGGAGCGTCTGATGCAGGACCGATCATGGGCGCTGCTGAAGCGGGAGTTGGAGAACCACACAACCCACGGCATGGCCCATGGCCAGAGGTGGGAGGGTGTATTGAACTTCACTGAAAAGTGACGATGTTACCGCACATCTGCAGAGCACATGTGCTTCGTACACTGTTCTTGCGGCCCCTTTTCACCGGCACTGTGTGGAGGGATTGCGCATGTTTCCCAGTGGGCGGCAGCCCGCGGCATTGGCCGGTTGGTGGCCGCATGTCGACCTCTCCAATTTTTTTGGAGCCTCCTTTCACCCTATCGAACAAACAGGGCAGGCGAGGTGGCAATGGGGCATGGCGTGGGATGGCCTTGGCTGTACGCCAGGGCGGAGAGAATCAATGTAGGAATCGAAGCAGGTGCCGTTTCAGCTGCGGTCGAACACCCCACCGCCCAGCTACCAACAGACCGTCCAACCCCATTTCCCTCCCTCTGTCCCTCAACCTCTCTACCCCCATTGTCTCTCGGCATCAGCTCATGAAGAATCCACCTACAGCTTGAACCTGGGGTGTTGAGTGCTCATACCACCTGGCTCCGGGACCAGACTCCCCAGCATCAAAGTCAGGATAGAACGTAAGTGCTCTGCTGATCTCCCTCCAAGTGGCAATGGGATGGGATGTGTGCTCCCATCTGTCCCACGATCCTTACAGCACGCGGGACATGCGCCGAAGAATTGCATATCAAACCAACTCCAAATCAACTCAGATGCCATTTGCCCCAGAATTCCTCCCCCCTGTTGTACCCCCCCCCCCCCCCTTGTATAAGCTACGCCCTTGTCCAAGCTACAGCGGGTGTAGGGACCGTATTAATTTGGTACCTAATTTGATTCGGTACAAATGCAGTGCAGCCACGTAAGACATGGGTTTGGTGACAAGTTTGCCAGTCACCTAGGGTCATGGACACATCTGTTGTGAGTGTTTGCCCACTTGAACCCACATAGCCCTGATTTTGGGGATATTTGTGCATTATATTCCCCTTTCTTGCACCAGCTCACCATGCAAACTTCTCCTTTTGAACCCGGGCGTCTACGGCCTTGTCCAAGCTACAGTAGGCGTAGGGACCGTATTAATTTGGGACTTTTGTGTAGCTTATACAAGGGGAGGGAGGGTACGAGGCCCTCATACTGCTTCTGCCATGCAAAATCACCTGGAAGAGAGGTTGGTAAATCAAGCACAGGCGCGGGCGTCGTATACCACCACTTTTTGGGGTCGTTCGCGCAGCATACACCAAGGTATGGTATCAGACGTTTAACCCCTTGTAAAATCATTATTTTTGGACAGAAAATGATCCCCCAATGAATTTTTCGATTTTGACCCCCCTCCCCCCCCCTCCCGTACCTGGGTACCCGAATCTGGGGGGGGGGGGTCGGGGGTGGGGGTGTGTGTGGGGGGCTTGGTGTCTGTGTAGCTCTCTGCATGGCCGCCCCCCTTGCTAGTTTCCAAATGGTCTGCTTTTTCCAGGCTAATCTTGCTGATACGCCAATTCTTTCCATGTATACACCAGAGAGAACTCACACTGCACCCGGATCTTCCCAGTTTTGATTGCTCTGCTCCCATCCACCGTTTTCTGCTGGTTTCAGTGAACAGGCCAGGTGTAGTGCAAACAGATTTACCTCTTTGGGTGGCTGGGTGGGAAATTGGACCAGGTTTCCCAACCACAGCCAATAGGACCCAACAGTTGAAAGCATTGGTGCTGATGAATGGCAGTGCCACAAAACCCCCATTTTCACAATAATCGCCGGAACCAAACGATTCAGGAAGGTGGTGCGCTGTCGTGAGATGGGGGGGCTCCCCACTTGGAAGAATTTCTGACTCTTACAGCGCGTTTCAAGCCACCCCCTAAAAGACAACCTACCAGTTTCAACTGTTGGGTCCTATTGGGCTGGTGTTGAAACCTTTTTAGATCACCCCCATATTTTCATGACCCCTGCATATGGCAGTTTGTGCAGTTTGCAGTTTTAACATTTGTCACCGTGTTTAGGTGCACTCGGAAATTTTCTGGCTGGTGCTGGTGAAGGGCACTGCCACAAAACCCCATTATCGCAATAATCATCAGAAATTACCCCCTGTCATTTTACGGCGCTGCCCATCAGTGGTATTCACTGGTGTGTCCGGCTGGCATCGGTCATGACAAGAATCACACGGTAACTATGTGAAGCACCAGTGGACCATGCAGGTTCCTCCCCATCTAGGCATCTCTGCCCCACCCCTGTAGTGAGTAACAATGGGCATCCTGTGCACCCCCTGGCCCACACTGCAGTGTGCCCCTGCCAAGGCTCTCGGGAGGTTCCACAGAACGAATCAGTTTGGCCCCTTTGGGTCGCTCCTACCCATGGGGCATGGAAATATGCATCGGGGTGCGCTTTGTATGGGCCCCCAGGTGCTACTTTATGTCTGTACAGCAAGAAGGACCTTAACCGTTGGGCTGACTCGCTGTCATTCATTGGGCCATCATTGATTTGTGGGTGTGGTTGAAGATGAATGCTGCGTTGTGCTATGTCAAGCCCGAGGTATTCCATCTTCTCCTTCATGAACTTGCATTCATCAAGTTCAAGGCGAGGTGGTCTTCCTGGCACACAGTGAAGAAGTCCTGAAGTAGCAGGAGATGGTACTCCTGGGTCTCAGTACGTACAAGGTCGGTGTGAGCCTCCATCTCACCTCCTTTTGGCGTTCCAGTGTGTCATGAGTCAGAGGTCAGAGTCTAAAAGGTGGTCACGACCTCCAAGTCAATGAGTGGATTGTTTGTCTTGCAAGGGGCTGTGTCGGGCTATGCTCCCTGCTGCGTGCCCCTACTTCAGTCTGACAGCATGCAAAGTACTTTTTGACCCTCAAAGGGCATGACGAGCACACGGACCTGGGTCGAAGTTTGATCTGCCTATGGTAGTCAGGCAACGTTTTGCATTGTATGACACCTGCCCTCTCCATTCTTTCTCCCCTGGGGGGCATTGGGTGGCGAGGGTGCGTGTTGCTGTAGGGAGGGGGTAGAGGAGGGGGCTGGGGAGGGGGAGGGGGGAGTGGGTTCGTCGCACCCTGCCCCCTCCTTCCCCTTGAGGAGGGAGATCCTGGCTCAAGGGGGCTCCTTGTTGGTGTCGGTGTGCTTGGTGTGGGTCGTTTTGGCCACTTGCTTCTGCTGGCCCACATATCCCAGTCTGTCCTGGGCGTAGTTGCATGCTGTTTGCTGGCATGTTGGCCTTAGCTGGCGCGGCGATGGTAGTCATTTGTGGGATCATTGCAGCATCGGACAGCTCTGAAACTTGATTCCGAGACATTGTCTTGAGTTGCATAGGATGAACAGGGTACACCTCACGTTGGTCTGGACCAAACAGAAAAAACAGGCAAACACGCGCACATGTGACACATGTCAACACCTGCCCAAAATCACCTCGAAGAGAGGTTGTTAGATTAAGTGCAGGCACGGGCGCCATACATCCCCCCTTTTGGGGGTCCTTCACGTAGCATGCCCCAAGGCATGATATTGGATGTCCAACCCCCTTGTAAAATCATTCTTTTGCCCGACAAAACAATCAATGGATTCTTTTATTTTGAGGCCTCTATCCCCCTGAAACTGGATAACACTTTTAGGGGGGGTGGGGGGGTGGGGGGGTGGGGGGGGGGGTCAAAAGTTTGTGTTTAGAAGGATTTGAACCAAGGTCAACTAAAAAAAATCTGTGACGCGCCTGCGGGCGCCGACGCCGAGCGGCCGGTATTCGAACTGGTAATCGGTCGGCCATGGTTGAAGTGTTGCGCCATTCGACCACCGATTGTTCCTCCGAGAACTCGTTCCCCTTATTTTGTAGCCGTGCCCCCCCCCCCCCCCACTGAAAAAAGGTTAACTGTGTGTTTCTGCCTGCCTGTCTGCCTACCTGCTTGCCCGATTGACTGCCTGACTGACTGCTTGCCTGGCGACTGACTGATTGGCTTATTTTCAGCCTCTCTTCAAGGTGCCTTGCCAAAGGCAATAGAATTTTTGTGGCACCTGTCGACACCTGCCCCAGCAGGTGCTAGCTCCATGCACGAGGTGTATCCTTTGTGCCACAAAGATTCCATCCCCTGACCCTTTTCTCATACGCTCTCTGTGTTACTGCCCCCCGTCTGTTTCTATTCCTGAGGCACTGTTGCCCCCAGAGGAGAGACATCGGATGTAGAACCACGCAGCAGCCTTGCACACGATCGGCGCCTGTCCATACTTGCCAATAACACGTGCTGGAACGTCTTGAGAGACCTACCCACACCAGCCAAAAACTGTTGTGATGCCTGCCGGCATCTGCCAGAAAATTTTCTTGACAACTTCCGACATTTGCCGGGGAATTTTCCCAACATATGTGAGTGCCTGATGGCATGTGTGTTGTGTTTGCATGCAACAGTAGGCGTGCAAGTACAAGCATGGGTTGCATTCCATCACCTGCCCGACACCTGCTCACACCTACCATGCAGAAGTTTTTACACCCTCCATTAGAGGGCAATGCATATGGGTAGACTATAAGGAGGAAGCGGTAGTGTGCAGGGCGCGCACAGGGCAACTTTTTGGGCGATTTCTGATTCCTACCCTTGTTTTTGCGGGGGATTCTACCCCTCGGATGGGTGAGTGGGTGGGTGGGTGGGATGGGGCGATCTGGGATGATTTCTCCTTGTGGACTTGCCCCCTTCCAGTTGGGGATATGGACCGGCCCCTTTCCCTCACCTATTGTCCCCCATTTTGCCCAGTCTCATGCGTTTCAAGGCTACAAGGTGCATCTATGCGTATTGTGAAACAGGCATGCTGAGCTGGGTACATGGTGATACATTCAGTGCCGCGGAGCATCGGTTTTTGCCCCTTGTGTCCTCAGACCTCTTTTGCTATTTGTTATGGAGTTGGGCATTGGGGACAGTGTGTTCTACACCAGGTCTACTGGGTTTCCGGTACCCGCGAAGGTGGCTGGCCTTTTGCACGATGGGCATGTGGAATTGGAGTATGTTCATGGTGGTGTGCGGGTCATCAATCATCGATGCTCCATGTCCTTTGGTATCTTGAGTCTCCACCACCATCCCCATCGATTCCCGCAATTGACGTTACTTGACGTCCCTCCGGAAGTTCCTTTGGACCCCCTTGTTGATGGAAGCCCTGTTTGCGGTCACTCCCCAACACGACCGTCACTCCCCAACACGACTGTCATCACATTCCCCCGTCCGAGGTCTCACTGGGTAATGGTGAACTTGGGGACTGAATCTGGGAAAGTCATAATCAAAGTAGCGTGCACGGTGTGCGCATGGTGCGCCTAGGGCAAACACACCCCCAAGGACTGCAACATTTTCTCATACCATTTGTCCGGTGTTTTCGGTCTGTCACGGTATTCACCAAAATGCCGGACAATCAATAGAGTCACAGGTTTAACCACTTTTAAACCCAAGTTTAGAACACCCGCCCCTTCTCTCTTAGTCTCGTCCTTCTTTTTTCGCGGCCAGCATGGGCTGCGGGATGCCAGCCAAGCCAACCCGAATTTGGAATGACGATGCAATAGCGCAGTGCAAGTGATGCAGGGAGGATCGGGGCGGCGATGTTTCTGCTGCACGGCAACAGGAGGATGGTGAGGTCTGGGATAATACGTCGAAGCAACAGTGGTTGCCCTGGTCAAAGCTTTTGGTGGTGGATGTTGATTGTTTAGACTGTGGCTCTGCTGCATACGCGCCTGCCCTGGCGCCTCCCGCGTCCCTGTTCAACAGGATATTGTAATTTTGGTTACCAGCCAACCTGCGTTCGTCGAGGGAGGGTGAGGGACGCCAATGCCTGCCACCCTGTGGTACACCACGGAGAGTGTCCCAACACCAACCCCTAGTGCGACTCCTGGACCCTGGAGGCTTTGGGGACATTACATGGCCCGTGGCTTTCAGTGCCGCTTGCAACCGGCTTTCAGCACCCATCAACTGCTGGTGGTTAGCCATCAGATAATAACCCCCCATCCTTGCATAGTCCCCGCTTCCCTCAGGGACAGGGGTTCGTCACGTACACATTTTCCCCAAAACGTGTTGCTTTTAGTGTCTCCACAGGTCTCATGAATTCTGATGGAGTCATTTTCCGTGTCTGCATTTTGCAGCAGATGTCCATTCCATGTTATACTCGTTTTGTGTTGTCTCCTTTATGCAAACATGTCGTGGATTCTGAAAGTGATATTGTTTGGTGTAACTCCCAGAGCCTAGGCCACAGTGTTATGGCCGCTGTTGTTGGTCCCTCACCTTCTGAGCCCCAGCATTTTCACATCCAACTTGCCTGCTCAACAGGACACAAACCTGCTCAGATCACACGCATGTAGATGGTTGATGTTTTATCTGCATGGACACCGGCATGTCTACTCATGATTGCTGCCAGTACCAGACCTGCAGAAACGTATCCAGGCCCAATGCACATCGAGCAGCCTTCCATGTCAGACGTCCATGGTACGGAGAGCTCTCTTCACTGGAAGGAGAAATCAGTCCATTTTTCTTGACCTTTATCATCACCCTCCCCGCCCCCGCCGGCAGGTGTGCCGAACCTAATCCAATTTTCCAAGGAGGGTGCCGCCCGCACGTGGCGCACAGTGCACAGAGTGCATCAGGGCATGTGCGTTTGGCTGCATCCGTGAACCCTGATGCGCATGTGCGCTGCAAGTCACCACGTTGCTCCGTTTGAAGTCTTGGGGCTATGCTCTGCAGCATGGCCTAAAACCCAGGATAACTCAATGATGCAGTGAGCGTGGTGCACGCGGTGCGCGGGCGACACCCTCAATGGATTTTCATCCACAGCCAACCAAGCAGGTTCACTGCCTCACCAACCAAGTCTGGAACCCATCCTGGAGCCACCGGATGATCCCAGACAAGAGGGCGTGTCACCTGCACTCTCAGGGATGTGGAGATCCCTGATAGATTGCAATGTTGGATGCTGCAACGTTGAGGATGACAAGCCCAAGTGTGACAGCCCCAAGTACGTTCTCTCCTTTGCCCACCGCTTATGCCGTGTGGGCTGCTGACTGACACCATAAAGCAGGAACGAATGAGTGTCAGCAACAGAAGTGAAAGTGACTGCACAGGGTATGTAGTACAGGTCTGATTTTACCCCTCAACCCCACCCCTTGCCATGCAACTGCCTGCGTCACCTGGACCTTTTTACTTTTGCACAAGAACAGTGGATTGTCAGGCTTGCATGCAATACTACAGGTGCATTGTGGAGGAAATGTATCAGGTGCGCGCAAGGCACTGCATGTACACCGCAGGCCACTCAGTTGTTCGCACCGGATTCAAACCGGCATCGCTGCTATTGATGGCGGCTGCTCAACCACTGATCCAACTGCCTCTAGGGAGCACTGACATCACCTGCCGAGTGACAACCAGATGCACTTAGTCCTTCCATGAATTTTTGAAGTGAGGCGGCGACGATCCCAGCTTGAAGGGCTGTGGGGAGTCATGAGGCCAGTTCTGGCCCCTCCCAGCCGCAACCTCCCAGCAACCGCCTAACCCAATGACCTTTGGCCAATAGGTGCTAGCCACATGGCACCGTCAGTAGGTGGTCCACATGCAGACCAGTGGTGTTGGTCGACAAACAAGGCTACAAAAGGGCATCAGCGATCAAGCAATGGTGTCGGTACGTTTGTATGATCAGGTTGTGTGATTTGTATGATCACATTGGAATTTCGAAGTGCCAAACGTTGCTGCATATGCATACCAGGATGTGTATGTGCACAGCGCTTCTTGACCTGCGTGCGGTCCCCTACTCTAGGTGGCGCGGGAGCATGGCTCTAAGGTACGCCGCAATTGTACAAATTGGTGCATCATAGAAATGTCATGACCATGGGTGACTAGGCGCCTTTCTGTGGAACAGCACACAGGCAAAGAGGATGGAGGGCTCCAGTGGGGCGGTCCACAGCGCTTGTCCAGAGCGTGTCCACCCTTGTAGGCAGAGGAACAGAATTGCACACATGCACATGACTACATTACAGGACAGACCCTGTTCCCGTTTCGAGCCAAGCCCCACAGCTTCAAGTTGCAGCTGTACCACCCCCCATCCACCCCCACACGCACCTGCACAAGCTACCTGCCCTCTTTTACGTCACTCTCTTCGGACATGTAGGGGACTCTCATTCTAGGGTGCCGAGTCACACGCCCCTGATTTTGCTTTTCATCTTCGCAAGGGGCCCGACAGTCAACCTCTAAGGCCAGAGGAGTGCCGAGGATGACTCTCAGAGCTGCCTGCGTTTTGAGGTCCAGGTGACACTGTCAAAATACCGCATGGATAGCCTTGGTCTGTACATATGAGCGTATCCACGAGGTGGGGCACGACACACTGTACACAGTGTATTGCAGCTCTATTGGGATGGAAGCACATTATTGGACTAAAGGCTAAAGACTAAAGTGCCTAAGGCGGGGGCATTCAATCAATTGGAACCGACTATTGCTCTCTCTCCACACACACCAGGCAGGCAGGCACCGAGGTCTCATAACCCACAGCCACCAGAGGCTCTGGCCTAGGCGAGGGTGACAACTCTCAAGGGGGGCCAGTGCAGTCATGATGACATCCTCCTGGCACAGCCCCCCCCCGCTGAGCGCCCACCCCTGGACCCATGCATTCCTCTATAATATGGCATTCCCCCTCTCTCTCTCCACACACACACACACACACACACACACACCAACACACACCTGGCTGTGCAACGGTTCCTTCCCAGACGCCCACGTCCATGCCCACGCCTAGGCCCATGCCCATGTCCATGCCCATGTCCACTGCCCCTGATTACGCTCACGTGCCGATTCCTGCATTCCCCATCACCCTCCCCAACCCCCCCCCCCCCCAAATCGGCGGCTGAATTTGGCCGACTTTGCCGATTTGTTCTGCCGATTTGTGGGGTTTCTGTGATTTGGCCGATTTGTTCTGCCGACTTGTTGGGGCTTCTGGGATTCTAGGACACCTGATTTGGAGGCGTCACTCTAAGATGTGCTCATTTACTTTGGGACACTGGATAATACCTTTTCTTTCTATATTGGTTGTTCAGATTGGCACCATGAAGTGTTTTTACTGCCCACAAAAAACGCGTCTGTGGTCCTGGGATTCATTGTCCCCCGATGATCAAATTTTTCTGCGGGACAAGTACCCTGATGCTGGTCAGGGGGCAGTTTGTGTTTTGTGTGCTCGCTCTGCACGCCCCAGTGCGTTCTTCAGCCGCCATTCTTCAAGCACCTCATCGTCAGCCCCCCAGTCAGTGGATTCTGGGCTGCAGGTGCCTTTGGCTCCTCTAGTTGTGTCTGGTGCAGCCACGTCTTTGGCCACAGAGTCAGTGGAATCTGGGGTTGTGGAGCCTTCAGCGTCTGTTACTGAGTCTTCTACTGCTGCCACAGGGTCTGCCACACGGTCCCATCAGATTGACTACTGCAGGACAGCTTTGGTTGCAGATCAGAGCCACAGGGTCTGCTGCACACCCACCCAGCACACAGTCAGATGGGAATGGGAAGCCTATGTGCATTCATCTTCTTCCGGCAAGCTTTGTTTGTGCAGTGAAAACCATTTTTCTCCTCAGGATACGTGACAAAAAGCGCAAAAAAAGTTGGGCCCTGGAATTGAACTGATTTGTGGGGTTTCTGTTTTCGTTCTGCCGACTTGCTTCTGGCTTCTGAGCCACCGCCAACTATTTTTTAGACCAGGGCATATACCACTGGACCACTGGCTGACACTAACACACATGTCCTCAGGGACCATGGACAGATCGAGAAATGAATTTTTTTGAAAATTGAAAGATGATTTGGGTTTCCACATGACTCCAACTACAGAGCAACCGAAACGAAGGTGTGTTTGGGGCCTGGGACTGAGATCCAGGGCACTGGGAGCCTGTTTTGCTGAAAAATTGGTCCGCGGATTTGTTTTCTTCGCCGATTTCGGGGGGGCAGGGGGGCGGGGGTTGCCTCCCCAACAACAAAAAATGCTGAAGCAGCGCCTCGTGCTGTTTCAACGAGGACATTGTCTGCGGGCAACCTCAGACCAAGCCAAGTGGCTTTGGCCCTTGTATGAAGAACATCACGTTGACATCTATGAGGTTGGGGCAAGGCCTGGGCACCTACCCCCCATTGTATAAGCTACGCCCTTGTCCAAGCTACAGTAGGCGCAGGGACCGTCATAATTTTGTACGTAATTTAGTTATGTAGGAAATGTAGTGTGGCCACATAGGACATGGGTTTGTCGTCACCTTTGCCAATTTCAGCACATGTGGCCCCCTGCTGGTGCACCAGGAATTTTTTTTCCGTCTGATGCATCCCATGGGTCCTGAGGGAATGCCATGCACGCAGTGCGCACGCAGTGCACACGCAGTGCGCGCGCAGTGCGAAGTTTTGAATGTCGGCCAATACCCAGACCCTACTTTTGGCCCCTTTTGACAAGTTTTTGGTTCCATACTGGGGTTTTTTTTAGCTTCCTATGCATTTGGGATGTGGCACATTTGAATTGTCACCCTTTGTTGCCCAATGTCAACCATTTTTACCCATTTTCCATCCCCCATATTGAACTCTCCCCACTATTGGGACCCCGAGAAGGCAGGGGTGATGTAGCCATACATAGCCCGCGGACCTTGAGGAGTTTGTGGTACGGCCTTCATCCCCACCACATCACTGATCTCGCTCGCCATCACCAAGTGTGTCGCGTCCACGCTCAGAATCACCACCGCCCTCCCCTTCACCCTATTCGCGGTCCCCATCACCCAAGAGACCACGGACAACGCATTCCCCGCGCTCCGAGTCAAGGGACACCTCATCGCCGCCTCCAAGAGCGAAGCCACGGGCACCGAAACACTCAAAGCAAGCGGACTTTATAAGGCTCAGTGGTTTGTTCATAGGGACAGTGGAGTACCAAGTTGAAGGCAGTTTCGTCATTCTCATGTGGGCTTTGCTGCTTCGCTGTGCAACCCGTCAGGTGACAGGTATTCTTGGGTGAGTATCCCGGCCTCTGCAAGCGTAATATGCATGCAGTGCGCACGCAGTGCCCACGCAGTGCACACGCAGTGCGCACGCAGTGCAAATACTTGGCCTGAATTGCCAATTTTGGCACATGTGGCCTGCGCACATGTGTGTTGGCAGTTGTATGTGTTGCGCACAAGACACGCCCTTGTCCAAGCTACAGTAGGCGTAGGGACCGTAATAATTGTGTACATTGGCGTAGCTTATACAAGGGGGGGGGGGGGTACAATAAACAAGCCCTTACCACGGTCCATGCAATGGCCATGGCCATGGACAAGGCCATGAGGATGCCATTTCTGTGGTCATGGCCATGCCGCGGAATATAAAAACGAAAGAAGCACGTCCACAAGAGCACCTGCTTTGCATCGGACATGTCAGGGTGGCCATTGCAAATTGCTGCGGACTGCATTGACGGCCTGACGAGATTTGAGCACTCAGCATCTTTGTTGTTCCTGTTTGTCATGTATTATGAGAGAGAGAGAGAGAGAGAGAGAGAGAGAGAGAGAGAGAGAGAGAGAGAGAGAGAGAGAGAGAGAGAGAGAGCAGGTGGTTACACCTGTCTCCAGTGGTGATCCACGAAAATATTAGCACACGGGAAAGTGCATTCTTCCTTGGGCAGGGGCAAAACCTTTCTCATGAAATGACGTATATCAAGAGACCTTAATACTTCATGGCCTGCTGGACAAAGGAATATGTCGGCCATTGCATTTGCAACAGGTTTCTCAGAATATTCTGAGGAAACAGCAACTGTGAGCCCAACATGTACCTGCAAGCACCTTTTTCAAGCTGTGGCTCTCTGCCAAGGGGAGCCTCCAATGTTGCACGCAATTTTGCAAGCACTTCTGGCCAAAGCTGTCATTCCGAAGAGAATGGCATGAGCAGGGCAATTTCTTGATTTCTATTTTTTTGCCTGGCTCAAGTATCTATATTCTTGTGAAATTGATGGTGAAATTGATGATCAACAACCCTGATGTTCTCAAGCGTGTCCTTATGGCCAAATGTGTCGCACAAGCGTGGCACAAAATTCCAGAGAAGCTGCAATCCCATGGACTTTTCACTGAGTTGGGCTACGTTTGGCCCAGTGAATCCATGGGTCAGCATATCAAACTATAAGCATGATCCTGCTTTGGCACATCCTGTGCGTTCTTCAGTGTGCCCCCGTAAAAAGAGTGCTCAGCACCCTATGGAATTGCATAATGATTACCTTCAACACAGGGTTCAATCATGGGCCATGCCTGACCCAAGTATTGTCTCAAACAGATGGTGCTCCCTTTTGCGCCTTGATAGTGCATCCTCTTGGGGAAAACCGCAGTTTTTGGGGAACACATTCCAAAGAGTAGTGCAGCTGTCTACCGCATGCCGCTTGCCAATGTCCCATGCATATTGCCTTGCCTAGGGGGATGCGTTATTTGGGCTACTTCAAGGGTCTTACGCCATTTAGGCACCATATGTTATTTGGGCGCGGGGTTTACATTTCCGTATGTCACTTTTTGGGTCCGGACCGCCAGAAATGTCCACGCCCCCCGGCAAACACATTTTCGTGCGGTGGCACTCGCAAACCTACCCCATGACTGCAGTCTTCCAGATCCTCTTCTCACACCCTGAGCACCCTGTCACTGAACTGATGTGTGAAAGAGTGGTATGCAACAAGTTATGGCCGAATGACGTGGAAGCATAGTCCTCTTTGACAACTCACGAATAGCCTGGCACCACATGACGTCCACATATGTGGTGCCATCGTGTTTTCTCATATCTGCTCCACTAGAACTGTCATGCTGTTCAAACACGGCCATCCCCAGCACTGCCAGTACCAATACACCCAACAACACTACTGCCCTCTGTTTGGCTGCCCTGTTGTTGAATCACCTCCCAGGCAACCAAGAAAATCACAGTGGGCTTCCATTGAACGGAAGGGACGCTTGGGAAGCTATGACATGTGAAATGTGAGACCTGAAAACCAGCCTCCAACACCCAAGAGAATCAAAAAAACTGGACACTGGGTACATAGATTTTTTTGGGGTTGCTGATGTCATAAAATTTGCGCACAGTTCAAACCTTGGTATGCACTATGGCTGCAAATAGTGCACCATAGTCCCGCCACCGGTCATGTAGTACGACTCGCGGACGGATGGGGGGGGGGGGGGGGAGGGTCATTGAGCTGAGTGACCGGATGAATCAGTGAATGAAGCCACAGAAAGACTTGAATCGGTGCCATTCCCACACTTTTGGTCCCAAAACCACACAAATTTCCTTGGTTGGTGTCTCAGTGATGCCTAGGCGTGCAACGGTACCGCTCGGGGGCAGACCCACGATTTAGGCAGTCTAATGACTTCCAGACGTGCCAAAACACCTCGAAAAGTGAGCAGGAGGGACGGGCAGACGTAGGGGCAGGTAGGGGGGGGGACTCAGAAAAGGGGCAGTGGCGATCCAATTAGCAGACACCAAGGTGTTTGGGCACCGAGATGGATGGGATGGCAGAAGACAGGAAATGGGACACAAGGTCAATCACCTTGTTTTGAAAAAAACCAAACTCCTTGCGGACAGCTCGCAGGCTGCCTAAACTGAGACATGAGACAGGAGACAGAGTATCTGTATAGTGCACAACGGATGTCCAGGCGCCCAGCGATCCATAGGTCCTAGTGGTGGGCTGAGGACCTCCAAGAAGATATCAGGCGAGAACAGGCCAGGCAGATAGCCAAGCAGCGACCAAGGGGTGTGAGGTAGCACAGTATGCGAGCATGCCGTATACACTTAAATTGTGCTGGTGGGAGCAGTAGGGGCATGATGCTTTGGGGGCTTGTCACGCCAAAAGGTAGCATAGTGGTGGAAACCTGCTCTGGATTGAAGCCCAGAGAGCCACTTGTGCCACACGAAACTGCGGTGGCACAGGGGGTGGAGGATAGTATGGGGAAGGCGGTGTATGTGCAAGTATAATCAGCACAGAGTCCACCGTCAAACGCCTACACTGGCAACCTTGTGAGCAATATATCCACTTGGAATGCCATGCACGCAGTGCGAAGTTTTGGATGTCGGCAAATACTCCAACCCTAGTTTTGGCCCCTTTTCACAAGTTTTTGGTTCCGTACCAGGGTTTTTTTGGCTTCCCAAGCATTTAGGATGTGGCATATTTGAATTGTCAACCATTTCCCCCGAGAAGAGGCCCATCGACAAAGTGTACATTGTCGACACTGCAGCGAGCCTCGTATCCGTAGAGGCGGTTCGATTCGCCCTGCAGAGTACTCTTCCCGACAGATAGTACGTGCACCAAAACCTTGGTCGACTTCAAGGTGATTCTCGAACCGAGATGCTCGAGATCATCGATCGGTATGGCCACGTCCACAACTGCAGAGAAGTCAACGTGGTCATCGTCGCTCGAAGGCTCTCGATCGCCGATAGTCGATGGTGGCGAGTCGACACCAGGACCGGACAGTTCTTCTTCGACGATGCTGTTGGTTATAACTACAACCAGAAGTATCGATGGACACCTGGCCAACCCTATGGTATTGACACCTTTCAGTCTTCCCCCTAGTAAACAGGTGACAGGTATTCTTGGGTGAGTATCCTAGCCTCTGTGTGCGCAATATGCACGTAGTGCGCACACAGTGGGAGATCTTGGCCTTAGATCCCCCTAAAGCGAACCTCTGAAGCCATTTACACAATCAAATTTTGGCGAATATGGTTTTGCGCTGAGAACTTTGGGGATGTGGGGGTTGCTGCAGCGCTATTTGGATCTAGTTGATGGATTTGGCACGAGTTTTTGTCCAGCTCCATCAGGTATCCACCAGGTGGTCAGACATTCAGACACTTGTTCACCTGCATCCTACAATCAGGGCTGTGTCTGTGGTTTGGCGGTGATAGGGTTCAGTCATTTCAATATACAGAGATGGCTTCTTGCGGATGAATGCCCCAGTTCTGGCCCCGGGGAATGGATTTGAGTGAGGGGATCAGGCTGTTGCCAACACATAACCAGTCATAG
The DNA here is from genome assembly GCA_964036045.1 of Eutreptiella sp. 'Long Island Sound 2002'. Taxonomy (NCBI): domain Eukaryota; phylum Euglenozoa; class Euglenophyceae; order Eutreptiales; family Eutreptiaceae; genus Eutreptiella; species Eutreptiella sp. 'Long Island Sound 2002'. The sequence continues at coordinate 6,369,653 of OZ038382.1, read as the reverse complement.
CAGAATAGGGCAGTGTCAGTGGTTTGTCTCGGAACTTTCACTTGTTTCCTGCTGCATTTCCTCGGCAGCTCATCCTTGCTGCGTGTTATGTCCGCTACCGCATTGCATTGTGGGACAATCGTAGCATTGGACAGCTCTGATCATTGTTTCTGAGAGTTTTCTCGAATGCTATCTGGTGAGAGTTTTGGCAGCTTAGCATGGCCTGAACCATGTAATCAAAGAAAGACGAGCCCCGTTGTCGTTGTCCCTCTCCTCAGACCCATCTCCTTAGCACACCGATGCAGCAGCCCCTGGGCGCGGCAGATGACCCGCCGCCGGGCTGCATTGCGCCGTACTGCAGTGCTGTGCGCTTGGTCTGTGATCTCTGCCACGGTCGCATATCTTCGGTGGCGCTGCTGCAGTTCTTCATCGCGCGCATTGAGCGGTTCGACGGACAGATCGCGGCCATCGCCGTCCGGGACTACGAGCGCGCGGCCGCGCGCGCACACGCGGCGGATGAGGCCCGACGCGTGGGCTGCCTCTGGGGCCCGCTCCACGGCCTTCCCATGACCGTTAAAGGGGAGCACGCCGTGGAAGGCCTGCCGACCCTCACAGGGGACGACCAAGCACAGGTATCCCGGAGGCTCCGTGGAGGTGCCCCGGAGAGGCGGTGCGACAGTTCCATATGCCAAATTCAGGTTTCCACGGTATCGTAGATTCAAAGCAGATCCGCCTTGTTTGGTTGGGGATGTCACCAGTCCAGTAGACACAGCCTTGGAATGCACCATCACGGAGCTGATCCAGACACGTTGCAAACATGTCAAAAGTGTTTGTGCATGGGAAAGACCGCCTCATTTGTGGCAAAGAAGCCCATAATTTCCTTTCGACACGACCACAAAATGGACAAATAGGCACCTCCAAGGTGCCGTCCCACGGCCAATACTTGTGAAAAGTGGTTAGGCCACAACTGCCCCCCTCCCCTCCTTTTTCAAAGTGGCCCATATTAGGCCAAACCTCGTGGGGTCCCATTTTGCAGAAACGCCCCCCCTTTTGAGGCCCCTCTGTGCGGGTCCCCTGGAGGTGCATGTGCACCGCCATCAGGGAAAGCGGGTTTGGTGCAGGGTGACGCGACGAGGCGTTGCATTTGCTGCGGTAATGGGCCACCTCGCCCTGCCTGGCCAGGGGGCAACCGCATCCGGTGGGGCCGGTGGAATCGGGACCAGGCACCGAGACCATGACACCCGCCCACATGTTGTGTGGCATTCGAAGCAGTGGCTCACACTACTTTGCCAGCGGATGGCCCCAGCCAAGAAGGGGCCCTGTGTGACATTGATTCTGATTCACGTCCTTTTGTCCGGCACACAATTCCTGTCACTTGAGGGTGGCGGGGCTGAGGGTGGCTGGGAGGGGGGCAGGGGGCGGGGGTCGTCGGTGCCTCCCAAAGGAGACAAGGGGAAAGGTCTGGGGATAGTACACAGATGTCAGAACCGTGTTGCAGCTGACACTTCATGCCAATCTGCACTCATGCAAATCAGTCCTCTTTCCACACAGGCCGAAAGGAGGGAACATGCTCAGGGGACAAGGCGTGCGGTACTATTCCGGCCATACTGCAAAACGCCATAGTTTAAAATGCTGGGGGTTTTCAGGGAGTTCGAGATTTGGCCATAATTTAAAACGGTCAGCTGCTCTTCTCCTGACCAAAGGTGGTTTTTTCATGGAAGTATTTGCTGTTCCGCCCCAGGAGCTCATTTTGTCCCCTGTGCTCACTGTTTGGAGCCCTCACAACCAGTCCAGTGTGTTGTTTGCAGCAAGCCATTGTGTTCCGATTGTGTGGCCCATCACACAATCCAATGTGATTAAAACTCGCGGTCATCAACATAGTACTGGGGTCATCACTTTTGATGCTATGGCATGATTTTCTTGCACCGTTTGACAAGTATAGACCTGATAAGGGCCAAAGCAAGTACAGACCTGATAAGGGTCAAAGAATGCATCTACAGCCATGGCCATGATTTAAAACGCCATAATGTAAAACACCAGGGACACTATTTTTAAATTTGACCGTTTTTTTTTTAAATAAAGCCAGATTAGTATGTGCTTTGTGCTTTGGAACTAGAATGGATCTGACAGCAGTGCTATGGTCTGTTGGCCACAGCCACGAGAGCACAAACGACCCACCCCCACCCCTCAACACACCGGACCTCAGCCACATATGTTGTGCAACCCCTCTACATCTGAGCCATTGAAGGGGCATAGGGTGGGGGTGTCCTCAAAGGGGCTCGAACGACCTCCCACCACACAAACCCATGTTTGCGAGTATCAGCTGGTAAGGTAGGGTGTTTGCGGATGTGTGTGTTTGTGTGTGTGCTCCATTATGCTCCATTGACTTGTTCGTTCGGTGGTCGGCTGCGGTGGCGGGATATGGCGTGTGCCCCCATGGGCTGGCTGATCGGCTGCATAGACGGACATTTGGCCTACAACTATGCTGGTTTTGATCCCTTGTATGGGTACCTAAAGGTGAGGGAGGTGAGGCTCACCCACCTCTGTACTGTTAGCAAGAGCAGCATGCGATGCATGCTTTGTAGTCAACATGTAAAGCACATTAAACAGCTTGTTGCTAATCATCATGCTTCTTACCACAAAAAGGCGCCTAGTGCTGTGTTTGAACATGCCTTTGTTTTGACACTGCACCTGATGAGATCTAATATACTTCAGTCGCTTCGACCATTGCCCTGTTTATCACGTCCACCGTGTGCAAGCCTCAGATGTACCCGTTTCTGGAACGTTTGTGGCACACTATCTACAAAACGGGGCAAACAAGGAAAAATGGGGGGGGGGGGGATGGGGGAAATCAGGGAAATTTTTGGATGCTCTGTGGAAAAATGCGGAATTTGTGGGCCGAAACATAAAAAAAAACAAGGTTTCATTTGGTCACAGGGCATTGGGGTGAGTGTACTACAAAAAACTGGGAAAATGGGGAGGAAGTGGGTGGAAAATGGGGGGGGGGGGATGGGGGTTGATGGAGTGGGAATGGGCAAAGACATGTGGTACATAGGGTAATGCACAAATGTAAGTTCATTCCGCCCTTTGCGCGCCCACTCCTCATAGAATTTGTGGTTTTCTTGTATATCTTGCGTAATATGGAGCACAATCATACTTGGAACGCCACGAAGTACGTCCCATGAAGGTGCTCCATGACCCTCAAACAAAGTGGCTGTTTGCAGGGTGGCAAATGGAACTCAGCAATGTATTGAGTCGTATGGGCTTCATTGCTCATGCTTCGAAGGCTGGCGACAATGAGTCTCTAGTAGTGGATAAACCCCAACCAATGGTTGAGTGGATAGTAAGCACCCCAGGTCCCTACCCACACTACACCCGAACACCGTGGACCATTTGCACGCATTTCTCCTCATCAGTTTCCTCAATCCCCCATTTCCCCATTTCCCCGTATGTGTTCCCCATTTACCCCCATTTACCCCCATTCTCTCCCATTTCCCCCGACCCCCCCCCCCATTTTTCCTTAGGCCGGGTGCATTGAGTGAGTGAGTCAGTGAGTGAGTGAGTGTGTGTGTGTGTGTGTGTGTGTGTATCACCCCAGTGATGGGGTAACCTCATGTAGGTCCAGTTCACGATCGACTCCTGTATGTTTGCGCCGTCTTCTCCATCGGAGTTTACGTGATGAGTCCAAAACATGCATACAAAAGGTACCTGAGTGGTATTTTTACAAGAGGACTAGCTATTGGAAGGTGGTGGGTTAGAACGTGGGCAAGGCAAATCCTCAGTGCTGTGGTGTGGTTGCAAACAGCGCTCCTGTCTGCTTACAGGCGGGCGGACAGTATGAGGGCTGCGCATCGTGCGTCACACAAGGCAGTTTCTGCGGAGCCACATTTTTTTGTGAGCAATGGTAAAAGCAGTGTATACGGCATCGCACTCCCTCCCGAACGTCAAGTGGGTGACAGTGGGTTAACGTGCAAGTATGGCTTAGGAAGCACATGCATTGGGAGGGGGACAAGTACATGTCCTTGACACCGAGAGGCTGTGAGGACCTGAGAGCATACTAGGTGGCATGGAATGCTGATTGGGCAGAGCTAGACATGCTTCACCGTCAGAGCTGCCCAGAGGCAGATTGTGTGTGTGTGTGTGTGTGTGTTCCCCTCTTAACAGGTGGTTCTTAAGGGTTTCCAAATTCCAAATCATCCTGCTGGAACAACAGGGGCCATTGGTGCAGAAGCCTGCAGGATAAGGGGCATGGGAACCTATGTCATACATGGGTACTGACAATGCTTTCTTTTCTTGCCTATAGGGGGGGTCACAACATGTGGACCGCCCCGCCCATTGGAGCCTTCCAGCGATGTACCTTTTGTACTACTGAAAGGCGCCTAGCCGACATGCTTTTCCACACCTTCTTCTCCAAATGTTCCCGGCTTGACCTGTCAGTGTCAGTAAAGTCAGTGTTTGGTTCTTGGTGTTGTGTGCCTATGGCACTCTGTCCTCTCCAGCCCTGTTTACTAGCAGCTTCTGCAATGGGACTGGCTCTTGGACGTCAAGCGATTGGGTGTACAAGTGTGGGTTGTGGACTAGTGGGGGAACTTGGACTTTGAATGGCGCATGCGGGAGGGGTTTGTGTCAACGGAGCCCTCAAAGGGGGTTTTTTTTGGGGGGGGGGGTAGATGGCATAAGCTAGGGGGGATGGGCGGACTCGAGAGTCGAAAACTGTTAGACTCTTTTCATTAATCCCAAACACCAACAATGACGTCTCCGGACCCCCTCCAATTTGCATTTTGGTGGGGGTATGGGTGCCAGACAGGAACTCCCTACTCCAACCCAGCGTCCCACCAACCCCCTCCGATCGCCTTCCAGACCGCTCTTGACCCCCCCCCCCCTTTCCAATGCGCCCCATTGGTGTTGGTACATGGTACAAATGTGCTATACATACCCAAATCCCACCAATACTGTTTGCAGTGGAAATGATGATTGTGCCAATGCGTCGCTGGGGCCCTGCCGCCTCCGAGCCATGCGCGGGGGGGGGGGGGGGATGCCGCACTACCCCCACCACACGCAGCGCTCTATAGCGAGAGCAATGTTCCAACGGCTCACCTAGTTTCTCTATGTGGCAGATGACACGGTACACGCACTAACAGACACACAGCGCTTGCGACTGCATTGTTACTTTTTGCACCACCAGCACCGCAATGCTTCCATCCTGTGGCGGCCACACCCGCACCGCCAGCTCTTGTACAAGGCATACGCCAGAGCCATGCGCAATGCATCGGAAGCCAAGAATTTGGTATCATGGGCAGAGCTATTACAAGCGCGCGTTGCTCACCTCCCTTACGCGACACACCCCATACTACGGATGATCCGTGCCATTTTGCGCACACACACTTGGTACATGTCTGTCACCCCACCCACGATGCTCATTTACATCGCCGTGCATAGCTTTTTGCTGGTTGCATATGCAGGTAAAACCACACTGGCAACGACAAAACGGTTGCTCAAGCATGTCACCACAGCTTTGGCTGGCTCTGAAGACACAACCTTTCACAGCCTGCTGAAAAAAAGACCACGGAAATCGATTGGACACTGTCCCGGTGGAGTTGGTTGACTCCCTGGAATTGGCATGCTATAAAGAACGGGACTGGTGGCACACGGTACACAAATACGCGCTCAACGGCACAGCACCAGCGTTACCGATAGCAGCACGACCCCTGCCGGGGCACAACATACAAAACAACTACAAAGCACTCTACGACGGGCCCACGTTGCACGCATTAACCGAGACTACGCACAGACGGCAATACTGAACCGCGACATACAACGCATTGCCTCCAGCATGAACTTTCCCCTGTGCAAGCCAGTGAATGTGACTGTACCTTACCTCTCGTCAGCGCAGCACACACCGCTCGGCAACATCGTCAATCGGATGGTACGACACACAAAGCACTCTGCATGGGAACCGCAAGCAATACAGGCCCACATCCGCATTGTTTCTTCTTCTCCACTGAATGTACGCCGAGCCTTGGAGCGACACGCAAACAAACATGGCATGGCACAAACACGACCACCGTGCTACTGCGACAGCGCGCACATGCACATATGGCAGCAGGGTGGCACAGCCCTGCGCATCGGTGCCCACTTTGCACTTCTGCCGTTAACGAGTACACACGAAGGCATGCCAGTTCGTAGCACAGACCCGCTGCCGTGCTCTAGTGCACGGTCACAGCCGCAGGCGATATCCGGCTTGCATAATCTAGTGCGCACACTACACCTACAACACATGTACACCACAGGCGCTTTGGCTGCAGCACTACCTGTTGAGTCTTGGAACATGCACCCATACCTACGTCGGCGGGTGCGAGCGCTCGCGGACAATATTACATGGATGCCAGCTTGCGGGTGGCGGGCAAGGGACAAACAATGCTTTTTGGTTTCTGTCAACGGTGGCTTTGGGACGAAATGCGACAGTTTCTAGAGCACGAAGGGTATATTCCACAGCCCCTCATGAACACACAACGGATACAATCCACTCTACACAGCATTATCACGAACAATGATTGGCCTGCCAACCCCTCTCGGCGCATTCCTCTGTTGTACTTGTTAGGCAAAGCCAAAATCCTCTTGCGCGGCACAGTGCTGTGGTGACCCATAGCAGCTATCGTGGAGCCTCATGTGCCGTGGTTTTACCTTCGCACGGTAGCCCGTGCTTTCACGCTGTTTTTACGACTCCTCACAGAGGAGATATGCGCATTCTTTTCGGTCCTCAGACAAAACTGCATCCATGGGTACAAGGCCTCAGTGATTGGGAGTGTGCGATTATAGGGGAGGCCGATTGTTCAGGGCTGTTTGATAAAGTCCACTCCCATGCAGTCATGGCCGCCTTTGTAGCAGCAACGAAGTGGCTCGCAAAAAAGCAGCGGTGGAATGCTAGCGATCTGGTATGAAGCATACACAAGGACAATAAACACCTGGACAGGGCAGGCGTTGGGACGACCTCACATTTTTTTCACCTGCCCCACGAGACCCTTGAAAACCTTGTCTTTTTTTCTTTGTTGACGGACACATATAATCAGGCATCTGGCCGGTTATGGTCCAGAGTAGGTGCCATCCCCATGGGTGGGCCGTTAAGTGCGCATAGTGCAAACCTCCGGTCTGTTTGGGGCGTCAAACAGCGCACCTCATGCGACGTGCACCTCAGTGCACCTCAAGGACACCCGTTGTGGACGACCTCAGGGGGTAGCGTCCTTTCCCTAGCACAGTTCCGAGATAACGTCCTCATAGGTGCCAAAGGACCCACCGCTCAGTCATAAATGCAAACCGTTTGTCACTCCTTGTCCGCAGTCTGGGACCTCCTGTGCTGTGCCATTGCGTGACTGAAGATCGACATGTGTTCAGGCCCCTGAATGAACTAGAGTTAGACTGCCATGGGCTTCACGGTACACATTCATGGAACCAGCCCACCAATGATATACGCCCAGCCATCGGGCTTGACGGCAAAGTGGCGCCTCAAATACACTGTCACTTTGCAGTCACCGCCGGCAGAGGCACATAAACATATATCTAGAATAATTGTCCACGCGGTTTTGAATGTACAACTGTTTTTGGGCTCCTGGATTGCGTGCCTGTTGAGCATATCCTCCTGGGCACAGTTGGTCAGTCTGTCTGGTTACTCCCGGTCCACATTTTTCCGCGCTTTGCACTCCATGGTGCCCGAATCATTAGCCAGACGCCGTGGGACGTGGATAGCACTCTGCACTGGTGCAAACATGTGGCGTACGTGCTCCCATCGACCCACAACACTAGATTTCTTCGCCTTCGGCGCTGGATTGTAACGCAAGCAGTTTGGACACCAACAGCGTATGCCTCCTAGCACATGCCACACGCGGGGCCATGTAGCCAAATGTGCGCTGATTGGTGTCACGATGTTCCAGTGTTGTCCCATTTTACACCCTTGCTGGACCCCTGTGAACCGATCCGCTTGGGGCATTGCCCCCGGGGGTAGGGGAGGTCTCAGTTTCCTGTTGTATCTGAACTCAGTGACATGTCGACAGAGTAGGTCCAATAGATGCAGCTTAGCGGTGGTTCACAACGTACCGGTGCGCCCTATTGCTTCATTGTGTGTGGTGGTGGATGGTCCACTGGCATCTGTATGTCCCTCTTGTGACAGAAAGGTACCTATGGTCTTATAGGCCACTGACGAGCTAATTTTCTTTCTGAGCTTTGTACTGCCTGCCGCTTGTGCACACGTGCAATAACTCAGCATTCCTCCGGGGGGCGTTGTGCATGGGACTTCGGTTTGGGGCACAGCACTGTACATAGTGGAACACAGCTTCATTGTGAAGAACACACATTATTGGGCTCAAGGCTGAAAGTGCCTACAGCGGGGGCATTCAGTCAATGAGAACTCTCACGGGGGACGTTGGGCCACACAACAGCAGGAGACTCCTTGGCCTCCTCCGCGCAGTGCACCGCCACACCCCCACTACATACGTCAGGTGGCCACCGCGCACTGCCCCCCAGTTCAGCGCCTCGTCGACGCCGGGGCCATTATCTTTGCGACCACGAACATCCCGGTCCACTGCCTCGACTGGGAGACGTACAACAAAGTGCACGGGGCCACGGCCAACCCCTGGGACCTCCGCCGCACCCCCGGCGGCTCCTCCGGCGGGGCCGCCGCGGCCGTCGCCGCCGGGCTGACGCCCGTCGAGCTCGGGGGGGACGTCGCAGGCTCCATCCGGCTTCCCGCCGCCTTCTGCGGCGTCTACGGCCTCTCCCCGACGTACGATGCCGTCCCGCGCCACATCGTGGGCCAGCACAAGCGCGACCTCGTCACGACCGGCCCCATCGCGCGGTGCGTCGAGGACCTGGAACTCCTGCTGCCAGTGCTGATGGGCGAGCCGCACGCGGCGGGGGCGGGTCGCCCCGCGCAGCCCACACCGCCCCCGCCGCGCGCTCTCTGCGAGTACCGCGTCGCGGTCTGGGACACCGACGCGTGCTGCCCCGTCGGGGCGGATGTGTCGCGCGCACTGGACCACGTCGCCCACCGCCTCGCGGCCGCCGGGGCGTCGGTGGCGCGCGGGGCGAGGCCAGCGTGCGTGGGCGAGGGCAGTCTGAGGGCGTACCTGCAGCTCCTTGCGGCCCTGCGGGTGCCGCGGGCGCCCGGCGCCTGCGACGTCGAGGCCGCGGAGGAGCGCGCGCGGCACGCCGACCGCCTCGGGGCACCCCGTCTGGCGGCATACTGGCGCGCCACGGTCCAGTCCCACGGGGAGTGGCTCGTGGCGGACGCGCAGCGGCACGAGGTCCGGGACGCATGTCGCCAGTTCTTTGAGGATCACGACGTGCTCGTAGCGCCCATCGCCCCGTGTGCCGCGTTCCACAGCCAACGGCCCGAGGGCCAGGACGCGTACTCAGTGGGCCGGACGGTAAAGGTTGATGGCGAGACGCGGCCCTACGCCGACCTATTCTTCTGGCCCCACGTCGCGATCGTCGCGGGGCTGCCGAGTCTGGCCGCCCCGGTGCTGCTCACCGACGACGGCCTGCCGGTGGGGGTCCAGATCGTGGGACCGCCCGGCGGCGACTGGGGGCTGCTGGCGTTCGCGAAGTTGCTCGCGGCTGCCGGCGGTCTGAGGCAACTAGGTCCTCCACCGGAGTTTCGTTGAGATCCGTCGGGAACCCACAGCGCGGGCTGTCCGCATGCATGCGTGCGCCCACCTCCCCTGCTCCACAGCCCCCGTTGGGGAGCGCCGGTATGGGGTGCCCGCCTGGACGACGCACCAACACCTACACCTCTATGATCCGGAATATGCACAGGCCCACTCCATTGCATGCATGAAGTTGTTGTCTGTGTTGGTCATATAGGCCCAAGGACCCACTCATTACCCAAGATTGCATTTTCCAGATCCCCAGTTACGTTGTTGGGCTGTTGGTCCCAGGGATGGCGCCGCTGGTTATTGGGAGTGGTGAGAACCAAAACCTACATTTCTATGATCCGGAAAATGCACAGACCCACTTCACTGCACTCCAGGTCAATGGTGAGGGTGTTGCCCTCCTCCGTGTGGAGCGCTGAGACAGGGACAGTCCAGGGACTCCCTTAGCCCAACCAACCAAGGGAAAGGAATGGGGTGTGCAGGGAGGTAAGGACTTTGATTCCCCCTCAGTCTGACCCCGAGACAGCAAGGGTTGTGTTATCCCCATAATGGGTACCACCGCGATGGCTGGGGATGTGAGGCCACTTTGATACCCCCCGTATTAGCCATTTTGATCCCTGCCCCCCCTTAGGTGCCTTTAGGTGATCAATTGGGATCAGCCCTGGGCAAAGTGACTCTATGGCAGTGGTGCCAACCTGTACTGTTCGATTTAAATCCAATAGGGTTGACAAAACAGGGTCTCAGCAGCCGAAGTGTTCACATACTCAGGAACGTGTGTATGAGAGCAATTGTGTCGCACTGGCCATTGTGGAAGAACTGTCGAACATTGCTGCATATGCATACCAGGACGTGGATGTTTGGAGCGCGTTGTGACCTGCCTATGGCCCCTTTAGGTGCCCCACAACGGCAGGGGCTGTGTGGCCACTTTGGGCACGCCCGAGACAGAAGGGGTGAGGTAGCCACCCCAATTCTCCCTCGTTTTGCGGCCTTGGAGACGGCGAGGGTTATGTAGCCACTTTGATTTCCTTCCAAAAATGGCGTCCCACAAGACGGCAGGGTTTCCCTATCCACTTTGCCCCCCCCCCCCCCCACCTTGCACTTTGGGGGCCCGGACTCCAGGGGTTGTGAAACCACTTTGATTCCCCCTCATTTTGGTGCCCCTGAGACGGCAGGGCTTTTGTGGCTAGTGTCCTTGCGTCCCCACCATGCAGAACCCCGAGACGTAAGGGGTCACAAGTAGGCCCCTGAGATGGGAGGAGTTACACAGGTGCCTTGATTTCCTCTCCTGTTTGCTCCCCTGAGACAGCAAATGTTTCGTAGCCACTTGGATGTGCTTGCTTCTTTGGGGCTCTGTAAGCAGTATGCGCTACGTAGCCACTCTGCTCCCGCCACATTTTGGCACCCCCTCGAATGTAGGACTTATGAACCCTCTTTGGTTTCCTCCACACCTTGGTTCCCTCAAGACAGCATGCATTCTGCTGCCACTTTGTGCTTCCACCAAACTTGACGGCCTATAGACGGGAGGAGCTGTGTAGCAGCTTTGTTTTCCTGCATACTTTTGGGCGCCCGAGATGGTTGGGGCTATATAAGCACTTTGATTTTACCCATAATGCCCCCGTAGTGTGGAGGAGTTACACAGCTGCTTTTTTTTGTCCCATCTCCATCTCTGTGAATGGCCCCTGAGACAGTAGGGTGCAGAATTCAGCCCCCTGGGACCCATGGCTACCGGTGGTGGAAAACAGCTGACTTGTTGCACAGCGCACGGTGCGCCCCCCTAACCATGATGAATGATGAAGGCAACGTTTGCAGGCAAGCTTTCAAATCCGCAAAGTATACAAGCCAATGTTGGGGCACGGCAACAACAACACCAGGTATGCTGTCCGTGAAAATGGCTATCCATGTGTTAGGTGTCGTGGACCATTTGTGCACGAAAACCCCAGGCCGAACGCCCACCCATTTAAACAGAACAGTCACTTTGCAGTCCTTGCCATCTCGGCGGCCACAGAATGAGGACGAAGTTAAAGTGGCTACATAACTCGTGCGTCTACAGGGCGGCAAAATGATGTGGAATCAAAGTGGCTAGGGCGCCAAATAGGCGGGGGCGTCACAGTAGCCAATTAAGCCCCACCCAGGGATTTCTGATGCTTGCCACGGGTCCGAGGGTCCTGAATTCTGCACCCCACGCTGTTTTGAATTGGTCATGCTTGCTTCTGTAGGTGGGTGGTTTTCAGGAGTGTTCCCGGGATAAGCTGTGAACATGGATCCTGGGATGTTACCGGAGAAATATGAAGATTTTTGGGAAATATTTAATCCATTGCCTGAATTCCGGTGATTTCGGTGCGACAGCAAAAAAAAATTAAACGCAAAATAAGAAATGAATCATTGATTCAACAATTATTGATTCAACAGCAGCAATCTGAAGAAATTTATGCAAAGTGCAGGCAAATAAATTGCGTTTGCAATAGTGGTGCGATCCGGCCTGGGGGCGGCCTGGGCAGGGGGTTAACCGTCAGCCCTCCTACAGCAGACAAAACATGGGAGGGAGGGGGGCAGTGATTTGTGGTCAGAAAAATTGCGCATCGTATACCTGTGAGGTGCCAAATCTGGGTTTCGAGGGTTCGAAGCAAAAGATTGAATCCTTCAAAAAACAAATCCCAAAAATTTAATCCATCATAGCCCTTGCTGTGGTGGAAACGGTGGTGTAAAATTTCTATTTACCAAAAAAAATCGCCAAAAAAATAATATTCCGCTTTTTAGGGCAAAACAAATTTGGTAAATATTAGTTGTTTTCTGCAAAAACAAAAAAATTCGTCTTTTACAAAATGTTCATATTTTCCCGGTACTTCAAGCACCATACAGCGAGTGGCCCCCAATAATTTTTTGCTTCAGGGTTTCTGTAGAACAGTGCTTTGATGAGCATTTTTTTTTTTCGAAACATCCCAACATATGATGGTGGGCCTGAGAATTGGAGAAAGTAATTCCGTGGTCCCCAGTGTTTCTGAATAGTGGAGCTGGGGTCCATGGGGTCAAGGACGAGAGGACTCAATGAAGGACTCAGAGACTCAGTCAGGGCCATTGAGAACGTAATTATTAGCACCTCGAATTGTCATTACCGGAACCGACCATCGAGGCTCCAAATCAGGAGCTGCAGGGTACGCCCGGGAGCAGAAGGGACAAGCTGCTGCCCCTGGGCGTCGCGCCATAAGTCTGTAAGTATGGCGTGCTCCGTCATATGGGATTGCACCCAACATTTCCAGATATAAGTGGCTGGTGCTGGGGCATGGCTTCAGCTCTGTGGCATTCGCTAAGCGAATAGCTACCCTGGTCATCATGAGGGGCCCTTGGCAGGGCATGGTCTGCACAGCTATGTGCCTGGTGACAAACCTGACATATCTCATCTGCTCGGGGTCGCTTCACCATCTCTTCTTTCCTCCTCTGTCACTGCTTGCCCTTGATTGTGACCCTGAAAAGAGGATTTAGAGCAGTGCGAAAACAAACACCACTTGTGCCTCGGGGACTGTGCTCATGAGTCATGTATCTTCTTATCGGGGGGTTGGGGGGGCGGAGGAGGACTCATTATGGAAGTCTTGGGGCCCTCCTATGCCAGGGCATAGCCTGCATAGCCTGTTGGGAGCATTGATAATTTTGTTGTCGTTGTTGTTGTTGCTGTTTTGGTTTTGCCAAGGGAGAGGAAGGGTATTTGTATGGGCACCTCAGTACAGTGACCTTGGGACTGCCCCCCCCCCCCCCCTTGCAATCTCTCACCCCTTGCAACCCCCCCCCCCCCCGGGAAACCGTCACTTCCATGTTTTTCAAGTTAACATGTATTGCGCTGGTTTGTGTTGCCCATCTGCTTTACGCATGGCCTTGCATTGCTTTCCCATTACTTCAAATCAATCACCTGTGTGTATTCTGTGATGTTCTCTCTCCAAAGGCGTTGTATGGGTGTGTTGTCTAGCTATTTCAGACCCAAGATGTTTTCTCCCGACGACTGTGCACGGTACCACTCACGCACAGTTGGTGCACATGTGTTGGCCACTGTCGTGGGCCCTTCACTAAGTGGGCCACAGTTTTGCCACATTCGGTACATGCCCCCTGGTGGGCATGAGAGCGCGCAATTGGGGTTTGCGGCTTGGGCCATGTGTTTGATGGGAAACTGTACTTCACTCGTGATATATGTGAGGAAAAGTGCCACCCTAAGGAATTAGTGCCTCCAAAGAAGTCGGTGGCTGCCCCCAAGGCAAGAGCAAAGGCTGCCCCCCCCTGCCAAGAGCAAAGCCAGCCACCAAACGCGCAAGCGGGCGCTAAAGCGGCTGCCAACCCATCCCCGCACGCCATTGCCTCCTCCTCATCAGACAGTGCAACACACCCCGTACATGTCATGCAAACTGAGCATGTGCAACAATTCAAAGTGTGTTATTCTCGTACCCAGAAGTTCTTTACCATTCCTTTGGATCCCCAATAACATTTGCGTTGGATGAATCGCATTGGCACCGGATCAACACAAAAGTCGCTTCACATATCTCTCTTTGCTTGCACCTGATGTTCACCATGCACTTTTGCTGAGACTGACGTGTCCTCTTCAGATGTGCATTTTCCAATCATGACGGTCCTTACGGGCCTCACTGCTGCTGATGCGTCCCCACCGAAGAAAAGGCACCGATTGTCCTGCACCGCAACTGAAATGGCCCAAAATGGTGTGTGGGGTTGTGGGGGCCGCATGGGCATGGGCATGGGCATGGGCAAGAGGATCGGTTGTGGGGCTGGCTAAAGGAAGAGGAAGAGACAAGGGGCTGAGTTCACCAAGACTGAGCCTGAGCGAGCAGCAGAACAAGAACAGAGGCTGAGTGAGCACTAGGAGAGAGAGAGAGAGAGGCTGAACGAAGCGCAGGATAAAGAGTGGCTGAGTGAACAGGATGAGAAACAGGGGCTGGCTGACCAGCCCTTTTGCATGGTCCCTGATGTGTGATTGGGGTAGGGAGGGGGTAATGGGGGTTAATAGATGTGTTCGGTTTTGTGCGTGTCTTGCAGTGTGTTGTGCCGTGCATCCCGCTTGTGCTTTGTAGCCCCCCTTCCCCCCTCCCAGGTTGTGTACCAGGACTGATTGTTGCAGTGGGGTCAAAGTCTTTTGCGGACTTATTACTTATTCTCCACCGCAGTGTCCCAAAGGATCTTCCTGTGGCACTCCATGTACAGGGGTGGTGCAGCAGTACTGTGGATGCCTATTGCAGGCATCACCTTCTTTATTTTCTTTACTTTTCACTTTCATCTCAATTCCAATTTCAGTCTCAAATACCCCCATGTATGCACACATATCTTCCCAACACATGCCACCATGCATGCACTAGTGCGTTTCTTGGGAGGAACAAGGAGAGACTACTAAATGAACAGCAGGAAACAGAGAGGCTGACTGACCAGAAGGAGAAGGAGTGGCTGAGCGAGCAGCATTACCAAGAGAGGCTGGGAAATCAGCCCAAGAAGGCCAGGCTGGGTGAACTGCAAAAGAAAAGAGGCTGAGAGAAGGAGTGGTCGAGTGATCGGCAGTATCAAGAACAGCTCAGTGGACAGTAAGACAAAGAGAGGCTGAGTGAGACCCTCTTTTTCTTACTGGCCATTCAGTCTCTGATAGTCCTACCGTTCCCTCAGCCTCAGTGTGCCATGCTGCCAACTCAATGTGATGCTCCTCACTCAACCACGGTTTCTCCAGCTGATCACGCTGCCTCTCTTTTTCATGCTGTGTATTCAGCACGGTTTTCTCCTGTTAACATACCATACCACACCATTACCATTACCAGTACCATCACCATCACCATTACCATTACCAACATTGTTACCACAGCCATCACCATCACTGTTACCATTACCATTACCATCATTACTGTTACCATCATTACCATTACCATCATTACCATTACCATCATTACCATTACCATCATTACCATTACCATCACCATTACTGTTACCATCAACATCACCATTACCACCACCATCACCATCGCCATACCATACCATACCACACCATACTATACTATGACGATTGCCATGACCATGACCATGACCATCACCATTCCCATCACCATTACTATTACCGTCACCATCACCACGATCATCACCACTACCATCATCATTGCCATCACCATCACCATTGCTATTACCATCACCTCACCATTACCATACCACACCGCAACATACGAGACCATGCCATAGCATAGCATACCATAGCATACCATAGCATACCATACCATACCATACCATACCATGCCATCCCATACCATTACAACACCATTACCATTACCATTGCTTGTGGTGCATCACCTCCTTCACCCAGCCCTCTCACCCCTACCTCAGTGTCCTACGTCTCAGGCACCGCAGACCCGGTCACGCCAACGTCGTCCACACCCTCAGTCGACCTGACTCTCGCCAACCTCAGCCATGACGAGGCCACGGACCAGCGCAACGGCCGCCCCAACTCCCCGTGCTCCCGGGCCTCGCCGCCCGAATCTCGGCGGTCCGTCTCCGCTTTTGGCGCCTCCATGGACTGCCTCATCCCGGGCTGCCTTTACATCGGCAATCTCGCGTCAATGCTCGCCGGCGACTGGGACAACGTCGGAGTGGGCGCCGTTGTGTCCATCTTGTCGGCCCCATCGCCGGAGGTTGACCAGGTCGTTCTAGACCACCCGGAGATCGCGCACACGTATTACCCGCTGGAGGATCACGTCGCACGTGACCCGGAGCATGCGGCGCTCGTGACGCTTTTCGCACCTGCGCCGCACCGCAACATCTTCCACGTGCTGGAGTTCATGGGCCGGCATGCGCAGAGCGATGTCAGGTGACGGATTCTACTGCGGCACCGAGGGAGACAGGGAGGGAATGGTCGTGGATTGTCGGGCAAGTATTGTCGCACCGCTCGTCAGATACGATGCAAGTGCGTGGAGATGAAGGCCGTATCAGCCCCCTCCCCCCTCCCCCCCCAAAACCACCCAAAAAGGAACCCAAAAGGAATTGTCTAAGGCAGGGACATTCAGTCGATCGGTACCGACGATTGATCCCCAAAAGTAACCCCCAACCCCCTGCTGTGCGCAAGGTCAGCCCATGTGCTTACCCACATGGCCTGCTGAGGAGATGCAAGCCGAGTTCCTACTCCAGCAGCACGCTCCAACGTGTGCCCGCGATTCTGGTCAGCAGAGAACCAAATCACCCCAATACTTGATGAACAGCAACGGAAACACTGCACAGCCAAGCATCGGCGGTCCTCAGCATGGAGGCATGCCTCCACAGAATACAACCGCGTGCGTGCAGACTCCCAACCGAGGAACCTACTCCACCTTCTGGTTCACCCCTACTCGAATCTACATGCCCCGCTGTTGTGGCAACATCCCCATATCCCGCATATTGTGACCATTTTGCCAGCAGGGATTGATGTGAGGAGCTGGGGTGAGGGGGCTGGTGATGTGGTGGTCTCGGTAGCGTTGGATGGTCTGAACTCCATGACAGTCGTGGCGTTCAGGCAGAACGGGGGGGGGGGGGATTGCATAACAGCGGAGTACAATGGCAGGGGTGGTTGTGCAGTAGCGGTCGTAATAGCCTCAACAACACACACAAACACACACACATTTGCACAGGGGTCGGAGCATACATGCGAGGGGATGCGGGGCGCAGTGGGGGTGCACGGCCTGTGCATAGCCTTGATGTCATGCTGAGAGGGAGGGAAGGACGCAAGGGGAGCGTGAGACGACGATTGCTGCAGTGCGGACAGAGCAGTAGAAGTGGTGTATGACAGCGAACGCTATGCAGTTGTTTCAATGATATTGGGTGTCACACATACAGGGGGAGCACAGGGGCACTCAACTCACTGCCTGTACGGGGCATATTCGCAGCAAGGAGCAAGACCGTGCAGCACCACCAGCTACAGCGGTGGGGCTCCCATGTTTTTGTGCTTGGGCGCATATTGCCCTGGGGGGGGGGAGGTAGTGGGGGAGGGGGTGTCGCTTTTTCCAGTGGTATGCTATGCATGTCGGTTGCCAGAGCACATCGTGATACAGAAGGTCCGGTGGTGCCCGCACGGCGCCAGTGTTTGCTTACCGCTGCGAGGCTGCCGCTCCCTTGTTGGTGTCCTCCCCATGGGCATCCTCTTGTTTCATACTTTGTGACAGAAAGGCACCTGTGGTCTTACAGGAGGGGGGAAATTTTCGCGGCGGGATTATTTCGCCGTGGGATATTTCGTATTTCAAATTCGTGCGAAATTTCCCACGCAATTTTCAGGCCGCTGTGCGAAATAAACCCGCTGCGAAATTTAGCAAAATGTCTTGTCTGTTGTGCCCTTCCACAAGAGCTGAAACAGAGAAATGTTGCCGTCAGAATCTGTAATGGGGGATCTTGTGATCGTACGTTTCTCATTGCTGTACGCAAGGTGCGCTTGCGAACTTTGCCTGCAGCCTGCTACATTCTTTGCAGGGATGGAAAATAATTGACAGCAGTCTCGTCCACAGCCAGCACCAACCAAAGGTCGGCTCACAGCATGTGGGTGCGAAATTTCCCACAGCAAATTCAAGATTGCATGCGAAATAAACCCGCTGCGAAATATCCCATGGCGAAATAATCCCGCCGCAAAGTTCCCCCCCCCCCTGTATGGGCCACTGATGAGCCATTTTTCTTCCTGCGCTTTGTGCTGACCGCCTCTTGTGCGCGCGTGCGACAGCCCAGGCTGCGTCCGGTGGTAGTGGAACTGGTCAGTGACACACCTCAACAGGGCTTCGGGGATAATCACAGACATGCCCCTGGAAAGAGCACCCCAAAGGGGCACCTTGAGGACAGTGTGTGCGCAGTGCAACTAACAGGCTTTGTATACACAGCTGTTTCGCAAGAGGGGCGGGGTCCAGGTGCGTCTCCTCAGAGGGCCGCTTATTCAAATTTCATGTTTCTTGAGCCAGGTTTTGGGTCAAGAAATTGTTTTGGGGTGGATGGGTGTAAGGATGTGGGACGCGCCCCCGCACTTGTGTACGAAGCCTGGCAACTATGTGGCGGTGTGGCCAAGCCAGCGAGTTGTGGCTTATGCGATTAGTATGCCGAAGTCGTATTGTGGTCGCCCACAAAGGTCTGCTGAACAACCACCCAACGCACACACCTCAAATGGATGGGAGAGCCGTGTGCCTCTTGTGTGGTTTGGAGCATGTTGGCGAGCCGCAGCCGTATTGAAGTCGTACCAGTGTACACCTGAGAAGACCGGATGCAGACAGCGCTTCTCATGTTGTCCACGTTGCATGTTTTTTTGGCTTCGACTTTGGGAAGGTAGGGAACAGCGAGACACAACTGGGTTCCTCAGAGGTTTGTCGGGTGGGGCTGTTTGGAAGGGGTTCCATTTGGAGCCTTTCCTGAGCAGCGTGTCTTCAAAGCTGCACGCAGTGCGCCTGCAGTATTGCAGTGCATACATCCCTCCCAAAGGAAGATTCTAGGTCGGTCTGGAAGGGGAGTGCGGACCACAGAGAGCCTGCAGGGAGCACTGACTTGCTGGTGCCTGCTGTATCGCCTGGTTGCCGTACCCCTACCTCCACGTGCCACAGGGTCATGGTGCACTGCGAGCACGGCAAGCAGCGGTCCGCGTCGGTCGCATGCGCGTACCTCCTGTGGTACGCTGCCTGCGACCGCAGGGAAGCGGTGCAGTGGGTGCAGGACCGGCGGCGCGGGGCCGTCATCCCCGGCATGTGGAGGCAGGAACTGGAGGACCTCGCGGAGCTGGCGCGGCTGCAGCGCGGCGGCCCCGCGCCGCCGGGCGACTCCGGACTGAGCGACGACCGCTACCAGCACCTCCGGGACATGGCCGACCGCGCGTCGTGCGCGGCGCAGCTACTGCACGGCCCCCCCTCCGCCCCGGAGGTCGCGGAGGGCCCGGTGTGCGCGCCCGCACCGGAGCGCGCGCGCCACACGGACGAGCCCCCGCCGGCGCCGGCCGCGTTCCCGCGGGCCGCGTCGCAGGGGGTGGAGCGGTCGCGCTCGCTGTCCGGGGCGCGCCAGTCCATGGCGCTGCTGCGGTGCCGCTCGGGGGCGTGGGGCGAGGGCGCTGCCGGGGAGGGCGCGGAGCCGCCGGGGGCCGGCAGTAGCGCGTCCCTGTCGGAGCCCCAGGGCGGCGGCGACGGACCGGGGCCGGCGCCGTCCCAAAGGCCCACGACCGCCGCCGCGTCGACGGCCGCACCGCGGCCGGCGACCACTGCGCTGAGTGTGCTCGGGGCGGTGGCCGCCCCCGCCTTCCCGGGGTCGCCGTTGCTGCCTCGGCAGGCGTCCTCCGCCGCGCTTTCGGGGTCGCCACTCGACGCCGGCCCGTGCCTTCAGGGCATGGCCGGCAGGCGGCTGCAGGGCTTCTGCCGCCAACTCTCGGTCCAGATTTCGACCGACTCCCTCGACGTTCTGGCCGACGGGCCGGCCCCCGAGAGCGCGGCGCCCGGGCCAAGGGCCGAGCAGTCGCCCGCGCATACGGACACGCAGCAGCCGCGGTTCCGGCCGCGGTGCTGGGAAGCAGCGCCCGGCGAGTCGAGTGCGGCGCCGCGGGACAGCGAGCCTCGTGCCCCTCCACCCGAGCCTGCGGGCGCCGGCGCGGCACCGGGACCGGGGCCCTCCCCTGCCTCCGCCCCGGGGGCCGTGCCGGCGATGGGGCAGCGGCAGGCCTCCGCAGCCCCGTTGAGCCCTCTTGCCGCTGTTGCCGCCTCCCCCTTCCCTACGTCCCCGCCGCACGGCCCGTGCAGCCGGGGCATGGCGGGCAGACGCCTGCATGGCTTCTGCCGCCAGCTGTCGGTGCAGATGTCGACCGACTCCCTGGATTTCCAGTCTTGACGATGCCAAGTGGCCGTTTGTGTAGTCGCTTGCGTGTCGGTTGCCCGCCACTTGTCGTTGAGGCCCCAACGGCCGTCGGCGGTAGTCAGGCCCCCCGTTCGCGCGTTGCGCGTCGGAAGGTCCGGTGCCGAGCACTGCGGCCTCCGGGACTGTGTCGGGCTTGGGCCACACCATCCGCATCCCCCGGACGACGCGCGTGCAAAGGGACCAGGGCACATGGGCAAGCGGTCGCCTTTCCCGGTGTTCCACGAATGCCATTGTCCATAGCGCACGCCATCCAAAGCGTTTCTGCCCCGAGGGCTGTCCGTGGCCAAGGATGCAGTAGAACGGCTGACAACCGTAGGAGGCGCCCACCTCCCCCACACCCCAGCGCGCGCAAGTCAGTGCTGGAGTCGGCAAACCCAGCATGGACTGGGAGTGCGCATCTGGATGCACCTGGTCAACGGCACGGGCAACAGCCCGTCTCCGGGACAGCTGACCCGGGAGTAGTCAAACAGGACAAGTCATCCAGGGGCTCCGTTGACACAACCAAAACACGTTCGGACCCACAGAGGGTCAGAATGAGCAGTGGCGAGAGGCCAATAGGCACCGCCAAAGGCGAACAATCAGATACCGAGGCATTGTGCCACCCCCCAAACCAGAATGACCCTCGTGGTAAAAAGCGAAATTCACCAGTGGAAAAATCCTGTCAGGCCGTTTTTGGTGTGCAAGCTTTTGAGTCCCCCCCACCCCCCCCCACCCCCCTTCTCTCTTCTAATACATCCTTGCCCGGGCTGCCCGAAACAATCCGTAAGCTGTGGCGCCTTGGGCTTGGACTAGGACTGACGGCTGATATCGGTCCTGTCCTTCGGGATGTGGCTCTGGCTGTGTGCCAGCCTGAGCCTTGAGCAGGCCTCGGGAGGCAGTTGGCTGAGGGCTAGTGTTGGGCGGGGCGTTGGGAGGGGGGCGGGAGGGGGCAGGCCATTGCTCAGTGGCACAAAAAAAAAAAACAACCAAACTCATTTCCGGGGCCTCAGGGGCCGAAAAAAGGTTGTGCACCTCAAATCGGCTTCCAGTTTTGGGCCCTTCAATCAATGTCATTTGCTTCCTGAGGAAAATGTTTTCTGATGTGGGGCGGTCTGGGGTGTCGGCTGGGGTTGGCCAGGGTCTGAAGTCCCTAATCCTTAAGCAAAGGCCTGGCTGGGGCTGAGGTGACATGGCTGTGGGGCAGGGTCGTCTGTGAGGCACCTGCTTCAAAGGCAGTGGTATCCCAGGCAGTGGTATGGCAGTGGCAGGAGGCTCTACTGGGGTACTGGGTCCGTCATGGAGTATGTCTAAGGGCAGAAGGGGGGCAGGTGCATCAAGACCGCACTCACTTTGGCGCTTTGGCACTTTGGACCGCCATTGCAATGGCAGGTCGCGGTTGACTGTGTTCGCTGGGCGTACATCACTGGGAACTCTTGTACTCTGACTTGTAAAGTGAAGGATTGCCCTGATCCGTGAAGGCACCAGACGTGCACGTCCAGGCTGCCAAGCCCAGTGACAAAGGGACAAAATTTGGTTTTATGTGGCTGTGGATGGCTGTGGGCCATGCGGCTGTGTATGGCTGTGTTCAGTGGGCATGGGTTGCTCTTGGTGAACCCCAGCCCACTGCAGCCGGTCCCTTGCTGGCAGCACTCGACCGCATTTGCGGTCATTTGCCTGTGGGGGACTGGCGGCATCGCCAGTGACTGGACACAGAGCTGGGCTTTGGTGGTTTGGAACAGCCCATCAGGGGGCGCCAGTGCAGCACCACGTCCGGTTGCAGACATGCCGTGTCACAGGTAGGGTGAATTGGCCAAGCAATCAATCGGAGTCCTCGCCGCCATCAGTTAGACCCCCGAACGGCGCTGGCAATTCCCCCTTCGGTCTGCCCCCGGGTGCGTGGCATCTGCACCCAACCACCATCGGTCGGCTGTAGGTCCATGCCCTTATATGAAGAGAGGAGCGACAGAGGCGGGCATTTGCTTCAGGAGGCGAAGGGGTAACCTTCCTCCAACCGTTTTTGTAAACCCACGACCGCCCAAAATTGCTTTGTCACCGCCAAGCCTTTGCCACCAGCTGCTTTGGCAAATACTTTTGGGACCCTGTCAGCCTCCTGCCCACGCAAGTATTCCATAACCCGGGGGCCAATCAACTCCTGGGTTGCTCACAGTTTCATTGGTAGGGGTGGTGGTGGTGGTGGTGGTGGTGGTGGTCTCTGTGTGTGTGTTTGTGTGTGTGTATGTGTTCGCGTGCGTCTACTCTGCTGCAGAGGAAAAGTGGAGGGCTGCCCTACAGGGCCTGAGAAATTTTCTTGTCCACTGCTTCGTTTGCTTACGGTCTCACTTCTTAGCCGTCCCTCTACCTATCTCTGTCTCTCTCTCTCCTCTTCTATCTCTGTCCGCTGCGTGTGTTTACATGTGTGTTTATGTGTGTATTTATGTATCTGTTATGCATCTGTTGATTGGCTGGTAACCATCAGAGAAATCTCTTTTGGGGATCTCAGATTCTGTGCCTGCTGGTTCTTCTCAGTGGACCTGTATTTTGCAGAGTATCTATGGGGGTGTTGCCTGAACCGTGCGCGCACCGTGCGTCCTTTTGCGTATTCTGTGTCCACCAGATCCACAATGCCTGAATCTGAGCTGCCCTAGCTTGTCGCCGGACTGCCTGTGTACTACCACCGCTCCAACGGGGATAGGGTGTCGGCCACTGTCGTTGACCCTTCTCCAAGAGGTGGGAGTCGCGTCTCTATTCGGTACGAATTGGGTGGTGAAGAGGTCTTGTACGAGCATGCACCCGAGGAGCGGTTGGAGTTTGCAATTGTGACTGCTGAGAGCCCCGATTCCCCCCAACCTATGCACCATGAGGCGCCGATGGACGCTTTGCTGGAGCCCCAATTACCTGAAGTGGAAGCTGAAGCCCCTAGAATTGATGATCATGAGCCAGAATGCTGTGGCGGATGAAATTGAAATTCCCGTAACCCAACCAGTGTTGTCGCTTGTGTTGTCGCCTGTGCACGGTTTGTTACGGAGGTGCGTGCAAGGTGCAGAAATTGGGAGCCTGGAACCTGTGACAAGCATCAGAGTCAAAAAAAAAATTCCCGGTACGCCAATAGGGGCTGCAGGGTGCAGAAAATAGGACCCTGGAACCTGTGACAAGCATCAGACTAAAAATTGAAGAATCCTGGTATGCCAGTATGGACTGCAAGGTGCAGAAATCAGGACCCTGGGTGTGTTTCTATGGGGGCCATTCAACGGGGTACAAGTTGGGCAACCATCCCAAAAACATTGAACCGTGCGCGCACCGTGCACGCACCGTGCGCGCACCGTGCGACAACGCCCCCTAATATGAAACATCGTCATGTGAAGGAACTGTTCAATCGATTTATGTAAGATACTACGATGTCTTTTGAGCACGGTCTATCTTTTGGATCGTGGAATTGGTTTCGAATGGGTGCCCCCCCTAAAGATCCTGCGAGAGGTTGTTGAGTTTTGGGAAAACGAGACGATTTTCAAGAGAGAAACGACAATGGAACAGAAAGACAGTTGTGTGTTGTTGAGGGTGGCAACCAATGCGCTATTCATGGCTTTTCCAGTTGTGCATGATGTGTGTTATGTGAAGGGAAGGTAGTTTGCAACTCTCTTGAGCTGGGGCAGTTTGGGTCACCTAATTCTAAGGGCGTTTCCAAGGGGTGTGCTTGGGGGCTCTTCGGGGGGAACATAGTCTAAAAGTAGCGCGCAGTGCGCGCGCAGTGCAAAGATTTCCCCCAAGCGCAGTGCGCGTGCAATGCGCCTGCCGCAACTATTTGGGCGTTTTGCCGTAGTAGAAACCCATATTTTGTGGTGCTTTGGGCATCATTGCTGTTTGGTAGTAAGTTTTGATGCATTGGGGATATGGCATTTTTAGGTTTTCACCCTGTTTCACCCAATTCTACCTACTTTTGCACACATTTTTTACTCATTTCCACCACATCCACTCCTTTTCTCAGTTCATTGATATGGTGATACACTTTCAGGGTGCCTGCGACAGGACATCATGCTGCCCTCCTCATTTCTCAAGCCCAATTTCTCCATGGATCTTCGTCTTGGGGATAGGGTGTTCTACACCTCCTCAGGATTTGCTTGTACAAACGGGCTAGCATCTGGTCTGGGGTTTGCTTACACAAATAGGCTGGCATCCGGGCTGCTGATTTGCCCGTACAACCGGGTCAGTGTTCGGGCGGCCAAATAACCTAGCATATCGCCGCGATTTGGTCCGGTGGTTGGGCACCGAGATTGCGCGGGATTTGCAGGTACAAACGGGGGCCGGTGTGCCGGGGTTTGCCTATACAAATAGGCTAGTGTCTAGGCTCGGATTTGCCTACACAACCGGGCCGGTATTCAGCCGGCCAAACAACCTAGCATATTGCCACTGATCCGCCCGGTGGCTCGGCCCCGAGGTCCTGCGGGATTTCGCCCAACGAAATAGGCCGACTTCCGGGCGGGTATTTGCCTCTACAACTAGGCCATCATTCGGCCGGCCAAACGACCTTGCATATCGCCGGCAATATGGCCCGGCGGCCTTGCACCAAGGTCCCGCGGGATTCGCCTTGACAATAAGGCCGGCGTTCGGGCTGGGATTTGCCAGTACAAATGGGCCACCAAGCCTAGCATATGGATAGCCAGTTCCTTGGACAGCCTAGGAGCATACCTGGCAATGTTGTTGCCCTGCCTCCAATATTGGATTTTGTCAACCTGGCCGATTTCAAACCATCCAATCCTGCCAGCAGCATGGTTAACTGAAGTGCCCTGCCTTCCTTAGTTGTCTAGCTACATGTGTGTGTGTGTGTGCGCGCGCGCACGTGCGTGTGTCCGTGTGCGGGCGTGTGCGTGTGTGTTTGTGTTGTGGCTGATGTTTCACCTGATGTAAATTGGGCACACAGGCTGAGTGCCCACCACTACGTGTTTGTCATGTCAGGTGTGCGTGTGTATACACACACCTTGCACCCTTCTGGATGAAAAGAGGCGTCTCGCCTTGCCATGCAACCTCTTTTTATTTGTTTTGACTGCGGCTTGACGAGCGATCTGCTCTCAGCCCAGCATTCAGGGTCAGACAACACTGCGCCCTCTCCGTGTGCATATCCATGCGTCTGTGGCAGGCACACCTGCACACAGATGTTCTTTCACGTTTAGAACTCTCATCCCCACCCCTTGCCCCTGCCGGGGCTGTGACATGCCTCAGCTGCCGTAAGGAGTGGCCAGCCGCAATGGTACAACACTCTTTAGGCTGATGTACCTGAACACCCCATTTAGATTTAATGGGACCTAGTGGCCCAGGGGCCAAGTGTGTTGTATTCTCCTGCAGTCCTCCACCACCGGTGAGGCATGTTCAGTGTTGCTCAGTTGATACCCTCGTAAGGCCCATTGCTGTGACCGCGTGCGTAATTCGGATCGCCGTGTCGCTCCAGCCTGATGCGGACGAGGAAACCTTTTGGCGTACATTTTGTGTGGGAGACTCTTTCTGCAACACCTCGTGGGCGGTTCTTCAGGTTGTGTACATTATTTTACGGAGCTCTGTGCTGCCGGGCTCCATGCGAGTTTACACTGGTGCCTGAGGATTGCCGGTCTTTAGGTGCGCATCTGTAAGGCTGATGAAGGACCCGAAATGTGCTGATTGCTGTTGCACAGCGGTCCCCACTTTCTCACCCCCTCATGCTATGTCTGAAGGCCGGTGTCCGCAGCATTGGTGCTGCGGCCCCTGTGAAACTCAACCAAATCCCCTTGACCATTTCACCCACAGTCCATAGATGATATGCCGTTGCCCCCATTCACATCCGTTTGCGATGTGCTTGTCCTGCAATCACTCGCCCTATAAGTCTCGGCATCACCATCATCATGCCGCATTTTGATGGCTCCTCCGCCCTTTGAAGTCGCCTGCGACGGAGGTCGGAGTGTCAGCGGTGGTAAACCTAAACCTAAACCTGTTCCTGCCTGGGACGGGACGGTGCGACCACAGGCAGTGTTCGGAGGCGGCAGCTTTGCTCCTGGCGCCGACCGAGTGGAACCTTCGAAACTTGCGATTCAAACCTGGAACCATTTGCGTTGGAGCCACATGCTGTGTGTCAACCCCTTGACCGACCAGAGTCTCTTGCATTTTCGGTGGCCCCCCCCCACCCCTCAGGGCATTCCACTCTCACCCACCAGAAGACCCCTCCCCCCCCGGAATTCCCCACCCCTTTGGCTGTCCACAACTGGAGCAAACCACATGTGCCGGAAGTGCCCGCCGGCAAACCTTCTCCAGTTTTTGTGATGGTGTAGCCCCTCCACTCCCCAAACAGCGCCCCGTCCAAGCAGCCCAAGGGTCAACACATCCCACACCCTGCTGCCCACCCGCAAATGCACTTGGTCTGTCAAAAAAAGATTCGCTCCAGTGGCGCAGGTGTTCCAGGGGGAGTATCAGACGCGGTGCACATGGAGTGCGTATACTGGGGTTGTATCATAGACCATTTCATCCAATTTAGAGGGTACTGCCAGTTGGGAGCCCAACCATGTTCCCAATATGCATGTGCGCTTTTTTTTGCTTGTGCCATGCCCTTTGTAATGTTCCTTTGTTTGCAAGCCTGCACGGTGCTCAAACCCCCCCCCCCTCCCAGGCTGAAGTTTTGCCATTGTGTTGTGGTCAACAGCCAGGCGATTGGACAGTGAAAACCGCCATCCACAGACTTTGTCTTTGTGCTGTCGGTCCGCTCAGTCCACGGGTGGTCATACATTGTACATCGCCGCACTTTTGACAACATTTTGGTGAAATTCTCGATCGCGGACATTGGAACTCAGAAAAAAAATGTGTCCGTCTTTGCACCTCGGGTCCTCCCCTCAGTCCTGCCACAATGCAGTCCTGACTGCCAAAGGCTGTGGACACCCCACATGCCCTCGTTTCCCGTTGCATCCATGCAGTGCCTGGCTTTCGCCTCCAAATAATCTGGTCGCAGCAGCCCCACTGTACCCCCCCGCCGTGCCTTGCCAGCACGCCCGAGTCCAAACAACACGACGTGGTGTTTCTGCAACTCCTGGACATGCCATTTGGAGGTACCATTTCCTGGTCGTCTACGACAAGCAAGTGTTTTCTGTGACTTGGGGCTGGGTGGAGGTTTGTGGCCAAGGTCTGTCAAAGAACGCACCCTTGGGTGAGGTGGGTCCTGGTTTGGTGAGAATCATGCAGTTGACTTGTTTGCATCAGTAGCACGACCCTGGCTTTTGCTTCTGTCACAGATTTACGTTTCAGTCAGCTAACATTCAGGGACGCCCATATGGGTGTGGCAGTCATCCCACTGCGTACGCTGATGTCAGGTTCTGAAGTCCGAATAGACGTCCCACCGCCACCGCCGGTTCGTGGTCTCCCATACGGGACAACCCATTGCGCAAGAGCCACCCCACACTTTTCCTGACACCACTTTTTTTTTTTGCCCAGATTTGAGTTTTGATGGCTGTGGTGGATGTACCCCCCCCCCCCCTTGTCTAAGCTACGCCCTTGTCCAAGCTACAGTAGGATAAAACGGGCGCCGCCGACACTGACATCAACAGACCAACGTACGGCGTACTGGGGTTTTGTGGCCGATGTGGAGCTGAGCCCGCGCTCAGGCATCCGACAGGGGGACCCGCTATCCCCCCTGCGTTTTGACCTGATAACGGTTCTGCTTATTTTTGATTTCAGGCGGTTGCATGTTACCGTGGTGGTGTTGCTTTACGCAGATGATATTTTGTTGGCGCTGCAAGGGCGGGGGCCGCAGCAGGTGGCCGACCTGAGGGCGGTTTTGTATGTCCTGCAGGTGTTCGGGTATTTCTCTGGCCTGAGGGGGCGTACCGTGCGCTGTGCGTGCGCTGTGTGAAAAGTTGGCCGTTCTCCACCACCGGGAGTTCGGTAAGTTCAGAAGATTGGAAGGATGCCATTGAATGGCTGCTGCAGTGGACGGGGCTATAGGGGGCAGAATTTAGGTCCCTGGGACCCATGGCAAGCATCAGATGTTTGAATTTTTCCAGATTTGAATTGGTTGTGCATGAGTCCGCAAGTGGGTGGTTTTTGGGGCTGTTACCCGGATAATCACCGTAATAATTGGCGCTGTGCCCGCGCTGTGCGCGCGCTGTGCGAAAACGCCCCCTGAGGGTCAATTTTTCGAAAACATATGCGGTAGTTAAGTGCTCGGACCCGGAAGCCCCGGGGCCGGCCACGTTGGCGGGGTTGACGGTGAAGGAACAGCTCAAGTACCTGGGCATCCAGTTGGGTAACGTGACAACGGCCAGTGCATACGCACCCGTGGTCGCGAAAATGCTGGCGCGGGCGCACACCCTGGCCACGTTGCCACTGGGGATGGAGGAGCGGGCGTATTTGTTCGCTACGTGGGTAGCCCCAGTGGTCTACCCGACAGCTTGGGCGTATGCTCCAACGGAGCACGTTGTGGCGCAGCTAAACATGGTCCACAGGGCGGCACTAGACATCAATAACTGGCATCTCACGATGCCGATCTTGGCTCTGCCTCCGGCGGAGGGGGGTCTGGGTCAGTTTGGTTTGGGTGTGTACGCGTCCTGGGTACACAGCCAAACGTTTGTTCAGGCAGTGGTACGGCCAGCGTCGTTGGCGGAACAACATGCACGGCCGTTCCGGGGGTGGGCCGACCGCGTGGGGCTGGTGCTGGAACCGGCGTTTCTACCCTATCTGCAGCTGGCCTCGGTACCCCTGACCAAGCCTACCTTTCTGCAGGGTACAGTGAAGGCATACTCGGTGGTTCGACGGGGGGGGGGTGCCCCCCCCCCCCCCCCTGCAGGAATTGTGGTCCATGGGGGTTTGGCACTGCGTGTTTTTTCGTAATAAGGTTTGGTTGACCTACTACTGCCCGGCACTGCACCGGAGGGGGGTGCTGCGCTGGTGTGACCTCCTCTCGGGGTCCAAGATGCCCCCCCAGCTGTTGGACACGGTGGCCCCCACATGGCGAGCTATTTATGAGGAGTCGGCATTGCGGGTGGTGGGGATGTACGAACCCAATTTTGCGGTCCCGGCAACCCCCCCGGTGGATAATTGGTCGGTGCTGTGGACGAAGCGACGGACCCTTTTGGCCATGCAGCAGCGCACGCGCCACGAGGCCCGTCAGCCTAAGGAAGTTTGGCGTGTGTTTGGGTGCCTACACCTCCCCAAGTGGGATTTGGATTTCATACGGAGGGTTCTGTGGCGTAAGCTGCCAGTTGGGGCGCGCATGGAGCGGCTGGGGGGCAAACTGTGTCCACAGTGCGGGCGGGTGGAAGACCACGCGCACACGCTGAAGCGGTGCTACTTCTCGGCATTTATGTTTGATACGGTGAGAAAGGCGTTTGGCTTGGCGCAGGGGGTGGGGGGGGGGGGGGGCTGCAGTAGAGCCCAGCAGGCTTCTGCTGGAGGAACCCCTGTTATCGCTGCAGACAACGCAGGGCCTCGTTTTGTGGGCAGGCCTGCGTGCACAGTGGAGGCTGCGGTGCGAGGTAAAGTATCAGCATCGGCAGGTTTCGTTGGAGGAGTTCGTTGCTGTTTGGGTGGGCGTGTTGGAAATCTGGAGGGGGGAGCGCAACATGTCGTGCAGTCGAGTCGACTTGCGCCATTTGATAGCTCAACTCCACAGCTGGGCGGACCATAAGACAATGTTCCACAGGGCGCCCCAAGCCCCCACGACGGCCAAGCTGCCGTCAGCGCGACCAGATCCGCTGAAGTTAAAGGAGGAAAAATGGGGTAGCCACAAGCGATCGTTGTTGGCGGAGCTGGAGAGAATGTCGGGTGAGGGGTGGGTGGTAGTGTACACGGATGGCTCGGCGAAACGCGTGCGGGGTTGGATGCAAGCGGGGTACGGGGTCTGGTTCGGAAACAACAGTAGTCGTAATTTTCGGGCGCACGTGCCAGCTCATGAGTGACAGAGTATCAGCAGGGGGGAGTTGCGAGGGGTGTTACATGCGATGCTCAGTCGGGAGGCGGGGGAGCGAATGGTGGTGGTGGTGGATTCCGAATACATTTTTAAGGCTATCACGGTGTGGACAGACAAGTGGAAGAGGCACGGGTGGCGCACGTCGTCAGGGGAGGTAGGGCACAGAGACTTGTGGGAGCACATTGATTGGCTTCGCGGGGAGGCGGGGGACAAGTTGCAGGTCCGGTGGGTGCCGTCGCACCTCGGGGTGGCCGGTAATGAGGCAGCCGACGAACTAGCGGGGCAGGGCCGGGAACTGCACCCGTATAACCTGCTGCCCCTGTCTAAACGACGCCGAGTCATGGAGTGGGATGCGTTGGGGCTGGAACCCATGGCAGAAGTGTCCGACTTGGACCTGGGGTCAGAGGTGGACTCTGGGGGGACGTCAGGCGGCAGTTCGACCGCGTCATCGACGTCGGGTGACGAAGACGTTTTTCTGTCCAGTTCCGAGGACGTGTCATTCAGTACCGATGTCAGTGACACGCGGTTGCGGGGGGCGTGGGACAGTGACAGTGATGGGTTCAATACGGACGTGAGTGAGAGCAGGAAGAGGCGGCGGGGGGGGATCGAGTCCAGAGACGGAGGGGCGCCAGTGGCGCCCCTGGAGCACGGGGCAACAACGGGAGAGGAGCATACCAGAAACACGCGTGGCTCCCAAGCCACGATTGGTGGCGAAGTCGGCGGGCACGCAACCGGGCATTTGAGCCTTGAAGGTCTGCACTAAGTGCACACCGCAGCAGCAACCGCTGGGGCCGGCGGGGGGGGGGAGAGACCTGGTGGTTTCCGCGGCCGGTACACAGCACGTTGGACAGTGACATGCAATAGGGGAGGAGCATACCTGAAACGCGCGTGGCTCCCACGACGTGCCACGTTTGGTGGCAAAGGCGGCGGACACGCTGCCGGGGGTCGACCTCCACGTGAGGCAACATAAAGGACGGAGGGGGGAGCCTCTTGTCATACAGGGCGGCAGCTCTCCAGAAACCCGCGCGACTTGCCCCTTGGGTGAGTTTGGGGGCTGGAATGGGTAGAAGCCCCATGGACTGTTGCTCCTTAATATGATTTCCTTCCTGTACTTGACCTTTTCAGTCCCATTTCCATTTGTTTTATGTGCTGCCCGGCGCACAGTTAGTTGCTGCAAAGAATTGCCAACTTGCTTCATTTTCTGATAAAGATTTTTGTGCAAGCAGAAGTCTGCCGGTGCATGATTGCATGGTTGTTGAACCACCTTGTGTTACGGTGTCGTTGTGGCGTTTCACGTACCACAACAACGTTTCACCTACTACAACAAGCCCCCCTGCCCAGGGGGATCGCCAGAGACACACAATCCACCAAACAGATGCAGTGCCCATATGGTACAATGCAGCAACAGTTGCACGCAGGCAGCATTGCATCTGCCAGCACGTCTTTGGTTGGCAGCTGCAAATGATACACCTGGGACGGGCGGCAATCCAGGCTCAGCCAACCCAAGGACGCAGCACCCCCCCCCCCCCCTGGAGGAACCTGTGGACCTCAACCCCCAGTAAAGTGACATGCAGGCTAGAGGTTTTGGCCGACAAAACACGGCCAGAGGAAGGTGACTAGGCAAACACAAGTGCTACCTGTACATAAGCTGATTTGCTCGTGGAACCATCATATCAGTGGAACTGCCGAACATTGCTGCATATGCATACCAGGACGTGCATGTGTGGAGCGCTTTGTTGACCTGCTTGCGGCCCCCCTTGGAGGACCCTCTGGGTCCAGGAAAGTGGTGGTGTTAAGCGCTTGAGCCACCTCCTGTTGGTCGGGTGGCTCTGTGGCTACAACCATGCCAGCCACGAGAATCCAGGCTCGGTGGGTCTGTACTTGGCTGGCCTCCATGACTGCGTACCAGAGCGCCTTTTGGGGGGCGGGGGGGGGGGGGGGGGCAGGTTTGATTATGAGAAATGGAGTGAATAAATGACAAACAAACATTTGAAGCTCCAGAAGCTGTCTGTCGTTCTGTCTGTTCTGTCTGTTGCAGTCGCTCAAAAAGCGCCTGCCTCCTCCAGAACGCCCCCCCCCCCCCACACATTTTATAACGTCCACGGTTGTCCTGGGACATCCGTCCCTCATGATTGCGCTGGCTGAGGATCACACAGAGACAGCTGTGTGTGTCACTTGGTCAGATCATCCCCCCCCCCCCCCCCCAGAACACCACTCACGTAATTTGTCACCATGGTTATCCATAGGTTGACAACCAGTGCCCCTCTTATGGCTACCGCCCGTCAGATGGGTGCTCGTCCTATATGGTGGCCTTGTCTTGCAGGCGGGGAGGATCCAGGGAGCGTGATGGGCCACGTGGCACTGGACTTGGCTGTTGTCCCGGCCGCTTCGGTCCGTATATGATTATTGTCTCTTCCTGCCCAGCACTTGTTTGAAACTAACCGATCGCATGGCGTTGCGCAAGGTTGTGCGCCCGTTTCTATCTTTTCTCCAACCGTTGGCAGGTTGGCCCGCCTGTGGTTCCTCTATCCCTTCCCACACGCCACAGGTGCGCCCCTGTGCACAGTAGCGCACAGAGCGCCTTTTGGGGGGCGGGGGGGGGGGGGCAGGTTTGATTATGAGAAATGGAGTGAATAAATGACAAACAAACATTTGAAGCTCCAGAAGCTGTCTGTCGTTCTGTCTGTTCTGTCTGTTGCAGTCGCTCAAAAAGCGCCTGCCTCCTCCAGAACGCCCCCCCCCCCCCCCACACATTTTATAACTTCCACGGTTGTCCTGGGACATCCGTCCCTCATGATTGCGCTGGCTGAGGATCACACAGAGACAGCTGTGTGTGTCACTTGGTCAGATCATCCCCCCCCCCCCCCCAGAACACCACTCACGTAATTTGTCACCATGGTTATCCATAGGTTGACAACCAGTGCCCCTCTTATGGCTACCGCCCGTCAGATGGGTGCTCGTCCTATATGGTGGCCTTGTCTTGCAGGCGGGGAGGATCCAGGGAGCGTGATGGGCCACGTGGCACTGGACTTGGCTGTTGTCCCGGCCGCTTCGGTCCGTATATGATTATTGTCTCTTCCTGCCCAGCACTTGTTTGAAACTAACCGATCGCATGGCGTTGCGCAAGGTTGTGCGCCCGTTTCTATCTTTTCTCCAACCGTTGGCAGGTTGGCCCGCCTGTGGTTCCTCTATCCCTTCCCACACGCCACAGGTGCGCCCCTGTGCACAGTAGCGCACAGAGCGCCTTTTGGGGGGCGGGGGGGGGGGGCAGGTTTGATTATGAGAAATGGAGTGAATAAATGACAAACAAACATTTGAAGCTCCAGAAGCTGTCTGTCGTTCTGTCTGTTCTGTCTGTTGCAGTCGCTCAAAAAGCGCCTGCCTCCTCCAGAACGCCCCCCCCCCCCCCCCCACACACACACACATTTTATAACTTCCACGGTTGTCCTGGGACATCCGTCCCTCATGATTGCGCTGGCTGAGGATCACACAGAGACAGCTGTGTGTGTCACTTGGTCAGATCATTCCCCCCCCCCCCCCCCAGAATACCCAGTGAGTACTGGCGGTACGTTGTGCAGCCTTTGCAGCCCATCATCCATTGAGTGCTGGCAATAAGTCCTGTGATTGGAGTCAGATTGCGATGTGAGGCCTGAAAGTGCTTGTCCCGCTTTAAGAGCGGGTGTAAGTCCAGTACAAGCTGTTGTTGCAAGCTGCTTTGGTGAGCGGGTGTAAGCCTAGTATGAGCTGTTGTTGAAAGCTGCTTTGGTTAGCGGGTGTAAGCCCAGTTGTACTGGCAAGGCCTGCAAGTTGCGGCAGATGTTGATGCCAGCAGAGTGCATATTGTCATGCTTGCACCTTTTTGTGGACATTCTGTCTGTTGACCTCAGGTGTCTACCTTAGATTCAGCCCAACTCTCTTGCCGACACTTCTCGTTCCTGTGCGCCCAGTTGATAGCTAATGTTGGCCTGTCATTCGTATTGTTCTGTGAGCATTGGCGCAAGCCCATTTGTGTGCACAGTGGCTTGTGTGCCGTGCGTCACTATCATTTCGCTTTTCAGCACATGCTCTTGGGAGCGCAGGACTGCCTTGATGCACTGATGTACTTGATGTGCATATGGACTCAAGGACTGCAGGGTCATTGTGTTTGGTTGCAAAAAAAGAAAAGAGAAAAGAAAATGTCTTGTGTGTCATGCATCGCCGATTGGGCATAGGGAGGAACCTGGTGAGCCTGTCACACACAAGGGATGCCAACACCCCCTACAACACAACACGGCACAACACAGTGCAACGCAATATTGAATACAAAAGGTTACAGTCAGTTCCCGAACAGTGTTTGTTTCAAGAGAATACCTCCAGCCGCCACCCCGCCAAATACAAAACACATTTCAGCCAATCTGCCCTTTCCCCCGTCCAACACCCATCTGTGCTTCCTCCTACAAATGACCTTGACCAACGAAAGCACATGGCGCTGGACATGAGTCAAAACACGGAACCCCCACCAGGTTTTATGGATGTTTGTGCCAGAATTATGCTGTTTTCAAGGTATTTTGGAAATCACCTTGGTTAGGATTGTTAGATCAAGCATAGCTGAGCACAAAAAAAAGCCATTGGGGGGGGGGGGGGGGGGGGCTTGGCATAGCGTATCCCATGCCATGAAACACCTTGAAAAAACATCACTCTGGGAGACAAAATTATGCCCGGATGAGTCTTTCACCATATCACAAATCCTGTTGCCACCCTGACTGATGTCTCTGATGTCATGGACAATGTATGGTACCGCAATGCAACTACTTGGGTGCCTGGCCATACTAGAAACCCATACTTTGTGATACTAGTGGCATCGTTGTTGTTTGACAACGCCCCTTTGATGCTTCTTCCGCAATGAGGATATGGCATACCCATTCATGCAAATTCACCCAATTTCACCCATTTTCACCCCTTTTCACACATTTTTTGCTCATTTTCGCCTCATGTTCTCTTTTCTAGGTTGATTTCCCCTCACTGTGGCTTAGGTAAGGGGGAACATGCAATGGAAGCCTTTAGGGGAGGCCAACCAAGCATCACCAAAGCAACCATAACATTATGCCCCCTCTCTGTGAGGATGGCGGGTAGGTGACATGGAACCGTAATGTGCTGTCTCAGACCATGACTTTGAAGAGCCAGCACAATCCCGCACAACTTGAACAATTGTTGATGGCACTGGATGGGTTGAAAAAAAAAAGAAAGCGGTGAACATGCAATGGAAGCCAGTAAGGTGGAAGTTTGATGTGGCATTATGGACCTACAGCTAGATGGGGTCTTTTTAACCCCCTTCCGTATTTCCTAACCCCAACCCACACTCGACTTCGCCAAACGGCACCTGCCTTGGTTCGTAGCAAACCCCTCCCACAACCCACACCAAAAAGCATGTCTCATGCATGGATTGCTATGTCCATAAGAAGGATTGCACGGGGCATCCAATGAATGGTCTGAATTTTTGCAATCACTTTGTCAACCTAGGAACAAGGCAGTAGGCCTTGAAGCGTTTTCACGGCATATCCTCTCCCACCTTCCCCAAGACCTGCGATGGGATTTATACCATGGGCTTCACAGTTAACAGAGACAAGACAGAGCTGTACCACTAGACAAAAAAACGAAAGTACACGACATGCGTATTGGGGGTGAGACACCATATAAGTGAAGGCGCCATATTGGAGATATTTGGGTCATCATATGGCAGGGAGGGGGGTGGAGAAAAATTTTTGTACCCCCCCCCCTCCTTCCTCCGGGGGTACCCCCCCCCAAAAAAAACTAGCACCCCCCGTAGGAATTTTTTTCGCAAGGAGGATTTGCATGTAACCTTCGCTTTGCTACCCCCTCCCCCCGTGTCCAACGACCAATGTGTCCCACGAACACTTCCGTTCGGACCGTATTAATTTGGGTCCTAATTCATTGGGTACTTAATTAGGTACCGGGCTCCAGAACCGCGGTTTGAGGCAAGAGGTTTGTAGAAATGAGGGGCTGTTGTGATGTATCTTGCAGTATTGGTGGGCAAATTTGTAAAGCAGGTTGTGAGCGAATGGTGTCCCTCAACTACAGGACCTCTATTGCCCACCATGACTGATTCTTTGCTTGCACCTAGCCGGGGGGTGCTGTACAAGGTCCGCAACAAGGGCTGCCATTTCTGCCCGTGTGAAGAACAAGAAGGGCCCAAAGCATGGGGAGCCTGTTCAGCTTTTCCGCATGAAGCGGGTCCGCAACAAGGGCTTCTACCCTGAAAAGTGTTAATTGGAGGCCTCCACCACATTGTGCATTGAATGGGTTGGGTATCTTGTGCCTAGGGATGTGTTACCGCTATTTCACAATATTGTCGCGCGCACCAAACGGCGTGTCCAACGAAGACTCCCGTTCGGACAATATTAATTTGGGACCAAATTATTCGTTGGAGATCGGGGGGGGGGGGGGCTTGAGCCAGTTAGCTACCACCCTCAAAGTCCAGCGCCGCTTTTCGAAATCTGTTCTGGCTGCAGCACTACCACAATCAGACTGAGACCGCCTCCCCACCCTCCGACAGCACGTACAGAATGTGGCTGAACAGTTAAGCACGGTGGCCTACGTCAGGGTCGCCGACAAAAGTTCCACCATGCTGTTTGCATTTTGCCGGCAATGGGTATGGGATGAAACCCACCGCTTTTTGGAAGGCGAAGGTTATGAGTCCCAGGACATACACACCGCCCCAGGCATCATGCAGGCTCTCCACCACATCATACAACAAAACAGGTGGCCGGTTAACTCCTCCCGCACCCTACCGTTGCTGTACTTGCTAGGGAAGGCAAAGACCTTGATTAAGCAATGCATCCTGTGGCGGCCGATTGCAGCCGTCGTTGAGCCGCAGATACAGCGCCTTTTCTTACGCACAGCGGCACGTGCCTTCACCGTGCTCCTCAAACTACTAGTCCAGGAAATCACAGCGTCCTTTTTGGTCCTACGCATCACCGACCTCCAGCCCTGGGTTCATGGCCTACCAGATTGGGGTTGCACGATAATTGGCGAATGTGACTGTTCGGGTCAGTTTAATAACGTTACACCCCAGTCAGCGATGTCAGACCTCACAGCATCTGTCAAATGGCTGTCCAAAAAACGGCGGTGGAACGCAAATGAACTGATATGGAGCATTCACCGCGACAACAAATCTCTGGACCGAGCAGGTATGGGAACATCCAACAGATTCACACACCTCCTCCACCAAGACCTCGAAAACCTGGTGTACTTCTCACTGTTGACAGACACATACACACAAACCTCTGGACAGGTATGGTCACGAACAGGGGCCATCCCCATGGGGGGACCATTCAGCGCCCAGAGTGCAGACCTGAGATCCATCTGGGCCGCCAAACAACGCACAAACTTAATGAGACGAATAGGCCAGCTCTCCTTCTCACCACGGGGACACCCGCTGTGGACCACACCACGAGGGAACACGGTGTCCTTAGCACAATTGAGGGACAACATCCTGGTTGGGGCACGGGGACCGTCCCCGGCACATGAAATGCAATACGTGTGTGACACTCTATCAGAGGTATGGGACCTGCCAGTCTTGTGTGACTGCATGACGGATGAACAACGGGTATGCCGGCGCACATGCACATCCCCCTCTCTCACTACCATGGGTTTCACCGTACACCTCGGGAACGACTGTCCTCCGTTGATTTATGCCCAACCGTCGGGTTTGACGGCGAGTTGGCACCTGAAATACACGGTTACCCTCCAGTCACCACCACCTGCACAGGCCCACAAGCACGTTTCCAATATTCTGGTCAGTGCGGTTCTCAATGTGCAGCCCTTCCTCCATACCTGGGCCTCATGTTTATTGAGTATCACGTCCTGGGCACAAGTTGCCCTCTTGTCCAGCTATTCACGACCCACTGTCTTTCGCGCGTTGCACTCTGCAGTGCCTCGCATCGTTGCCCGAACGACGTGGGACGTAGACCAGACCCTTATATGGTGCGAATATATCACCTATAAACTGCCTTCCACCCGGGAGACAGTCTTTTTTCACCTCCATCGTTGGCTGCAGGGCCATGCTATATGGTCAACACAGGCGTATGCCTCATGGCACATGCCACATGCGGGGCTCTGCAACGCGCACTGCGCGACTGGTGCCATGATTTTCCTATTCTATCAGCGCTAACGCCACTGTTGAACCCCTCGAAACGAATCCCGTTGGGGCTATGCCCCCGGGGGGAGGGCCCATCACCATTCCCAATCTTATGAACTCAGAAAATAGGTCGAATTTACAGGTCCCGTGGGTAAAGCATAGCGTCGGCCACTGGCGTACCGCTGCACACCCACTGCTTCGCATCTGTGTGGCCCACCCACAGGCATCTTCGTGTCTCTTGTCTTGCGACAGAAAGGTACCTATGGTCTTATAGGCCACTGACGAGCCCATTTTCTTTCTGCGCTTTGTGCTGTTTGCCGCCAGTGCACACGTGACATAGTCCAGAGTTCCTTCGGGGGTACATTGTGCACCACAAGGAAAATTTGCTTCATGTGGCAGAGGGTGAAAAAAATGGGTTTCCACCCCATGTTTCTATGCTCAAAATACTTAGATTTTTCACGAGAACTCAATAATGGATGAAAGCCACATTGGAACAAATATCAATACCATCCGTGTGCGGACTTCTGTTAGAGATGGCCGGTACCCTAGTTAAATAGTGCCCCTGCAGTGGGAAGGTCTTTGGTTCAATTCCCACGGTAGGCAATCTATGTGCTTACAGATAAGATGTGGGACGCAATGGAAAATTTTTATATCTTTGGCTTTTGTTCTTGACCACAGAGACATATGCGGGATGGGCTACCTGGCGGGATTTGGCGTGATTCGGCGGAGGAGACCTTTCGGGCGTTCCTAGATGAATAGGCTGCAAAGCTGGTGGGCAAGTATCACGTGACCTCATGATCTTCGGGATTCGATCAAGCAAGAGTCGACGTGGCGGTCTAGTGGTCTTTGCCCTCGTGAGAGGCGCATGAGGCCCTCTTGGCGATGGCCCTCTACGAGACCCACGCGCCATGGCGCCTCGACGTGGTTGCGGGCGCCACGCCGCGGGCCCAACCTGCCGACAAGCTACAACAGACACACTTCGACCAAGTGCATGCGGAAATTGAGGCGCCGGAGGCCCGTCTGTCCTAGCTGCGTGGGCCGTCCATCCCCAAACTGTCGCTGGGTGGGTTGCAGAAAGTGGCAAACAACCCACTGCTGTCCGTGTGGCAGAAGCAGCTCGTGGAGGCGCTTGTCATTTTACTGCGAGTGGAGGCTTCCTAGTATGGGTTGGCTCAGGTCAGTACACCTGGCGACATTGGCTTTCCGCACTTTTAACAGACGTCCTAGGGTGGGGACCCGGTACCCTGTCTCTGGCACCTCCACCCTCCCGCTCTCCGCCGTCCAGTTTTGGCTCGAGGGCATGCTTGGCAGGCGCGCGGCCGCGGACGCTACATAGTACCCTATTGTCGTCATGGTTGACAATGATGACGAGGGGGACAAGTCCAGGGGCCCCTGGCGCGCCTCGTGGAGTGGCCCACGGAGAACGGGGCCGATGTCCGTGACCTGAGGACCGCTGTTGGAGCGCAACGGAGGCCCCGCGTGCACGTTTGAGTCCGGCTCCGCCACCTTCAGGTGCGTCGGTGCAGCAAAGGTGCATCGTCCGACGATCGGTCTCAGCAAGAGCTGCCACCACCCGCAAGCGCAAGCCCTCGTCCGATACCCTCGCCATCACAGGCCCTGGAGGGGGGGCGGGGCAGGAGAAGCGCCATGTGCCCCTCGCCGAGGGGGATCTCTACAGAAGGAGTTGCATCCGTTGTTCCAACTCCGCCTCCGAGAAGAGCGGCAAGTACTTGGCACGCTCCTGGATGAATAGGCAGGCCAACAGGGCTTGCCGCCACCGCTCACCGGGGTGCCGAGCCGCGCGGGCACCCATCGTTGCTTGGTCTTTGTGTCATAAAAGCCGAGCCACCCCAGCGCGCTAATGTCGGCCCTGTGTATGCTCGTGGCCTCCCCCACCCGCAAGCAGTGGCATACATTGAAGACTGCCAACGCCAACATAGCAAAGTCGGTCTCAGATCGCACTGCCGCAGACATGGTGCGCAACATGGTGAAGGACCCACAACTGTTGCCCCGGTTTGTGCCGTAGGCCTTGGCAGCCCTTGCGGCAATAGCCCAATCCATTGGGCCAACCGTGGGCCTCAACAATTGGAGTTTCTCTGCCATGTGGACGGCCGAGATGGTGCTGCGTAGGGCAGCCGGAGGCTTGCTTGTTGCTCCTTGTGCACCAAGTGCCGTGCAACGGCCTCCGCCTTGGAGCACTTTGCATAGAGGATCCCCGCCCGCCCAACCACCCGCAACTCCCTGGCCCACGAGAAGACCGTGCTCTTGGCTCACCACTGCAAGGCGAGGCCTCGAGGCTACCGCCTATAATCCGCAACCCACAGGCCGTACACGGCCGTCGCCAGTCCATGGAGCTCGCCCCCCCCCCCCCCCCCGCCCCCCCTGAGGATCCTCTAGGGGCGGCCACACATCGGGGGGGGGGGGGGTTCACCCCCCCTTCATCAACACGGCTGTTGGGGTGGGGTGGGGGCTTGGGGGGCGCCTTAAGCGCAGTGCGCGTACAGGGCGCGCGCAGTGCAACTATTTGGGCGTCTGGCCGTAGTAGAAACCCTTACTTTGTGGTACTTTGGGCAGCATTGTTTGGTAGTAGGTTTTGATGCATCGGGGATCTAGCATTTTTGGATGTTCACCCTATTTCACCCATTTCTACTTTTTTGCACACATTTTTTGCCCATTTCCACCACATCTACTCTTTTTCTCGATTGATTGATATGGTGATACACTTTGAGGGTGCATGCTACAGAACATCATACTTCCCTCCTCATTTCTTAGGCCCATTTTCTCCATGGATCTCGGTATTGGGGATAGGGTGTTCTACACCCGCTCCAATGGCCTGCGACCTCCTGCCACGGTGGTTGGGACGGCTGAAGACGGACTGCTCCACTTGGAATACTACCAAGATGGGTTGAGAGTGGTGAATCGGCAATGCAAGATGGAGTCCATCTTCTTTGCCATCCCAAGTTCAGACTCGCCACCTGAATGCCCTCCATCTCCGCTGCCCAACAGACAGTCAAGTTTCCCCCCCAAAGGCCCCTGGTCCTTCACCATGCCACAAGAACTAGGAAGGTCCCCCTCAAGGTCCCCTCTGGTCCAGTTTGGGTCGCCTAATTCTAAGGGTGTTTCCAAGGGGCGTGCCGAGGGGCTCTTCGGGGGGAACATAGTCTAAAAGTAGCGCGCAGTGCAAGGATTCCCCTCTAGTTGCGCCTGCCCTACAACTGTCATTGCCTTTTGTCCATGGTGTCAGTGTGTGGCGCTTCTTTGGGCGTCACGTGACTGTTTATTCTTCTGCCGTGCTTCCACGCTGTTCTCTGGCCCTTTGGACTCTACCAGGTTATGCGGACATCTTGGTCAATGGTCACTCCCTCCCCCAGGTGCTTGTGTTGGCCTCAATCGGCCCCTCCTAGTCGGGCTTTGCCTAGGCGTGAGGTTGAAAAACCCACCGGGTTCAAGTATGGTTAAAGTCAATGTTTTGGGCACATACAATACACAGTGGGGAAGGTGTGGGGGTTGCTCGTGCCGCTTGCTGGGAGGTTGCCTTGGCGGTTGTTAGAACCGGCTGGAGCGCTCCATTGCCGTCAGCTGCGGATCATAGTGTGGCACAACGGGAGCCCTCAATGTTGCGCGTTAGTGTGGACGCTGTGGTTGGGGGTTCTGAGCGTCGTAGGTGCAGTGGTAATGGCTGTGTACAGGGTTTGGTCGCCCTACACAATAAAGCCCCCATTGGCCCGGCTATTGGGTGCCTACCCCCGCTAGCCCGGGTGCTGCCACTACTGTTGCGACTGCGACACCTACCGCTGCCCCTGGGATGGGGAAGGGGAAAAAAGGTTTGCGGGGGGGGGGGGGGGGGGGGGGCTTCGAGCCCTCCGAAGGAGGGGGGGGGTCCAGGAAAGGGGCTCGAAGGTCAGGACCATTCATGAAACAAAATTTTGGGTATTTTTTACCCAGCGAACTAAAAAAAATTCCAGACTTAACTCCCGCCAGGCCCTACGGGGTATAAAAGGGGCACGGGCAGGGCCTAGGGGGGCAGTTCCCCTAGTGCGCTCAACCGTGATGGCTGATGTCCGACAGGTCTAACACCCTTTTTTGGCGCATCCAATTAGGGGAGGGGGCAAAAGAAAAAACTGAGGACTGGGGGCGCCCAGGGCTCCTCCTCGGGAGTCGCAATGCCCGGCCCCCTTAAAAAGTGGGCTAAGCGAAATACACACTCAGACCCCCCCCCATCCCTCGGGGGCTATAAAGGTGGCCGCGACCTCTCCTTCTACCACTCCCACTCAGTTAGAAAGGAGGAATAAACAAGTATCTTTTTTCAGCACCATTTCTGGGTTTTCTGCATTTTACCAGGAAAAATGTAGGACATCATTGCTTTGCCTTTTAAACCTTTTCCTGTGCCACGCACCCCCTATGAAGAATTTTGGAATTCGGAACATGTATGAGATGTTTCCCTCCACCCCTTTGAAGGACAGAAATCAGATTGTCCAACAAAGATGGGCTTTGCAACAGAAGGTAGCAAAAGCGATAGGAGACAAGCGGTGCTTAGTTGCAGGGTTATTGCCTTTAAAAACCCAAGTAAAGGCTGGTAGCTGCTTTTGGTCTCATGCATCAAATTCATCATGTGTTCATGCTGGAGCCACGTGTATTGTGCCTGTTGCATGTGGTGAGCCGGCACTGTACAAAAAACGGCACTGCACTGGGATGCATCCAGGTAGGCACAACAGACGATATTCCTCATACGGAAACGACCACGGGAACAATGGGACCCCACCTTGTGGGAAGTCCCATTGCAACCATTACCAAAACGGCAAAAAGCGCACTGGGATCCAAACGAGTGGGAAATCGCGCTAACATGACAACACCAACCTCAACAAGAAAACATGGGGGCCCAGCCATGAGCTGAAGCTCGTATGCACACCCTGTCTTTGCCGAGATCTGTATTTAGCTTCGAACTTGGCCCATTGCGGCATCTGGCACTCTGTGAACTAGCCTATTTGATAAAAAAAACCCAAGTAAAGGCTAGGTGTCAAGAAGCACACCGCTTGAGAGCACGGAAGCATTTTTCCCCTGTGGATCATTTGGTGCGCGACTGTGCACTAGAACGCGCCAAGCGTGCCCGTGTGAGGCCCCTACCGTCCCCCACGAGTGCTGCTCCCTGGATCACTGTGTGTACCTCTTTGTTGAAAAGCATTTCAAACAAAGAGGAGTCATTTTCCAAACACCCCCCTTCCCCCCGTTAGAAAGCCTGAGCACGATAGGGGCAGCGAGAGTGCGGCCCACGGGAGGGTGGTAGGTGCGAGCTGACCTAGATATGTGGGCGGCTAGCGCACACATGGAGTGGTACTGAACAGGT
This sequence comes from Eutreptiella sp. 'Long Island Sound 2002', assembly GCA_964036045.1. Taxonomy (NCBI): domain Eukaryota; phylum Euglenozoa; class Euglenophyceae; order Eutreptiales; family Eutreptiaceae; genus Eutreptiella; species Eutreptiella sp. 'Long Island Sound 2002'. The sequence goes on along the minus strand of OZ038382.1, from coordinate 6,325,806 downwards.
AAGCGCAACAGTACCGCAAAGCACCTGTTGAAGCGTTAAGCACAATAGTTTGATGGTGAAACATTGAGACGCCTTTGCGCCCCCGGAGTTCGGATATGACACGTCTTCACGTGCCAGAGAGCAAGAGCAAGACAGGTGCAGCAAGAGCAAGACCCGCAGAGCAAGGGTTAGAGACTAACCGGCACTGTGGGAGGGTGGTGGGTGCGAGCTGACCTCAATGGCCAAGGCCAAAGCACAGTCAGCAGCCACCTGGAGTGGTTCAGAACTGGTCTGCGCTGCAGTGCAGCAAGGAAAAACACTGAACTATGTGGTGATGACCATGCGCCTGTGACACGGGGGCGTATGTGAGCCCAGTATCCGTTGCCTTATGGCCCCCCCGTCCCACCCCCTGCCCGCCATCCACACCACGCAGAACCACAATCACAGATTTCTTTAGCTCCACGCCCTCTTCTATCAGCTCCTCCGCCTCGTCCCTATCCCCCAAGCAAGGCCACAAAGTTACAGTTCTGACTGACTTTGTTAGCCCTAGTTCTCAACGCTCCCTCCCATCCCCAACAAACTCCTTCTCGTCCCAACCATCCACACCAGTGCAACAACACACACCCCTTGATTTTTGAAGTCCAGCACTCTCTGCAACAACCCCCCACATTGTCCCTGTGGTGTCTTCTATTTTCCCGCCCCCAATTGCAAATGTGCACTGCATGCCTGTACTGACTGCCCATGTGCAGAATTTGTGCAACATATTTGACATTGCGCCTACAGGTGCTTTGGGCCACTTGCTGAGACAAGCAGGTGGACCACAGTTGTCTAGCACCCCTGCAACGCGTGCACTCCCTCCAATCCCGCAGGATGTGAGTGTTGCAATTCAATCGATTGCTAGCACAGCTGCTAGGGCTGTTTCTGTGTCTGAGGTGTGCTATGCTGTCACAGTGTCAGGCACTGTGCATGAAACACCTGCTACGGGGGACTGTGGCGTCCATGCTCTGTTGAATTGTTGTGTTCAATCCATGTCTCCACCCACGATTCAACCTACAACAGAGCAAACAGTGATGGTTTGGACTGTCAGGCAGATGCTAGATGAACCTGCAGATCGTGTGCACCTGCAGTATTTGTATTCTGACCGCCTTGTGCAGTTGGCGCACAGGCTACATGTTGCTGGTGCGGACAATGTGTAGTATGTTGTTGCTGAGTCTGGGCCGCTGCCATCAGCAAGTTCCCATGCTGTCATTCTGCAAACTGTAGACCACTACACTGTCTTCCTGCCACCTGTCCAACCCCCGCCTCTCATCAGGCCCGTGGCCTTGACTGAGGACATCAAGCTGGTTGAAATGTTCAACTGCAGTCCAGCCGCGGATTGGCCAAGTTGCCGTTTGGAGGAGCTGCCGCAGGCAGTCTGCTTCCGCTATGCTGCAGTGACTGAACACACACCTCGGAAGCACAGAAAGACTTCTGCTAGCGTGCCTTCTGTTAGCCGCATGTGTGCTGCTGCTGCCCATCATTTGGCACTTTGCATTGATGTGTTACTGCACTTTCTTTGTGCCAATCAATCTGATCTCATGGCATTGGGCAAGGAGGTTGGCTGTTAGCCAACACCCAAGCATCTCGGATCACCCAACAGGTTTCATGACTGGTTATGCTCCCATTTGAAAAGTGCTCCAGATTTTTTTCATGTGCCTGGTGGCCCAGGTGTGTGGTTTGCCCCACCAGAAGGTGCTGCTGCTTGACGTGAGCTGCTTGAGCACATTTCCTGTATTGCACGGCAAGCCCACGGTACGCCGATGGTTCGTGAGAAAGTGGCAGCACTGCAAGTGCACAAATATCTGTTGACCCTTCTTGGTGCAGTTGCAAAGCGTGTTTTCAAATCAATGCTGGTGTCACTCACAAGCAACACCCATCTACGAATGACATGACAACTTGACTGTAAAGGAGTTTGCATTTGCTGTGGCGCATGTTGTGGCTGAGCGGCGTTCCACGCCATTTCAGGCCCTGAACGACCTTGAATTGGTCCTCAAGCATCCCTCCGCTGCAAATTGGGGGAGGGCACGTGAGTTAACAATTATGTCTGATGGTGGCTGGGATCACAATCCCCGTGATTTGGAGGTAAGGATGGTACTCACTGTTGAATACCTGACAAATAAGAGGAATTACACGATGGCATGTGTGCGTGCTGCTGGCTTGTCATCACTGAATGAGGCGGAGCGTGTGAACGGCGTTGAGACACGCTCCGTCCAAAAGGCCAAACTGAAACAAGCTGTCCTGCAGCCCAGTGATTCCTCCATCCCTGCACTTGAAATGCTTACTGTGCGACGCCGCAGATTTCAAGCTGCCATATCAAATGCCATGAGTGGTGCAACATACAGTGGCAGACCGGTTGTCAGTCTCATGTCCCATCAGGATGTTCCCGATTCTGATCGGTACAGCCAAGAGTTTAGGATGCATTGTCGCACTGTATTGGATGATAAGCCGCAGGATGTGCCCCTGAATGTTCGGCTGGGCATCACCAGTGCTTTGCGATATCAGGAACTGCATTATGCGGCAGGGTTCTTTGACTTTGAGCTCCGCCGCACAGCTTGTGTGCACAAACTGAAACGTCTCTGCAATGCTGCTGAGTATCCAAGCCCCCTAGACTTCATGACCTGCTCTCATTTGCCTGAAGCAGATACCAGCATTTTCCCATTTCAGCACGACCCTATCTACACTGAGGATGGCACTTTCATGCCTCATGCAGATGTTGAGACAGAGCGACAAAAAAAATGTTCCTGCGGTAAAGGTTGACCCTCCATCACAGCACTACAAGAAGCTGTATGCAGAAGTCCACCACCCTACCAAGCAACAAATGGTACAGGTGGCTAAATCTGCTTTTGGTACCGCATCAAAGGTTGATGATGTTCAGCGTTGGTTCACACACAAGCGTGAGTTAGAATTTCTGAAGAGTGAGGCCCGCCTGAAGCGTCATTGGGGGCATGTGACCCCTGGTGTTTTGGCTGATGTTGAGAGGTTGTTGCATTAGCTGCGAGGGAACCTGAATATCAACGGATAGTGTACTGTGAGTAATTTGAAGCATGTCCTCATGGCCCAAGGTTTGTGTAGTAATGGGCCCAAAGCAGAGTTGGTGCAGCGGGTTCACAACTACATTAACATTATCCGTGAGGCTAAGGGGTTGCCTGTGGATGCTGCTGAAGTTGCCCACATGGAACAGGTCATGCAGGATGATGCAGATTGTGATGCATTGGACATTGTTTGTGCCAGCTGCTTGAGCGGTGAAACCACCGAGGACAATGACATTCTGATTTGTGATGGTGACCATAGTAAACCTGTGGGTTGTGTTGTGAACCCCCCGTCATTAACATTCCTGACCACTCATGGTTCTGTCCGGAGTGCGCAATACAGAGGTCAGATGTTGCCGACATGCCAATTCAGGAGAAATCTGAACGCATCCTGCAGGAGGTTAAACAGTATGTCACACTGCGGCAGAACCCCCACCCGCGTGAGGACCCGGTGGGACAAAACATACTCTCTCGCCTCCGCACCGTGCCCCAGGACCATGACGCCTTGAAACAGTGGGGGGCCCACATGCAAAAAAAAAGACACTGTGAGGCTTTTCGTCGGTTACGACGGTTCAGAAAGGCAGCAGTGACGGCATCGGGGCCATTTTTCCGTGAACTCTGCGATTGGCTCATGCGGCCTTTTGACCGCTCTGCAGTGTCCCCGACCCCCCAATCAGCAATGACCAAGCTACCCCAATTCGTACGTAACCCACCTTGGGATCCTGAGGCGGCCTCTGCCCTGCTGAGCAATATTTTCCACAATCAGCCAACCATCCGTTGTGCTCCCCCCCAACCCCACTTGGCAAGAGTTTCTGCAGCGCATTTGCAACCCGAAACGAAAGCGAGTAGGCATGGACCATGTTCCCCCCATGGGCCATCTACCCGAAACTGCCCAATGGGTGCTGTATCAGCGCGTCTTGGAGGTCTGGCACTCGGGGACAATCCCAGCTTCGTGGAAGGACACCAGGATCTCCCTTTTGTATAAAAAGGGAGATCCAGGGGATGCAGCCAATTACCGCCCCATTGCTGTATCTACCTGTATGTATCAGACATTGTGCAACCTAATGCTCTTGTGTTTGAAATCCCCACTTACCAGCCTCCTTTCTTCCTACCAAGGTGGGGGACGCAAAGGACATACCACAATCACCCAAGCCACGGCACTATGGTCCAATGTTCTGCAATTCAATGGGGAACCTTATGCGGTCCTGCTGGACATCGCAAAGGCCTACCCCAGCACTCCCCACCCCCTATTTTGGGAGACCATGTATTGGGTGGGTGTCCCCCACCCCCCCCTGAGGGTCTATTTTTTTCGGTGTCTTTTTGTCCATGCCTGCCCGGGCCGCTGGGCCTTGACAAACTGCCGCCGACGTCACCTCCCTGTCCCCTGACCGCATGAGTGTCCGGGACACCCAGGTCCGTCTGGCCACGCCAGGCGAGGAGGTCATCGTCCCTGCCGACGCCGGTCAATTGGCGTGTTTGGCAGCCATCGATGACGCAGATTACATCATCCAGGACGAAGTGGTGCTGAAGAGTGGAGTTCCAGAGGCTGCCTCCGTGTCGTACGACCTCTTCAAGGACTGCAACTCGTCCGAAAAACTAGCTGCCGTCCTTTACGGCAGTCGCCCCAACGTTGTGCTCGTTGGGGAAATGACTGAGTATGAAAAAATTCAAAATGCAATTAAGAGGCTGCTTGCCGATCTGCCCATGCTGGGCCGCTTTGTTGCCATCTTGCTTGAACCTGTCAGCGACGATGATGACAAGCCATCGTTTCTAAATCGGGCACTCGCCCTCAACTCCAACTTGCCATTCGGGTGCGACAAGCTGCAAATGGCAGATAGGTCCCTCATGCACATACGCACACATGGTCGATTTGATGTCTGGATCGCGAGCAGCACAAGGGACTCCAGGAACCTGTCGCCGCCCCCAACGTACAAGCTCCTGCCGCTCATGACACCTGGAGCAGAGGTTGACAAGGTGGTGTTCCATGAACCGGATGTGCGGGATAATGAGTACGCCATCCAGGTCCACAATGACCTGATCAATGGGCTATTGGGGTCTATCGGTTTGAACTCTGATGAAGTCCATCTCCTTCCGGGAACAGACCCACGGAACTCGAAGTTGTTCTTCACAGAATTGAATGAGGAGCAAGTGAATACCGTGGTATCACAATTCGGATCCAAGCCAAGGTTCGGGATCCAGCCAGTGGAATGGTATCGTGGGGCCAAGTTGACAAACATGTCTGCTGTCTATGAGGTCTGGATAAAGAAGACACACAAGGAAACATGGTCGCCCATGCTGCATGCCTCAGTTCTCGCAATGTTTTGGACGATCCCGGGCGTCTTGCAAGCGCCATCGCCAGTGAAAATCCATGGGTTGGGCCCCAGTAAGCTACCGCTGGGTCTCACAGAAACCGGGCACTCACTGTTGAAGACAAGGTATCGTGAACCGGTGGCTGCCATCGGGGCTGTCTTCAAGGACCTGAAGACAGGCTAGTTCCTCGACAGAGACGTTATCTCCAAGCCCACTGCCCCCTCGACGTGGAAGAAGGAACTGGTGGGCACAGTGTACATCTTGGATGTGGCACCTTGGTGGTATCTCTCGGATCTGACTGAGGCCCTTGCTCCTTCGGTACAGTGCCGGTATATCGCAGACCGTGTCAGGTGGACGGTTGGGGAGATGCGCACGGCCGCATGGCGGCTGACAAGGGAAAGTGTGTCACAGCTGATTGGAAAAGTCTACTTGGCGGATTCTGGAATGCCTCCAATGTTTGTGATCTCCGAGGCGGACTATGAGGCGCGAAAAAAGCGTATCACGGACCGGCCCAGGAACACAGATGACACAAAGACGCGCAGGCAAGGCCTAATCACGGCAGGTGAAATGGCCAAGGCCATGGAGTTGGACGACCAAGTCAACAAGGTCATCAGCTCCCTCAAACGCAAGCGGGACTTGAAGGAAGATGAGGCTTCGTTGTCCAATGGAGTAGCACGATGACGTCTGCATCAAGCATCCCTCTGAGCAGCGCGCTTAGAGTATTGTCCCAAAATATCAATGGATTTCAAACGAAAATAACCACGAGAAAGCGTAAGCAAACACGTATAGTGGCCCTAGGGTCACTGCTTCGGTCCCTGGAGGTGGATTTCTTCGCCATCCAAGAGCCCCACTTCGTCACAGTGGAGGATCGTCAAGCGGGCATGCAATGCTTATCAAAGTACGGGTATGGCCTGGACGGATCACTTCATGAAGAAGGACGGGGAGGAGTGGCACTGGCGTGGAAAACATCCAACTGGACGTTACAATCAATGAAGTTCTTGTCTCCCAGGGCGCTGAAAACCTCACTGTCGAGTGGTCCACTGGAGATCACCTTAGTGGTGGCCCATTTCCATCACAAGCACACGCGACGACAATCGCAATGGAAAGACATCGCCAAGGAGTTACATGGACCGAACATGATTTTATGTGCTGATCAGAATAGTCTAGTGGTGAAACACAGGGACGCCTTTGCGCCCCCAGAGTTTGAGCATGACACGTCTTTACGTGCCCGAGAAAAGGAGGTTACAGCCTTGGCGAGAGCGGGTCTGTAGGACGTTTGGGTGGACATCCATTGTCCAACTCTGACAGATATCAAGGACAAAGAGTCATCGTGCCCAACGGGCTTCACATACGGCTACCCTCGAGAAGGAGAGCGGCTCGATCCGCAGAGATTACGCCGTATTGACCGCATACACACGACGCCTGATTTGTTGAGCTTGGCGACTAGCGTGTACCCCATGTTTGCTGCCAACTCGGACCACAAGGCAATCGTGGCCGAATTCACACCCCCATCCTTCGAAACGGAGGGCACAACTCCTAGATTCTACTGCCCAAAGACCATCCTCCAAGACTCTGAGGCAATGGAAGATCTGGAGACCTCTCTCAAGTCTATGACCTCGACGGGAGACCAATGCTGGGAAGATGCACTGGGCTGCATCCATACGAAGGCGGTCAGCTACCAAAGGGAACACAAAAACAAAAAGCAGTCAGTTGAACTACAAGCCCTACGGCTCCTACGTGTCTCCACAAGGGACTCCGTCACACCGGCGGTTTATCAATTTCTTTCCTCACTGGGAATTGCGGCGACAGAAGCGGCAACGGCCTACACCCTCCTAGTTGGAGTATATGAAAAAGCGCACCGTGACAGAACGGGCATGGAAACACTCTCCAAGCTCAAGGGGGTGATCACGTCGGGGGAAACGTCAGGGGACCTGAGAACGCGAAGAAACGAGTTGTACCGGCTAATGCGGGAGCTGCAGGAGCGAATGAAACTTCAGCAGCTGGTGTCCCGGGTAGGCACGGCAATACGCGGAGTAAAGGCGGTGGCCTAAGAGCTGGTGGAACATTGGGATCAAGTTTCCACCCCAACGGGAGCCACAGAGGAAGAATGTGTGGCCTATCTGAAGGCGTTAGGAGTGGAGCAGCAGCTGCGCAAGGCAGGTGGGTTTTGAAGGTCTACACTAAGTGCAAACCGCAGCGGCAGCCGTAGGGGCAAGGGGGGGGAATGACTTGGTGGTCGGAACGGCCGGTGCACAGCACATCGGACAGTAGCATATCGGAAACACGCTTGTCTCCCACGTCATGGGTCGTGGGTTCGAAACCCGGCGGACAGGCCGCTGGGGGTTCATCATAGTGGTCGACACGGGGGGTGGTTTTATTTTCGTGTCGGAGATACCTGACAGCTCAACCCAGTTCCTGCTGAGGGTAGGGAGGGCGACCTGACCTATCCTGACGAACTGTGGCGGCGCCTCTGGCGCCGTATCCGAGGAAGAGCTGTGGCGCTTCGCTGGACAGATGGGACAATGTTTGCCGCGGCTCCGCCGCGTGATACTTGCTGATTGAGGGCATAGGTCTGTCAGTGGGGACCTATTGCTGAACTTTCCACTGTTCTATGGCCAAGCTACAGTAGGCGTAGGGACCGTATTAATTTGGTACCTAATTTTAATTCGGTACCAAATTTAGTGCAACCACATAAGACATGGGTTTGATGAATTTGCCGGGTACATAGGGTCATGTACACATTTGTTGTGAGTGTTTGCCCACTTGAACCCACATAACTCTGATTTTGGGGTTATTTGTGCATTATATTCCCCCTTCTTGCACTAGCTCACCATGCAATCTTCTCTTTTTGAACCCGGATACCTGGTCATTTTCACACGTTTCACACGTGGGGAATGGCCCATGTCTTTGATGGGAAGTTGTACTTTACAAGAGACCACATGCAAGGCAATTTCATTCCCAAGAATTTGAAGTTGCCCGAGCCCAAACCAGCCCCTAAACCTCGGGCAAAGGCATCTTCAACGGCATCTTCAAGTGGCTAACATGTGCAATTGTTCCGCATGGTGTATCATCGCAAGAAGGGTTTCCAAGCGGAACATTTGTAGGCTTCTCATGCTTCATTGCTTGTGAGAACATGGGTGTGAACCTGAATTTCCATGTTTCAATCGCTTTCTTGTGTTTGCATGCCTTTGGGAACATGGGTGGAGGTTGAGGTGCACTCATACTATGCGCTCATTTACGTGTGTGTCGGTAGTTGTATATGTCGCGCGCAAGCTACGCCCGTGTCCAAGCTACAGTAGGCGTAGGGACCGTATTAATTTGGTACTTTGGCGTAGCTTAGACAAGGGGGGGGGTAAGGGCAACAATTCAGGCATGCAGGACTAAATTATCCCCCCGCCCCTTGCAGCCCCCCCCCCTTTGGAGGGGAACGGTCACTTGGCCCAAAAAGCATAGAAAATACTAGGCGCCGAAGGTGCCAAACCGTCACTCCGTGACCGTCCCCCCCCCACCCCCCACCCTTGGGGGGAACCGTCACGACATTGGTGGGGCGATTACAAGGGGGGGTAGATGTGTATTATGTGAGAATACGTGCTTGCCTGTCCTTTGGTGTTCATTTGTCGGGTATTTCACTGTGAGAAGGGAAAGGGCATGCATCCCCCAACGCACAAAGTCCTGCAGTGTGGGGCTGCTCATAGCCCTGCGCAAGAACCGCCCCTTGGTTCATTGGCACTCTCTGGCTTGAAAACACTGTCCAAGAACCAGCTGCTGGTCACACGGCAAAACATTGCTGGTTCCTGGGGGGAGAGAGCGTGGGAGCCAAAGACATTGGAGCAGGCAGCCGGCGGTGAGAGGCTTTGCTGAGGGTCAAGTGGTGATGGGTGTCCAGCAGAGGGCTGGTGCCAAGCGGGTGAGAGTGCTGCGGAAGGTATACACTATGTGGCAGAGCGTTGCCTAGTAGATGGCGGGTAGCGGTCAATGGCCAAATTGGAGAGCGCAGACTAAGAAGGGGTTTGCAGACAGTCTTGCACCCCCTGACGTGGTCCGGAGGAAAAGTAGAGGAGGCACAAGGCACAGACACAAGGCGCTAGTTTGAATCCCAGCGCGCGTAGGAGCCACGTCTACTTTTTCGGCGGAGGGAGGTATTGCGCCCGGAGGGGCACAGCGTGTTAGCTGCCATGGTCTTAGGCATGGTGCGCCGCCGGAGGCGTGTGGGCCACGGACCCGGTGCCTTCCGAAACTGAGACCGAAACTGACCCCCCCCCCCCCGGGGGAGGACTCCTGCAGCAGCACCAAAAAACCGGGACCCCTGTACACCATGCATGGAGTCACCCACACCCGCCGCCTGTGGACTGCGGTCAGGCAGGATCTGGCCACCCACGCTAGGGTGCACTTCCATCTCACAAGGCGGGCAAGCCGGCTCACCCACTGGCTGAAAAAGATATTGCACGCCTGGCACACCACCATGCTCGCCCTCCGTTTATGGTTTCGGCACTCTATGGCCCGGGCGTCCGTGGCCGTGAAGACGCAACTGGCACACCCCCTCTTGCAGCTCCACTCCTATGCCCACTTGTACCTCCCCATGCTCTTCCTCCATGGGCAAATGTTCGATGTCTATGCCAGGCAGGTGCGGACCATCCGTGGGGCCACGCTGCACCATGCAGCGATGGCCCACTAGAAATACCTCAACTGGGCAACCATGGTAACACACTACATGCGCGTGCACAATCAGTGGCTGCGCATGGCTTGCCAAGGAGTGGAAGAGGCGTATCTAGCTTCTTTCCGCAAAGTCTCTCGAAAGTTCTGGGGGACTGACCGCACAATGCGGGACTGGTGCCACCGGAGCTACATGGAGGCAGGAAGCGCGAAACAGTCCCTCCTCTTTCGCTCAGTTTCTGCGAGCGTCGGACACCACTTGGAGAACTAGGTAGTGCAATTGGAGACACTCTCAAACCACTAGTTTACAAATGCTTGGCCTCAGAAGGAACGCCACCTAGCCATGGAATCTGACATCGTCTGCCACCTCCTCCTCAAACGAAAACGAGTCCCATCGCCTGGGAGCATGCGTGGCAAACAACTCTGCACGAGTCCCCAGGGGGACACCTGAGCAGTACAACTCACGGGGTCCCCGGTACGACCTACTCTGCGCTTCACTGATGGCATCCAACCTACGGGGTCTCCCATCCAATGGGATGATGCTGGACTGGATGGCTAAGCCGATACTATCGCCTGAGGATGTGTGTTTTTCGGCGCTCCTCCCAGGAACCACGCCCTGGCCTATCCCCTCCACGACAACGTCCCTAGCAACAACCTCTCTGATCTTGAATGGTGGGCTTGAAAAAGCCACGGCAGCCTACACCACTGCATGACGTGTGCAGTAGCTACGAATCCCCCCCCCCCCTCCCCCCCCCATATCGTTCCCTGCGTGGAGACATGCCTTGCCCGCATCAAGCTGTAGGTTACCCAATTTATGCTGTACATACTCACTGGGCCTGAATGCCCACACACACCGGAGGCTAGATGGCTTGAACTCAGTCTGGTGTCGGCAAAAGAAAAAAGAAACTGAAACCGAAACTGAAACCAAAACCCCCCGCCACCGGGATTGTAAATGTAGGGTTTAGCTTTGTAGCCGGTTGTTATTAGATGCTTGCTACTACTTCTTTGATGGTTCATTTAGAGGATAATGCATGTAGGTGGTCGGGCAAACATACCAACAAACATCCCCAAGACTTACCAACAAACATCCGGACACCACTAGCAAACTTCCAAACATCACTGGTAATTACCACCAAAACTCAAGACACCACCAACAATTTCCGGCAAACATCCAATTACTACCAGGAATTACCAGCATACAAATGGACACCACTAAGAATTACCAAGAAGCATCCATACACCACCAAGTACCGGCAGGGATCAGTGCACCGCCAAACATGCATGTGGAATGCACGAGGAAGTGCTTGAAAGCATCCAAAAGGCACCACGTATTACCATGAAATTATCAAAAAAGGTTCATGCAACACTTCCAGTATACGCACCGCGCGCGCATCACATATGCACCGCGTCCACGGGGGGGGGGGGGTGGCCGGGCCCGGTCCTTGTATGCGACCCCCCCCCCCCCAGCCCCCCCCCCCCCCCCGGGTTTTGAAAGATAGTGGTGGTCGGCCACCAACAAGTGTCTCGAGAGAAAACTGTCTGGCGCCGAAGGCGCCAAATTTATTTTTCATACTATGTGTTTATACTCAAAATACTCAAAATTTTGTCGAGAAATCATATTTGTGTTAAAGCAACAAGAAAAAATTTTGACCTGAAGGAGGGCTACACGAGGGCTGCAGGACCTAACAGCAACAACAACCCTAGCCCTAACCCTAATCAAGACTGAATATTGGGACCGAGCTGGTGGGGGAGGGAACATTAGCTATGACTGCTGAAGGACATCAAGAATGATTCACACATTGATGGCTCTTAACAAAGTGAAATCAGCTTGCAAGTCAACCCCATCACCACGAGGCCCACTTTCAAGGCTTTTGTTGGACTTCTGAGGGGCCAAAATGCCCCAAAATGGGCTCAAAATGGGCTCATTTCACCCGTTTGTGCACCCCAAATGGTCTAGGATGATTTTTGGAAAAACGCGTTTTTGACCCATTCTTGACCCATTTCTGGTCCCAAAACAGCCTTTTTTCAAGGCATTTTGGTATTTTCGGAGGACCAAAATGGGCCACCACAAGCTCAAAATGGTCCAAAAACACTTGTTTTAGCGTCGCACATGGTCTAGGATCATTTTTGAGAAAAGTCATCTTTTTGCCCATACTGGACCCCGTTGACCCATTTGGGCACCCACCTGTTTGGGCTTGAGCTTGCAGCTTGCCGCAGCCTAGTGGGCCTAAGTACGAGGGTGTAGGCGTCCGTTTGGGCAATTCTAAGGGGTGGAAACCACAAAAAGTGGGGGGTTGCGGGTGGAGTAGGTGCCCTCGGAATCACATTTTGAGCCATGTAGCCAAAGATATGGCCTATTCTTGGTTTGTGGTTGTCGGCATTTGGAGCTTCTGGGGGCCTTTTTGGGCCGTTTCCGGGACATGTCATGGAGTTAGAGGGCGGCAAAGAGCTCGTTGACACAGGGAAGTCAAGCCGCACGTGCAGAGTAGCCACCGTTTCCCTTCGTTTGGCCGTTTTGAATGTGTTCTAGGGCTTTTTAAGCCCAAAAATGGCTGTTTTTGGCCCTAAAGTGCAGTTTTTGAAAGTGAGGTCCGCCACTTGCAAATCCCGTTCCCGGCCGCCACCGTTGAGTTTCTTGCTCAAACTTTGTGTGATTGTACTTCACACCCATAGGTATCATCCACCAAAATTTCACCCGAATCTGAACCCCCACGACGGAGGTCTGGTTTTTACCCATTTCGCGCGTGCTGCTGCTTGCTGCTTGCTGCTGCTGCTTGCTGCTGCTAAACCTGGTAGGTCCACCCAAGACACTAAAAAGGGTTATAAAACCAAGATTAGTTCCACCAGCTCGGTGACCCTAGCCCTAATCAAGACTGAATATTGGGACCGAGCTGGTGGGGGAGGGAACATCAACTATGACTGGTGAGGGACATCAAGAATGATTCACACATTGATGGCTCTTGACAAAGTCTTGCAAGTGAACCCCATCACCAGCAGGCCCACTTTCAAGGCTTTTTGGACTTTTGAGGGGCCAAAATGCCCCAAAATGGGCTCAAAATGGGCTCATTTCACCCGTTTGTGCACCCCAAATGGTCTAGGATGAGGTTTGGAAAAACGCGTTTTTGACCCATTTTTGACCGATTTTTGGTCCCAAAACAGCCCATTTTCAAGGCATTTTGGGATTCTCGGAGGACCAAAATGGGCCACCACAAGCTCAAAACGGTCCAAAAACACTTGTTTTAGCGTCGCACATGGTCTAGGATCATTTTTTAGAAAAGTCATCTTTTTGCCCCTACTGGACCCTGTTGACCCATTTGGGCACCCACCTGTTTGGGCTTGAGCTTGCAGCTTGCTGCAGCCTAGTGGGCCTAGGTATTGGGGTCTAGGCGTCCGTTGGGGCAATTCTGAGGGGTGGAAACCACAAAAAGTGGGGGGTTGCGGGTGGAGTAGGTGCCCTCGGAATCGCATTTTGAGCCATGTAGCCAAAGATATGGCCTATTCTTGGTTTGTGGCTGTCGGCATTTGGAGCTTCTGGGGGCCTTTTTGGGCCGTGTCCGGGACATATCATGGAGTTAGAGGGCCGCAAAGAGCTCGTGGATACGGGGAAGTCAAGACGCACATGGAGTGTACCCACCGTTTCCCTTCGTTTGGCCGTTTTGAGTAGGTTCCAGGGCTTTTTTGGCCCAAAAATGGCTGTTTTTGGCCCTAAACTGCAGTTTTTGAAACTGAGGTCTGCCACTTGCGAATCCCGTTCCCGGCCGCCACCGTTGAGTTTCTGGCTCAAACTTCGTGTGATTGTACTTCACACCCATAGGTATCATGCACCAAAATTTCACCCGAATCTGAAGCACCACGACGGAGTTCTGATTTTTACCCATTTCGCGCGTGCTGCTTGCTTGCTTGCTGCTGCTGCTTGCTTGCTGCTGCTGCTAAACCTGGTAGGTCCACCCTAGACACTAAAAAGGGTTATAAAACCAAGACTGGTTCCACCAGCTCGGTGACCATCACCTAAATCAAGACTGAATATTGGGACCGAGCTGGTGGGGGAGGGAACATTAGCTATGACTGGTGAGGGGCATCAAGAATGATTCACACATTGATGGCTCTTGACAAAGTGAAATCAGCTTGCAAGTGAACCCCATCACCACGAGGCCCACTTTCAAGGCTTTTTGGACTTTTGAGGGGCCAAAATGCCCCAAAATGGGCTCAAAATGGGCTCATTTCACTTGTTTGTGCACCCCAAATGATCTAGGATGAGGTCTGGAAAATGCGTTTTTGACCCATTTTTGACCCATTTTTGGTCCCAAAGCAGCCCATTTTCAAGGCATTTTGGGATTCTCGGAGGACCAAAATGGGCCACCACAAGCTCAAAACGGTCCAAAAACACTTGTTTTAGCGTCGCACATGGTCTAGGATCATTTTTGAGAAAAGTCATCTTTTTGCCCCTACTGGACCCTGTTGATTCATTTGGGCACCCACCTGTTTGGGCTTGAGCTTGCAGCTTGCCGCAGCCTAGTGGGCCTAGGTATTGGGGTCTTGGCGTCCGTTTGGGCAATTTTGAGGGGTGGAAACCACAAAAAGTTGGGGGTTGCGGGTGGAGTAGGTGCCCTCGGAATCACATTTTGAGCCATGTAGCCAAAGATATGGCCTATTCTTGGTTTGTGGCCGTCGGCATTTGGAGCTTCTGGGGGCCTTTTTGGGCCGTTTCCGGGACATATCATGGAGTTAGAGGGCCGCAAAGAGCTCGTTGACACGGGGAAGTCAAGCCGCACGTGGAGTGTACCCACCGTTTCCCTTCGTTTGGCCATTTTGAATGTGTTCTAGGGCTTTTTTGGCCCAAAAAAGGCTGTTTTTGGCCCGAAACTGCAGTTTTTGAAACTGAGGTACGCCACTTGCGAATCCCGTTCCCGGCCGCCACCGTTGAGTTTCTTGCTCAAACTTTGTGTGATTGTACTTCACACCCATAGGTATCATCCACCAAAATTTCAACCAAATCCAAAGCACCACGGCGGAGTTCTGATTTTTACCCATTTCGCGCGTGCTGCTTGCTTGCTTGCTTGCTTGCTGCTGCTTGCTTGCTGCTGCTGCTGCTAAACCTGGTAGGTCCACCCTAGACACTAAAAAGGGTTATAAAACCAAGACTGGTTCCACCAGCTCGGTGACCCTAACCCTAACCCTAATCAAGACTGAATATTGGGACCGAGCGGGTGGGGGAGGGAACATTAGCTATGACTGGTGAAGGACATCAAGAATGATTCACACATTGATGGCTCTTAACAAAGTGAAATCAGCTTGCAAGTCAACCCCATCACCACGAGGCCCACTTTCAAGGCTTTTGTTGGACTTCTGAGGGGCCAAAATGCCCCAAAATGGGCTCAAAATGGGCTCATTTCACCCGTTTGTGCACCCCAAATGGTCTAGGATGATTTTTGGAAAAACGCGTTTTTGACCCATTCTTGACCCA
Organism: Eutreptiella sp. 'Long Island Sound 2002'; assembly: GCA_964036045.1. NCBI lineage: Eukaryota > Euglenozoa > Euglenophyceae > Eutreptiales > Eutreptiaceae > Eutreptiella > Eutreptiella sp. 'Long Island Sound 2002'. The sequence continues at coordinate 6,310,332 of OZ038382.1, read as the reverse complement.
TTTCTGGTCCCAAAACAGCCTTTTTTCAAGGCATTTTGGTATTTTCGGAGGACCAAAATGGGCCACCACAAGCTCAAAATGGTCCAAAAACACTTGTTTTAGCGTCGCACATGGTCTAGGATCATTTTTGAGAAAAGTCATCTTTTTGCCCCTACTGGACCCTAATGACCCATTTGGGCACCCACCTGTTTGGGCTTGAGCTTGCAGCTTGCCGCAGCCTAGTGGGCCTAAGTACGAGGGTGTAGGCGTCCGTTTGGGCAATTCTAAGGGGTGGAAACCACAAAAAGTGGGGGGTTGCGGGTGGAGTAGGTGCCCTCGGAATCGCATTTTGAGCCATGTAGCCAAAGATATGGCCTATTCTTGGTTTGTGGCTGTCGGCATTTGAAGCTTCTGGGGGCCTTTTTGGGCCGTTTCCGGGACATGTCATGGAGTTAGAGGGCGGCAAAGAGCTCGTTGACACAGGGAAGTCAAGCCGCACGTGCAGAGTAGCCACCGTTTCCTTTCGTTTGGCCGTTTTGAATGTGTTCTAGGGCTTTTAAGCCCAAAAATGGCTGTTTTTGGCCCTAAAGTGCAGTTTTTGAAAGTGAGGTCCGCCACTTGCAAATCCCGTTCCCGGCCGCCACCGTTGAGTTTCTTGCTCAAACTTTGTGTGATTGTACTTCACACCCATAGGTATCATCCACCAAAATTTCACCCGAATCTGAACCCCCACGACGGAGTTCTGATTTTTACCCATTTCGCGCGTGCTGCTGCTTGCTGCTTGCTGCTGCTGCTTGCTGCTACTTGCTGCTGCTGCTGCTAAAACTGGTAGGTCCACCCTAGACACTAAAAAGGGTTTTAAAACCAAGACTGGTTCCACCAGCTCGGTGACCCTAGCCCTAACCCTAACCCTAACGCTAGGGCTAACCTTAACCCTAACCTTAACCCTAATCAAGACTGAATATTGGGACCGAGCTGGTGGGGGAGGGAACATTAGATATGAATGGTGAGGGACATCAAGAATGATTCACACATTGATGGCTCTTGACAAAGTGAAATGCACCTGAACCCCATCACCACGAGGCCCACTTTCAAGGCTTTTTGGACTTCTCAGGGGCCAAAATGCCCCAAAATGGGCTCAAAATGGGCTCATTTCACCCTTTTGTGCACCCCAAATGGTCTACAATGAGTTTTGGAAAAATGTGTTTTTGACCCATTTTTGACCCATTTTTGGTCCCAAAGCAGCCCATTTTCAAGGCATTTTGGGATTCTCGGAGGACCCAAATGGGCCACCACAAGCTCAAAACAGTCCAAAAACACTTGTTTTAGCGTCGCACATGGTCTAGGATCATTTTTGCGGAAAGTCATATTTTTACCCCTTTCGGACCCTGTTGACCCATTTGGGTACCCACCTGTTTGGGCTTGAGCTTGCAGCTTGCCACAGCCTAGTGGGCCTAGTTATTGGGGTCTAGGCGTCCGTTTGGGCAATTCTGAGGGGTGGAAACCACAAAACGTGGGGGGTTGCGGGTGGAGTAGGTGCCCTCGGAATCGCATTTTGAGCCATGTAGCCAAAGATGTGGCCTATTCTTGGTTTGTGGCTGTCGGCAGTTGGAGCTTCTGGGGGCCTTTTTGGGCCGCTTCCGCGGCATATCATGGAGTTAGAGGGCCGCAAAGAGCTCGTTGACACGGGGAAGTCAAGCGGCACGTGGAGTGTACCCACCGTTTCCCTTCGTTTGGCCGTTTTGAATGTGTTCCAGGGCATTTTTGGCCCAAAAATGGCTGTTTTTGGCCCTAACCTGCAGTTTCTGAAACTGAGGTCCGCCACTTGCGAATCCCGTTCCCGGCCGCCACCGTTGAGTTTCTTGCTCAAACTTTGTGTGATTGTACTTCACACCCATAGGTATCATCCACCAAAATTTCCCCCGAATCTGAAGCACCACGACGGAAATCTGATTTTTACCCATTTCGCGCGTGCTGCTGCTTGCTGCTTGCTGCTGCTGCTTGCTGCTTGCTGCTGCTGCTGCTAAACCTGGTAGGTCCACCCTAGACACTAAAAAGGGTTATAAAACCAAGACTGGTTCCACCAGCTCGGTGACCCTAACCCTAGCGGAGTCCCCCCCGGCGAATCCGAGGTTCTTCCTCGAAGGGGCCCACGAGCCCAGGGGACGCCACCGGGTCTTATCGGCCAAGCCGGACGGAGCTCCCACCGGCGACCCCCCCCGCGCATGGGTGGGTGCACACAACAACCGCCAGCCCCCCCCCCCCCCCCCCAGCTTCCCCAAAAAAAGGGACTCCGGCGCGGAGGGTTGGGGATATAGTCCCATGCCGCGCGGCCATGAATCGACATGGCCCTACACCGGGCGATACACGCCCTCCCCCCCCCCTCGCTCAAGAGGGGCCCCCGTCGTCCCCCGGGCAGGGAGCAACCCCCCCCCCCCCTCAAGGAACGGCCGCCCTCGGGAGCCCTCGCCCAGCCCCCGGGGGCCTCTCGGGGTTCGCCCCCGAGCCCGCCCGGCCCTTCCACGCCCCCCCTCACCAGCCGCAGCCCAGAGGCCCGCCCGGTCTCCCCCGCGCCGGCCCACAACCACCAGGGACCCGGGCCCCGGAGCCCCGGTGCCCAGCCCCGCCCGCCCCCCCGGTATCCCTCCGGCGGGGCCTGTCCCGGTCCGGTTCGGCCGCGAGGGGACGGCGTGGCGCTCCCCCCCGCCTCCACCAGGATTCGCCCCCGTGGATGATGCTCGGCGGGACTCGTCCCCGCCGAGCGGGGTGCGGGCCCCACCGCTGACCGCGGCCCCGCCGACACCTCGAGCGCCCCGGGCTCCCCGGCCGACTTTGGCCAGCCCCGGCCGCTCCTCCGCCCGGTTGGCCGCACGGTGACGCTCTGCGGCTGAGCTCACCGCACCCCCGCCCCCCTCGCGCGCGCACCCACCCACCAGCCCACAGCCACCCCCCCCCCCCCCCAACGTGCACGCCGTGCCCCCACCGCCCCCCCACTCTCCCGCCCCTCCTCTCTCAGGTAGCGAAGCCCCCGAGGTGGGCTGCCGCAGCCGCCGACGGACGGCCGCCTTACGAACAAGGGGACCCCCCGCACGCGGTGGGGGTCCAGGCCTTGCACCCCTTCCCCCTGCCACACGCATCATGGCGTTGCGTGTGTCATACCTCCCTCCCTATGCACCATGTGTCATGGCCGCGAGTGGCCTTTGCCTCCCCTCCCCCACACCGAAACCGCACGGGGGGGGGGGGCGAAGGCCCCTGGGTGGGGCCCCCAGAACCCCTGCAGCTGCGCCACCCGACTGGAGGGTGGTGGGGCCCGCCGGTGCGCGGTACGAGCCCCCGCCACCCTCCATCCACCTGCCGCGACCCCCTGACCCCCCCCCTGTCCCCCCCCCGTCCCCCACCCCGGCTGGGGCGGCGCGGCCCGCGCGTGCGGTACGAGCCCGCGCCGCCCCTTGATGCATTTGACGGGCAGAGCGGGCCGCCAGGAGAGCGGAGGCGCCCCGCACTGCCCCGAGCGCCCCCCCCCCCCACGACAGCTCGCGCTAAAGGCCAACCGGCGCCTGGCGGGCTGTTGTGCAGGGGGGGCGAGGCGACTGGGCGCTTCGTACCCGCCCCCAACGGGGGTCTGTACCTACGGCACCGGGCACAGACACCCGTTGGGAGGTAGCCACACCACCACCCACCACAGCACCACGGCCACGGGAGGAGGGGAATAGCCCCGGGCAACGGCCTCCCCCAGGCCGAGGGAAGGTGCCGACCGCCAGGTTCATCCTGGCCCCCCATTTCCTCTTCGTTGTCATCCCCCTTGGCCGTCCCGGCCCACAGTCCCCGCGGCGGGTAAGTTCCTGGGGTAGAACCCTAAGAACTTCGGTGACGGAAACACAGGTCGTGGTTTCGCACCCGGCCGACGCGGGGAGCCTCCGCCCCCACGGGACCCCAGGGCACCCCGGCCATCCCAGCCGGGGATAACCCGCCGCCAGCGCCCCAGCCCCCATCCCCAGGCTTTCCGGCCTCAGTTCCTCTGCGTCTTCCTCGCCACATCCTCGTAGGGAAAGGCTAGGTAGCAGGCCACACCCCCACACCACCCCACGGCACGCCCCCCACGCACCCCACACCGCCCCCGGCCGCCCACCAGGGGCCCGACTCTGGACCGTTGTCTGTCGAGCAGGGCCCCACACCCCCCGCCGCCCTCACGCCACCCCTTCCTCTACCTCACACGACAGCCCCACGCCGCTGCGCCCCTGCGCAGCCCCACACTGCTGCGCCCCTGCGTGGCCCCGCGCTGCTGCGCCCCTTCGCATCCCCACGCTGCTGCACCCCTGCGCAGCCCCACGCTGCAGCGCCCCCGCGCGGCCCCGCGCTGCTGCGCCCCTGCACAGCCCTCGCTGCTGCGCCCATGCGCGGCCCCACGCCACTGCGCCCCCGCGCAGCCCACACTGCCGCGCCCCTGCGCAGCCCCACGCTACGCCCCTAGGCAGCCACATACAACACCTTTGCGCAGCCCCACGCTGCTGCGCCCCTGTGCAGCCCCACACTGCGCCCCTCCACGGCCCCACGCTGCCCCCCGGGGCTGCTCCGCGCTGCGCCCCTGCGCAGCCCCACGCTGCTGCACCCCTGCGCAGCCCCACGCTGCGCCCCTGCGCAGCGCCGCACTGCGCCCCTGTACAGCGACACGCTGCGCCCAAGCGCACCCCCATGTCGCTGCGCCCCTACACAGCCCCTCCACCACTGCGCCGCCCCACACAGCAGCTCTGCGCAGCCCCACGCTGCTGCACCCCTGCGCAGCTCCGCGCCGCGCCCATACACGGCCCCATGATGTGCCCCTGCGCAGCCTCCCACCACTGCGCCGCCGCTCGCTTCGCCCCTGCGCAGCCCCACGCTGCTGCGCCCCTGCGCAGCCCAACGCTGCGCCCCTCCACGGCCCCACGCTGCCCCCCGGGGCTGCTCCGCGCTGCGCCCCTGCGCAGCCCCACGCAGCTGCGCCCCTGCGCAGCCCCACGCTGCGCCCCTGCGCAGCCCCGCACTGCGCCCCTGTACAGCCACACGCTGCGCCCCAGCGCACCCCCATGTCGCCGCGCCCCTACACAGCCCCCCCACCACTGCGCCGCCCCACACAGCTGCTCTGCGCAGCCCCACGCTGCTACGCCCCTGCGCAGCCCCACGCTGCTGCGCCCCTGCGCAGCCCCACGCTGCGCCCCTGCACAGCCCCATACTACACCTTTGCGCAACGCACAACCCAACCGCAGCCCCACGCTACGCCCCTGCGCAGCCCCGCGCTGATGCGCCCCTACGCAGCACCACGCTGCACTCCAGCGCAGCCCCACGCTGCACTCCAGCGCAGCACCACGCTGCACTCCAGCGCAGCCCCACGCTGCACTCCAGCGCAGCCCCACGCTGCTGCGCCCCTGCGCAGCCCCAGGTTGCTGCACCCATGCTGCTATGCCCCTGCACAGCCCCACGCTGCTGCGCCCCTGCACAGCCCCACGCTGCTGCGCCCCTGCGCAGCCCTGGCTGCCGCGCCCCCGCGCAGCCCCACGCTACTGCGCCCCTGCCCAGCCCCGGGCTGCTGCTCCCCTGCGCGGCCCCACGCCGTTGCACCCCTGCGCAACCCCGCGCTGCGCCCCTGCGCAGCCCCGCGCGCTTTGCCCCTGCGCGGCCCCACGCTGCGCCCCTGCGCAACCCCGCGCTGCGCCCCTGCGCAGCCCCGCAGTGCTACGCCCCTGCGCCGCCCCAAACCATTGCGCCCCTACGCAGCCCCAGGTTGCTGCACCCATGCTGCTATGCCCCTGCACAGCCCCACGCTGCTGCGCCCCTGCACAGCCCCACGCTGCTGCGCCCCTGCGCAGCCCTGGCTGCCGCGCCCCCGCGCAGCCCCACGCTACTGCGCCCCTGCCCAGCCCCGGGCTGCTGCTCCCCTGCGCGTCCCCACGCCGTTGCACCCCTGCGCAACCCCGCGCTGCGCCCCTGCGTAGCCCCGCGCTTTGCCCCTGCGCGGCCCCACGCTGCGCCCCTGCGCAACCCCGCGCTGCGCCCCTGCGCAGCCCCGCAGTGCTACGCCCCTGCGCCGCCCCAAACCATTGCGCCCCTACGCAGCCCCACGCTGCGCCCCTACGCAGACCCACGCTGCGGCGCCCTTGCACGGCCCCATGCCGCACCCCGGCGCAGCCCCACGCTGCTACGCCCTTGCGCAGCCCCACGCTGCTGCGCCCCTGCGCGGCCCCGCGCCGCGCCCCTGCACGGCCCCATGCCGCGCCCATACGCGGCCCCACGCTGCACTCCTGCGCGGCCCCACGCTGCGCCCCTGCCCAGCCCCGCGCTGCGCCCCTGCACGGCCCCACGCGGCTGCTACCCTGCGCGGCCCCACGCTGCTGCGCCCCTGCGCAGCCCCGCGCTTCGCATCTGCGCAGCCTCACGCTGCGCCCCTGCGCAGCCCCGCACTACGCCCCTGCGCAGCCCCGCACTGCTGCGCCCCTGCGCCGCACCACGCTGCGCCCCTACGCAGCCCCACGCTGCGCCCCTGCGCGGCCCCACGCTGCTGCGCCCCTTCACGGCCCCATACCACGCCCCGGCGCAGCCCCACGCCGCTGCGCCCCTGCGCAGCCCCACGCTGCTGCGCCCCTGCACGGCCCCTTGCCGCGCCCCCGCGCAGCCCCAGGCTGCTGCGCCCCAGCGCGGCCCCGCGCCGCGCCCCTTCACGGCCCCATGCCACGCCCATACGCGGCCCCACGCTACACTCCTGCGCGGCCCAACGCCGCGCTCCGGCCCAGCCCCGCGCTGCGCCCCTGCGCAGCCCTGCGCTGCTGCTCCCCTGCGTGGCCCCACGCTGCTGCGCCCCTGCACAGCCCCACACTGCTGCGCCCCGGCGCCGCTCCACACTGCTGCGCCCCTGCGCCGCACCACGCTGCGCCCCTGCGCAGCCCCACGCTACGCCCCTACACAGCCCCACGCTGCTGCACCCCTCCACGACCCCATGCCACGCCCATGCGCGGCCCCGCGCTGCGCCCCTGCCCGGCCCCACGCTGCTGCGCCCCTGCGCAGCCCCACACTGCTGCGCCCCTGCGCCGCACCACGCTGCGCCCCTGCGCAGCCCCAAACCGTTGCGCCCGTACTCAGCCCCACGCTACGTCCCAGCGCAGCCCCACGCTGCTGCGCCCCTTCGCGGCCCCATAACGCGCCCCGGCGCAGCCCCACGCTGCTGCGCCCCTGCGCAGCCCCACGCTGCGCCCCTGCGCAGCCCCACGCTGCTGCGCCCCTGCACGGCCCCTTGCCGCGCCCCCGCGCAGCCCCTTGCCGCGCCCCCGCGCAGCCCCACGCTGCGCCCCTGCGCAGCCCAACGCTGCCGCGCCCCTACGCAGCCCCCCGCTGCGCCCCATTCGCGGCCCCACGCTACGCCCCGGCGCAGCCCCGCGCTGCTACGCCCCTGCGCAGCCCCACGCTGCTGCGCCCCTGCGCGGCCCCGCGCCGCGCCCCTTCACGGCCCCATGCCACGCCCATACGCGGCCCCACGCTGCGCCCCTACGCAGCCCCACGCTGCGCCCCTGCTCAGCCCCACGCTATTGCGCCCCTGCACGGCCCCATGCCGCGCCCATGCGCGGCCCCGCGCTGCGCCCCTGCGCAGCCCCGCGCCGCGCCCTTGCGCGGCCCCATGCCGCGCCCATACGCGGCCCCACGCCGCGCTCCTCCGCGGCCCCACGCTGCACCCCTGCGCGGCCCCATGCCGCGCCCATACGCGGCCCCACGCCGCGCTCCTCCGCGGCCCCACGCCGCACCCCTGCGCGGCCGCACGCTGCACCCCTGCGCGGCCCCACACTGCTGCGCCCCTGCGCCGCCCCACACGGCTGCGCCCCTGCACCGCACCACGCTGCGCCCTTGCGCAGCCCGGGCAGGGAGCAACCCCCCCCCCCCCCCTCAAGGAACGGCCGCCCTCGGGAGCCCTCGCCCAGCCCCGGGGGCCTATCGGGGTTCGCCCCCGAGCCCGCCCGGCCCTTCCGCGCCCCCCCTCACCAGCCGCAGCCCAGAGGCCCGCCCGGTCTCCCCCGCGCCGGCCCACAACCACCAGGGACCCGGGCCCCGGAGCCCCGGTGCCCAGCCCCGCCCGCCCCCAGGGTATCCCTCCGGCGGGGCCCGTCCCGGTCCGGTTCGGCCGCGAGGGGACGGCGTGGCGCTCCCCCCCGCCTCCACCAGGATTCGCCCCCGTGGATGATGCTCGGCGGGATTCGTCCCCGCCGAGCGGGGTGCGGGCCCCACCGCTGACCGCGGCCCCCCCGACACCTCGAGCGCCCCGGGCTCCCCGGCCGACTTTGGCCAGCCCCGGCCGCTCCTCCGCCCGGTCAGCCGCACGGTGACGCTCAGCAGCTGAGCTCACCGCACCCCCGTCCCCCTCGCGCGCGCACCCACACACCAGCCCACAGCCACCCCCCCCCCCCCCCCCCCCCCCAACGTGCACGCCGTGACCCCACCGCCCCTACGCAGCCCCACGCTGCGCCCCTGCGCAGCCCCGCGCCGCGCCCCTGCGCGGCCCCACACTGCTGCGCCCCTGCGCCGCCAGGCACGGCTGCGCCCCTGCACCGCACCACGCTGCGCCCCTGCGCAGCCCCTACGCAGCCCCACGCTGCGCCCCTGCGCGGCCCCACGCTGCTGCGCCCCTGCGCGGCTACACGCTGCGCCCTTGCCGCTGGTCCCGCAGCCCACAGAGGGGCCCTCATCGGGCGCGCCGGCGCCCTTGCACACGCGCCCCCCGCAGCCAGGCCTGCGTGGCGCGCGTGCCCCCGGCGCGCCCGCCGACGCCATGGAGTGGGGCTCTCAGGGCCGCCGCCAACCACCAGCCGGTCCGCCCGCGCCGCCCCGCGGCCGCCACGGGCCCCGCACCCGCATGGCGCCGCCTCCGCCTCGGCCGCCCGCCGGTACCCACGCGCCCGGCCCAGGCCTCGGCCCCCAGGCCACGCTTCCAGCTTGCCGCTGGTCCCGCGGCCCGCAGTGGGGCCCGCATCGGGTGCGCCGACGCCCTTGCACACGCGCCCCCCGCGGCCAGGCCTGCGCGGCGCGCGTGCCCCCGGCGCGCCCGCCGACCCCATGGAGTGGGGCTCTCAGGGCCGCCGCCGACCACCAGCCGGTCCGCCCACACCGCCCCGCGACCGCCACGGGCCCCGCACCCGCATGGCGCCGCCTCCGCCTCGGCCGCCCGCCGCTACCCACGCGCCCGGCCCAGGCCTGAACCCCCCCGCCGGCCGTGCCGCGCGGCCTCCCGCACACGGGACACAGGGACGGGCACCAGGGGATAGACCATACATAGTCCCCGCCCCCTCCACCCCCCTTACTCCACCTCCGCACAGGACGTAGCCCCCTCCCCTGTCGCGGGGGAGTGGCGGCTGGAAGCAAGGGGAACCGGGGGCCCCCGCAGGTCCCCGGACAGGTGGTCCCTCCATCCCGCCCCCCATCCCGCCTCCGTTTCGCACAGGTGCGCACGCCCTCCCCCCACGGCGGGGGAAGGAACCAGGGTCGCATGGGCAGGTGGTCCCTCTCACAGCGACGCGCGCCCCCTCCCCCCCCAGACGGAAGCGGAACCCCCCCCCCCCCTCGGTCGTTGTCGGCACACGCCCGGCCAGCGTGACGCCGGCCGACTGCTCCCTTGCGCCCTGCTCAGGGAGAGCGTGTCTGGCAATTTCTCCCGCCGGCACGTGCTGGGTGCCCTAACAACAACAACAACATCCTAACCCTAACCCCCCCCCCCCTCACCCCTGGCTGGACACCCCATGACCCCCGGCCAGACCCCCCCCCGACCCCCGGCAGGGAACACCCCCCCCCCCGACCCCCGGGAGGAACACCCCCCCCCCCGACCCCCGGCTGGACCCCCCCCAACTGCCCCCCCCCCCCCCCCCCCCCCCCCCCCCCCCCCCCCCGAGTTTTGAAAGATAGTTGGGGGGTGGGTCGCATCAGGACCGGTTGTGGTCACCCCCCCGTGACCGTGTCCGGTACTCCCTAAAGGTACAAATTTCATCAAGCACATGTCATGTCATGTCATGTCTTGTCATGTCATGTCATGTCATGTCATGTCATGTCATGTCATGTCATGTCATGTCATGTCATGTCATGTCATGTCATGTCATGTCATGTCATGTCATGTCATGTCATGTCATGTCATGTCATGTCATGTCATGTCATGTCATGTCATATCATGTCATGCCCCCAAACAGCCCAAGCAGCCTTTGCCCATAGCACCTCCACCTCAAGCTTATCATCACCATCCTCTGACTATGAGTCACGATCCGAGGAGGAGGGCATTGACAACACCTCAACATCAGAGTTATCATCAGAATGAGAATCAAAATTAATAGAGTTTGACAAACATGAAGTGGAAGCCTTCAAGGAATCTGAAGGGGATTCACAACGTTGTTCTGCAAAAATATGCAATGTCCTCCAACTCATGCAGTTTCGTCCCATGGGGAAAAATATGTAGCCCATGTGGCTTACAGAATCTTTGCCTCGGGGATACCCCTCCCAAGTGTCACGGATCCATTGAGCCATTTGTCGATGTGTGTGTGTGGGGTGTGTGTGGAACGGACTGTTTGTCATTCAGCAGTTCCGTTTCACACCATGCTTGGCTTTTGGTTTTGGGTGTTGGTGCCTTTGGGGCAATTGTAGGTGCTTGTTGCGGAGAAGGAGAATCGCATCAAATTCCGGCAATGCAACCCATACTGCTTGCAACCAACATAATATGGATGCTGTATGATGACGGCAACAAGGCACACAAAAGACGGAAGATAGAGCAGGACAGTGTGTCGTGAGGGAGAGGAGGAAAAAAGCACACAGTGGACAAAACTGGAGGGTGAAAGGATGAAGCACCTTGGAGGGTAGAATGACTCTATGGGTCTCAACATCACAGGAGAATACTTGAGCTTCACCAACAACATAAGGCCGTTAGGCGTGGCACTGCGTAGTGCATATGCAAGGGGTAGACCAAGTAGGTAGTGAACAGAGACAGTTCCCCAGGTAAAGCTGGAACACATGACAAATGTGGAACCCTCGTTTGTACTACATGCCCTACTTCTTGACCCAGGCTGTTGCCTGAGAGCTCACATTATACTCATCGAACTCGTTGAGCCTAAGGAAAAAAAATATGGATGCTGTATGGACCACAACCTTGTCCCCAATGCCCTAGTATTAAATGTGCAGGGACTCCGTCCAGAGGAAGAGGGACTGATGGCAGTTCCCACAGTGGGGCACCCTTGCTGCGAGAGTGGTGCCAAACGTGAGCATGTGTACACTTGTGTTTGGGTCAAGTCTAAGGAGTCAACGCTAACAAGGGCACCAGCAAAGAACAAGGTTGTCGTCTCGAGACACCCGGTCTAGGAAACGCCAGAGGCACCTCCCCCTGAGCCACAGCGTGGTCCAACTGACTGGCTCCTCTGAGAGAGTCCATGAAGACGCCGCTTTTATCCAACTCACGGGGTATCAGGGATCTCCACTGGTGACGCTCCCCCTCTGGGACAGCCCAGTCTGGCCCACATATTTTGAGTGGCGGTTGACCACGGCAGCACTCCCCGTGGAGGACACATCTGATGCCTGGATGTATGAGTCTTTGGATTCTACACTCTGAGCTGCTGACTTCTTTGACCCGAGGCCTATATGTTTTACGTAAGTTCCTATACTGTAGGTGATGACCTTCGTGGTCGTGGCAGGCCCCACCTCCCGCATGGAGTGTACAGTACACACAGACCTGGGACTCTCCCCTGTGGAGAAATGCGTGACCCGCATCACATCTAGTGGCCAAGCCACCTTTACTGTACATAATTTTCTACGCCTAGCCGCCTATGCACACTCTGCCTTGATGGCCGAACTCTTCAGTGTCAGAACTAAAAAAAAAAAAAACAAGAGAGCACAACACAACCACCCGTTACTAGAAGAAAAGTCAAAGTGACATTTTCCCTTGGGGGGAGGGGGCATTGCAAGGGTGGGGGGTGATTTCCAGAGAGGGGCGGGGGGTGCTAATGTAGGTCCGAATGTGCCAGACCTCGGCCACACAAAACGCAACAAGTGGGCGGCTGTGAGCGTCAGGGTGTCAGAGTGTCAGGGTGGCGTTGAGAGAGAGACCTGAGGGGACAGGCTCATGATGGCTTCAGCAGTCAGCATGGAAATGGGCACCCCCTACCACATCTGAAGGTGCCTTTCAAGTCCAAGCCAGCCAATCCAATTTTGTGCCCAGTCACGACTATGTACATAGATAGTGGAGCACCCCAACCAAGAAGGGGACACGTTGAGCCTGTGTAATTGAACAGCATATGAATGCACTGGCAGTATGAACCATATGGATGTACGACAGGCGGTGGTGGACGCCTGTACGTTTCAGCAAACCACCTTTATGGCCAGCCAATCCAGCTGCCAAAAGGGCTGGAAAGCAGGCTGCACAGTTCACTTCCGCCTCATCTTCCAATCCTCAGCCTGTCCTTGAATGGTCAACTGAACATGTCCAGGATTTCAAGGGTTGGACTCGCAAAAAGAAGGTTCATGCAGTGTCTGTTGACAGGGCACGTGCACAACGGTAACATCATGTTTCCATGGCATTGACCTTCTCACCGTTTCTCCCAGCGCCAGTGACACCTGAGTCCTCCCTCCCTCGGGGATAGGGGTGACCAACCTACCCTGCCCCTATGGGTAGCAGCAGCCTTTGAAGCGTGGGCCAGATTCCCACCACAAACCGCGAGGCACCCGCCCCAGGGACGGCTGCAGGCTGGAAGTGGAGCCAGCTGTTGGGCACCAAGTAGCATACGAAGGGGGAGAAGGAGATGCAGCCACTCAACCAGTACCATTCAACTATCCCATGGTGCCCAATGTGGTGGCCAAGTTGTATATGCCACCGCTGCAGGGGTTGTCCATGCCAGGCAGCAGAGAGACGCCCCTCTCCCCACAGTCTCCTTCGCTGGGGGCATTTTGAAAAATGGGGGAAGGGGGGCGGTTGTGGCCTAACCACTTTCCACAGTATCGGCTGTGGGGCAGCATCTCGGAGGTGCCTATTTGTCCATTTTGTGTGGTCACGTACACTCCAGCTGCTTCTCTGCCTGTTTGCCATGTACCTTGTATGTGTGTCTGTTGATGATGATGTTGTTGTTGTTGTTTGTTTGTTTGTTTGTTTTGTGTGTTGTTTGCATGCATGTGTGTTGTGTTGTGTGTGTGTGTGTGTGTGTGTGTGTGTGTCTGCACACATGTGTGCATTGACTGCGTGTGCACGAACACACACACATCAGTGTGTATCTGTTTGTGTTTGCGCGCCCACACTCAACCCCACAGCCAAGGCCTCTACCACTATGCGGTTTATCCAATTGCCACACTGCGCTGACCGCTCATCCACAGGAAGGTCCATGTGCGTTGCAGCCTGACAGGCTTCACGGGTTGGTTTCCGCTTTGTTTGCTTTTTGTCTGGCTGAGCAGCCACGTGTCGCACTCGGCGCTGAGGATGCCCTCATGCGATGATCGTGTTGCATTCCTCACCGATGTTGAGGGCAACATGCAGTACCTGCTTGCGTACGTGGCCATGTCCGAGGCCTTCACGCTCCTGTCAGCCCGGTGCGCCGACGGTGCGGCCGACCTTGAACTTCGCCCCGGCTGGAGATTCGTTTTCGGCGGCGACTCGGTCGATAAGGGGGGCCAGGTGGGCGGCTCGATCCGCGTCGCCCGCACGCTGGTCCGGCTCAAGAAGAAATATCCCAACCGCGTGACTTTGATCATGGGCAACCGCGACATCAACAAGATCCGCTTCACCTCGGAGCTGACGCCTGAGCAGCTGTCGCACGACCGGTTGACGACGGTATGACCCCGTTCCCATGTCCACACCCCGTCCACGCTGATGCCCACACCCACACCCACACCCACCCTCCATGCCCACAGCAATGCCCACACCCATGCCCACACCCACTACCACGGCCATGGCCATACCCATTCCCAGAGTTCCACTTAACAACTCGGCACCGGGGGGCTCCCAAACTCCTGCCCTCTAACTCAGTCCACCCAAATGTAAGGTGTACGCATACATCTTGGTGCCTTTGGCACCCGTCGTCCAGGCATCTGGCACTGTGCTCTCAGCATCCGTTGTCCATGCATGTCTCCCTCTTGGGGGTGTGCATCCCCGGGGGTTACCACCCCCCCTTTGCGCATGCACGGCCTTGTCTAAGCACGGAGTGCGGAGCGGACAGCGGACGGCGGAGCGCGGCTCCGCCGCGTGTGCTGGACACGAGAACATTGATTTCCTGCCGATGGGATACCGGGGGTGACGGCCATCGCCGGATTAAGCTAAGCACGGAGTGGACGCGGTTGGTGGCAGGCGGGGTACGGCGTTTGGGGAATGCCATGCACGCAGTGCGCACGCAGTGCGAAGTTTTGGATGTCGACAAATACTCGAACCCTAGTTTCGGCCCCTTTTCACAAGTTTTTGGTTCCGTACCAGGGTTGTTTTTAGCTTCCTAAGCATTTCGGATGTGGCATATTTGAATTGTCAAGGTGCACCATGCAAGACGAGAGATGGAAAGCATTTAAGGAAATCATGTTTGAAAGCTTTGAGGATGCTCGCCAAGATCAGCTCCCAAAACACAAATGGCAAGGTACAATTACACATTGATGAACCTATGCATGTGTAGATGCGTAGTTCTGCATGTTGTGGATGTTTGGCGCCCTTGAAGGCGCTTGAAGGCATTTTCATTGTTCTCATGTGGGCTTTGCTGCTTCGCCGTGCTACTAGACAGGCGACAGGTATTCTTGGCTGAGTATCCCAGCCTCTGCATGCGCAGTATGCACGCAGTGCAAGAACTTGGCCTTGGTTTGGGGAAGGTGAGGATAGGAACGTAGGGGCGCCAGTGCCGATGCACGAACGCCAGAGTGTTAGCCGAGGGGAACTACGGGGCGTCTTATAATGCACTGGAACGGAACGGAACGGAGAAGGGGGGGGGGGGGGGGGGATGGTGGTGGTCCTGGATTCCGAATACGTGTATAAAGGCATAACGGAATGGTCGGTGAAATGGCACCGCCACGGGTGGCGGGTTAAGAATAGGGAGGTGGGGCACAGGGAATTGTGGGAACAGATTTTTCTGCTACGGCGGGAGGCAGGGTCGTTGTTGCAGTTGGTGTGGACGCCTTCCCATATTGGGAAATGACAGGGCCGATGCATTGGCGGAGGAGGGCAGGCTGCAACATCCACATAATAAAACAGGGAGGTCGAGCCGAGGCCGCCGCTGTTGTGGGAGGAGGTGGGGCTCCTGCCCATGCGATCCGATGTATTGTCCTCGGCATGGGGGGGGGGGGGGGGTCGACAGAGCCCCCCGTTTCAGCCGGAGCAAGGTCAAGTGTCGGGGGCTCGTTAACGTCGTCACAGGGGTTAGACACTTCGACAGATTCCTCCATGGCAGACTAGGTGAGTAAGTCCAGTGATGGAGGGTCGGGCTTCAGCACAGATGTCAGCGATCGGCAGCGGGAGCGCAAAAGAGCGAGGGGAGCAGCATAGCATAGTTGGGCATAAGCAGCTCTTCGATTTCAGAGAGGGTGGTTTGAACCCCGGGGAGGGGTGGGAACCGCCGAACGTCCCGCAGCCCAAAGGATGTTTGTTTTTATGGCCGCGCATGGAAGGTGAGGGGCGAACATACCAGAAAGTGCACGGGGGCGGGGCCCCGCAGTGCGCTCCGTCATCGCGGCTCGTTGAGGCCACGGCGCCGACAACCATGAAGATCTGCTGCTCTTGTGCAGCCACAATGAGGTGTAGGGGGGTGGGCTGGATGACGGTTATTTAACCACGTCGGTAGCGTAGCATACTAGAAGTGCCCGGGGTCTCGTCCCGGAGAGCGCAGGATCAATGCCCGGCGTGTAGATCATGGCGCTGACGGGCATGACACAGCTCTTCTAAGGGGTACACTTTTTCTTGAGCCTGAGTGGCAACAAGACCCTATCCAACAGGGGGGTAGGGGCAACGCACGGGATGTGCACGCATACGAGAGGGCGGCTTCGCCGCCGTGCTGGACTCATGAGCGCGGCTTCGCCGCGTGGACGATTGGTGGCTGCGGCTCCGCCGCATGTGCTGGACAGGAGAACATTGATTTCCTGCCGGTGGGATACCGGGGTTGACGGCCATCGTCGGATTATGGCTAAGCACGGAGTGGGCGTTGAACCGCCGTTTCGAGGAAATTTTGCGACCGCTGTTTTTGTGGTCCGGGAAAGGAAGGATTGGGTGTTTGTAGAGCGCTTGTACAGGGAAAGAGGGGCTCAGTCATGTTTGTGATAGTGCATTCTCTTCATAATCACATTGTACCACACATTGCAACCCCATGCTGTTTGTTGTGATGTGATTTTCAGCCATGGCTAACAATGTTATGCCTGGCATGGCTATCACGTACGTTCGGAGCACTCGGGAACATGTGTCTGCCACTATTATTGGTCCCTCTCGTCATGGGCACAACCACATCCATTTGAAGTACACGCGGAATGGGAAGGGTATTGAGCACAATGCCGCTTTTGATGAAGTGCTCTTCCCCATTCGTAGCCTCTCGCCATCCCCATCTGAGCACTCCCCCACACGTTTGCTGTCACATGTGTCACGCGCATGCAGGGCCTTTTCTAAGCACGGGGTGGGGTTTGAACCGCCGTTTTGACCTGACTTTTGGGACCGCGGCCGTGCTTGCGCAAGGGGGGGGGGGGTAGTAGGTCCACAACACGGAACAAGCCTGGTGGCCTCAACTAACACAACCCAACAGGAATTTTGGTTCCCCTGTGTCTAGCTGGAACATGGACAGTATTGGGACAGCATTGGGGTCCTAGTGACGTCTCCTGCCCGAGCCCCTGCCCCTCCTCCTCTTGGAGGGAGAGAATGGTTGGGGGGGGGGGGGGGGGCAGTGGGTGGTGGTCGTTGTTGCGGGGAGACTGCTTGCTGAGCTCAAGGATGAATTAAGTACTAGCCAGGCCACTGGCCAAATGGCAAATACACGCGTTTATGCGTTTATTTTTCAAAAAATGCCCTTTTTGGGGGGATAACCGTTGTTTATTGTCGTGTATTGGTGTTTATTGACATTTCTCCATTCATTGCTGATGGTTTTTGTCCCTTTTGTGACGTAGCCTTGGAGCATTTGTGCGTTGTGCATCTTTGAGGGTATCAAACTTGGAATCTAGTGCAGGTGAGGGGAGGTGATCGGCATTGTGTGTTACCCGGCATTGTGCATTATAGTGGAAAGATCTGGGATGTGGGTGATGGCATAAATGGACACACGGACACGCCATGTACACTCATTCATGTCATGCACTTTTTTGACAAAAAAACATAAAAAAAACAAAAATAGACATTGAATTAAACATTCTTATGGCCAGTGGCCAAAAACCTCATGGCCAGTGTTTAATTCATCTTTGGCTGAGCTTCCCAAAAGCCGCAGGCCATGGGGTGTGGGCCAGGAGGAAGCCTCCGAAGCCACCCACTGGTCTGGCTTCCCAGGGCCACGGAGCCCATGTGCACTGACCTCCCTGTGGCCAGGTGCCCCGAGACGTATGGGCGGTGCCCTATGCCAGGCAGGACCCTCCAGAGTTGCACAGCCGCCTCGCGCCGTAAGGCTACTGAGCCCCTGTGCACTGACCCCTAGAATGCAGAAACGTGGAATGGCCACCACGGAAGGAGTAGCTCCCCGATCTGTGGCACACTCGTGCCCCACTGGCCCACCAACATCCGTTGGCCTGCAGGCCAAGTTTTTGCAGAGCTGCAAATGTGGAGGATTGGTGTGGGTTGGGTAGGGCTGCTTGTGGCGGGGGGTTTCCGTTATCCTGCCGCTTTGTGCCGTGCGGGGCCATGGCATGTGGTCCACCTCTGGTGCTGTTTGTGACATCCAACCAGGATGCCAGCCCAGCAATTGAACGAGATGCCTGGACATCGAGTGCCAAGGGCACCATGCCAGATGCCTTGATGCCTGGATGTCAGATGCCAAAGGCATCAAGCTAGATGCCCCATGAGTGACAGGGATGCCCGACATCAAGTGCCAAGGGCACCATGCCAGATGCTTGGATGTCGGATGCCAAAGGCACCGTTCAAAATACCCAAGGAGTGGATGCATTGCGTGGAAGCGAGATGCTTGGACACTAGTGCCGGAGGCACGGTGCTAGATGTCCACAACCGTGGATCCCACAGGACGGAGAGAATGGGTATCGGTGCATTAGCTTGGCAGCCGGTGTGCTACATAAATTTGGTCCCTAGATACTTGCATTTATTTGGCAGCCTGTGTGCTGCTACTGTCAGGCAGTTTGTGTGCTGAATTGACTTAGCAACTTGTGTGGTATGTTCATTTGGCAGCCTGTGCGAGGCATACTTCTGGCAGCTAGGTGTTGCCATGATTTGGCAGCTTGAGTGCTGCTTTCATTCAGCTATGTGTGTGCCTCAGTCATTGGACAGCTTGGGTGTTGATATTATGTCGCAATGTGGGTACTGCATTCATTTAGCAGCTTGGGTGCTGCATTCATATGGCTGAGTGTGTGATGCATGTATTGGACACGGTGCTAGACGTTTGTTGGTGTTGTGTTCTGAAAAATATTTGGATTGACGTCTCTGACATGCTTAGGCTTTGCATTGACGGACAAGTGTTGTTCGGTGATGTTTGTGATATGCATGGGCTTTTGATTTGAGATTTCTGCCATGTGTGTGCTTTTGATAGACACTTGTGCCATGAATGGGCTTTGGAGTGACATTTGTGCCCGGCATGGAATTTGGATTGATGTTTGCGTTCTGAACAAAGTTTGGATTGACATTTCTGCCATGTCTGGGTTTTGCATGAACATACACGATGTTGTGCCAGACGCCCATTCGAGTGCATGGGCCACGGATAACCGTGAAGCCTAGGCACAAGAGGCCAAAGAATTGTACCAAGCCTCCATTGATATTTGTCTTCTGAACAGACTCTGGATCACTGTTTGTGCAAGGGCTTTGGCTTGACATTTGTACCAAGCATTGTCTTTGGAATGATATTTGTATTCTGAATAGGCTCTGGAATGACATGTATGCAGTGAAGGGGCATTGGATTAGCATACATGCCTTGGGGGCTTTGATTCACGTTTGTGCCCTGAATGGGTTGTACGTTGACATCTATACCAAGCATAGCATTTGGATTGATGTTTGTGTTCGTTTCAGCTGTGCATGGTCTTGAATTGAAATTCGAGCCAAAAACGGGCTTTGGATTGACATTTGTATCAAGCATGGAAATTGGATTGGTATCTTATTCTGAACAAAACTTGGATTGGGATTGTTGCCGTGAATAGGGTGTGGACGGACATACACGCATTAATGACCTTGATAGACGATTGTGTCCTGAACGAGCTCTGGAGTTGGATTGATGTTTGTGCTCTGAACAGACTGTGGACTGACATTTTTGCCATGACTGGGCTTTGGATTGATATTTGTTCCAAGCATTTACTTTTGATTGATACCTGAACAGGCTTTGATTTGACGTGGTTTGCGCCATGAATGGCCTACCAATTGGCATTTGTGCCAGGCATGGACTTTGGATTGATGTTTGTGTTTTGAACAGACCTTGGATTGACATTTCTCCCATGCAGGCCCCGGGTGGGCATGGATGCGCATTGGCACTGTGAAGTGGTTTTGGGTTCGCATTTCTTCCTTGAATGTGGTCGGATAAACAATGGTGCCCCAAATGGATTTGATGTAACCATGGGGCCCTAAAGGAACTTTGAATTGGCAGTGATGCCCTGCATGGGTATTGAATTGGCAGCCTGTGCGCTGCATTTCTTGGCCATCTTGCAGTGCCAACAATCAGCAGCGTTCACAATTCTGTGTGCTACATCCCTGACTGTATATGTGCTGCTTTCCAATGGCCAGGTGTTGCTTTGTGCAGCAGCCCTTGGTGGAGTTGCCCACTGGTCCAGCATCGATGTTGCATTGATGTTTATGATCTGAGCCGTGGGTTGACCTTATGCTGTGCATGCGCTTTGTATTGACATGTACGTTGCCATAGCTTTGATAAAATGTTTGAATGGACTTCAGACACACATTTATCCGCATGAGTGTGGGTGGAATCGACAATCCCCCCCCCCTCTTGCGCAAGCACGGGCTTGTCCAAACATGGAATGGGCATTGACCGCTGTTTTCAGGATTTTTTGGGACTGCTGTTTTTTGTGGTCCTGAATGTAGGATTGTGACGCACTTGTGGCGCTTGTGACGCACTTGTAGAGGGAAAGGGGGGCTCATGTCTGTGATTGTGCATTCTGTTCATAACAACATTGTACCACACATTGCAACCCCAGGCGGTTTGTTTTGATGTAATCTCGGCATGGCTGTCACATACTGCGCTTTGCTTTTGTGTGTGTGCGCGCAAGCATGGGCTTGTCTAAGCATGGGGTGGGCATTGAACCACTGTTTCGCTTGGACTTTTGGGACTGCAGCCGTGCTTGTGCAAAGGGGGGGGGGGTTATAGTCCCCATATTCTATTTGTGCAGCAAAGTTACAGTCGGCCTTTCGTTGCCAGATGGCAGTTTGTTTTGTCTTGTTTGGCCAGACAGCAGAGACACCAGATGTGTGGGCAACAAGATGAGATAGGCTACCCCCCCCCCATCTCCCCTTGCGCAAGCACTGCCTTGTCCAAGCACGAGAGCCCGTCTGACCGTTGTTTTCCTGACCGCTCAATTAGGCTTCCTCTTGTGGGCACTGCCTTGTCTAGGCATGGGAACCCGTCTGACCGTTGTTTCCTAACCTTCAGCATGCTTGCGCAGGGGCGAATGGATGGATACCACCAGAAGATGAGTAATATCTGGGAGGGGACCAGTACGAACCCGGCCGTTTTTAACAAGACAAAACAAAGCATGCCCACACCCATGCACACACCCACAGCCACAAAAATCCGTATTTAGGTGCCTGGACCATATTGGGTGCCCGAGGCCAAGCGTATCTCCCCCGCCACCTTCCTGCGGAACCTCTGCACCGTGGAGCACAGTGTCGAGGCGCATGCTGTGACACCAGAGATGCTGGAGCGCGAGAACACACTCGCGAACCGAGTCCGCTGGATGCTGAAAGCTACAATGGGCGCCGATGGCGAATTTGAGAGGCGGCGGCTTGAGCTGGCCGAGCTCCAGGGCACGCCGGGCCGCGGGCTTCCCACCGACGAAGCCGTCTGCGACTCCTTTGTGCAGTCGGTGGCGAAGGGGGGTTTCATGCGCGATCTGCTTGAGGCCGGCCAACTGGCAGCTGTTCTTGGGACCAACCTCTTTGTCCACGGTGTGCCCTGCATGCGAGCAAGCGGCCGTTTGGGACCGG
This sequence comes from Eutreptiella sp. 'Long Island Sound 2002', assembly GCA_964036045.1. Taxonomy (NCBI): domain Eukaryota; phylum Euglenozoa; class Euglenophyceae; order Eutreptiales; family Eutreptiaceae; genus Eutreptiella; species Eutreptiella sp. 'Long Island Sound 2002'. The sequence continues at coordinate 6,289,088 of OZ038382.1, read as the reverse complement.
AGGACTTGGGCGCTGCTTCACGGGCATAGAAGCTCCGGGATTGTCAATGAAGCCGGGACCAGTGGGGAGGTGGGGGTGGTTCAGCTGGTGCTAACAGCAGCCTGGCAGAACCGCTTGGTGCCGCGCAGCAAGAAGATGCAAACAGGGTGTTGTTGCCGGTGCTGGTGTAGTTAATGTTGTCAATATAATTTTGTTGGTGTGGTTGGTGCTGCTGCTGCTGCTGCTGTTGTTGTTGTTGTTGTTGTTGTTGGTGTTGTTGTTGTTGTTGGTGGTGGTGGTCGTCGTGGTGTTGTTGTTGGTGGTGTTGTTATTGGTGTCGTTGTTGTTAGTGTTGATGTTGGTGGTGGTGGTGGTGGTGTTAGTGTTGATGGTGGTGGTGGTGGTGTTGTTGTTAGTGTTGATGGTGGTGGTGGTGGCGGTGTTGCACTTGACCAAACGCAAATATGGGCCCCACCATCTCCATGGGCAGCGCTTGAAATCAAGAGTGCACCGAAGCTGCATAGAGGGGGCAAATGGGCATGTGGCAGTCAAGCCCTGTGGTGCAGTGGCGATTGTCACTGTTGTCGATTTTGGTGGTGATTGCGGCGGCGGCGGCAGTGGTGGTGGCGGTGGTGGTGGTGATGCAGTTACGTTCGTGGTCGTGTTTGCGGCGGCGGTATGTCAAGGTCAGTCATAGGGTGGATGCGAAGGCGTGACTCAACAGAGATAATCCCTTGCGGTGCCTGCAGTGCCTGCAGTGCGCCGTGCAAGGTGCCCGCAGTGCACATCTGGTTTGCTTTTGGAATCAGTCAGCCAGTGGGGGTGGATGTGTAGTCATTTTTCACATTGTGCACTGATTTCCTGCTACTCTCGCTCTTTACTCAGTGCATGTGCACGGGGATGCCTCTGCAGGTGTGGGCACACATGAACCACAAATTCAATATTGTTCAAAGCGCACTTCGTGGTGTAGTGTGACATGCAATGGAAGCAAACTTGCCCAAAGGTAGGCACAACAGACAGCACACATCGAACTAGTCCCAAATGAATTTGAGCTATGTAGAAGATAGTACATGTAGCAACTTCAGTGCATCCTCAGCGGGTACGTCATATGCACACCAGGGAATGTATAAACACCTGTCAACAAGGGTTTTGGCGGGTTGACAGGCAAATCAATACTCCCCGCCCCCCAACACCCGGTCTCCGGCTTGCATGTTGCTCCTTTAACCTTCCAGTGCTATTGGGGTTTAACCCGTTGTGCAACCATTTCAGTCCTCTCCGCTTTGGAGACCCCAATATGGCAGCAACAGCGGCAGAAGGGATGGCACCACTTTCTGATTTCGCAGTGTTCGTCATCCTCAGCTCATCCAGGTGGGTGGGGGCCGCTGTCACACCATGACTGGAGTGTACGGACTTTCCAAAGGTCCGCGGTCTGCGGCATCGGTGGTCTGCGACCTGTTCCAATGGTGGCCTGTGTTGGTGGTTTGCGTGGTGCGTGTCCAGAACCGTCGGAGCATCAATGGCGGGTGTTGTACTGAAAGTTCTGCATTTGTGGCCTGTGTTATGGGTGTGTAGAGTGTCTGCCTGTGGGATGCGGTGTCTGATGTATCCACTGCATTTGTTGGGTGTGTGCGCTGCATTGGGCCTGTGTGATGCGGTGTGTGATGTGCCCCTTGGATTTGTGACCCGTGCTACGTGTCTACATCGATGGACTGTGTTGTGCATTTGCATATGTACTGTGACCCACACGTCTACGCACACTGCCAGCACACTGCCATCGCTGTACCGCCTCTGGATCCAATCTGAGCAAGCAGCAGGACGGGGTACCTGCTTTTTAGGTTGTCTGGTCAACAGGCTTGGCGTGACCTGAGTGCCCAAAAAGTCCAATTTGAGCGATGAAGCGGTGTCATGCAACAGGTGGAAACCCGACCATCCAAAAAACGTCGCTGTTGCTGCCATATTGGGGTCTCCAAAGCGGAGAGGACTGAAATGGTTGCACAACGGGTTAAACCCCAATAGCACTGGAAGGTTAAAGGAGCAACATGCAAGACGGAGACCGGGTGTTGGGGGCCGGGGGGTATTGATTTGCCTGTCAACCCGCCAAAACCCTTGTTGACGGGTGTTTATACATTCCCTGGTGTGCATATGACGTCGGGGAAAAACATGCGGCCCCGGGTGCTCCCGCCTGTCTCGCGCAACGAGCCATACTACATACCCCCTGGTGCCGGTGGTGCCGGTCATACCCCCATCCTCCTTTGCGCAGGCGGCGTCTGCTCGTCCTCCGGCGAGGCCCTCGGCCAAGTGCCGGGGCACGACGAGCACATCGACGACGTCCACGAGTGGGTCGACGCCCTCAACAGCTGGTATCACCAGCAGCTCGCTGAGTGGGAGGCGGTGCCGCGCTGGGCGGGCAACGACCCGTCCGACCTGCGGTCGCGCGGCGGCCACGCGCTCCTCAACTACGCGGTGCCGACCGGCGGGCAGTCCGTCGTCCTCTCCCGGCACCTGCGCAAGGACGGGATGCCGCAGCCGCCGCCGGAGGGCATCGCCGCCCGGCTCAATGCCTACGGCATCCGGCGGGTCGTCGTTGGCCACACGCCCCACGGCAACTGCCCAACGGTCATCAAGACCGGCCGCGCGTGCGGCACTGGGCCCTGCCTCGAGGTCGTCATGGCCGATACATCGTACTCCAACATGAAGGAGCCCGACAACCGCGGCGCCGCGGTGTCGGACGTGGTGCTGCGGCCCGACGGGTCCGCGCGGGTGCACGGCCGCCTGCACGACGGCGTGCGGGTCGAGTACGAGCTCGGCCCCGGGGTTGGCCCGGACGACGAGCTCATCGGGCTGCACCAGCCGGGCGAGCCCCCGGCGGACGGCCCCGTGCGCTTCGTCAAGGCCTGGCTGCCCGACAAGCGCGCCTTCCTCTTCTGCACCGTCAACGGCTTCAAGACCGAGTACATGCTCGTCCCACCCGCGGAGGCGCGCGCGCTCGTCCAACGGAGCGCGCCGGAGCTGCGGCGGCGGCCGTCGGAGATCTGCTACCACGCGGGCGGCGACGAGGTGTGCGTCGGCCGCGAGCTCTCCGACCCCGACAACAAAGAGCGGCTGATCGAGCACATCTTCGAGCGGATCGACAAGACCTCCGACGGCGTGATCGTGGTCAGCGAGCTGCGCGCGGCGCTGTGCGAGCAGCCGGCGTTCCTGAAGCTGCTGCAGGGCACGGGCAACGACCACATGTGCGCGGAGGAGCTGCTGCGGCAGATGGACCTCGACAAGAGCGGCACCGTGTCCATGCCCGAGTTCAAGGCGTTCATCCTGCAGAAGATGGCGCACTGCTGCAAAAAGGGGCCCAAAATGGCGTTCAAGTGAGGCGGCGCCCCAACTTACAAGACTGGGCCATTCCTCAGTGTTGTGGTACCCAAGACGGCTGGAGCTGCTCGACTCGTAGGGACGCCGTGGGACTACGCCACTTGCCTGCTGCTCGCTCTCTGGTGGCCTCGGCCAGAAGTCTTCCGCTTGCACTGGCCGCGTCTCGGTCGGATGTACGTACCACCGGGCGGTGGATCCATGCGCCCAGCAGCCCCATACCGCAACCCGTCGAATTGTGGCCCCGGCTGTCCACATGGCCCGAGTTCCGGCTCTCCTCCACGCGTGCCAACGTGCTTCTTCAAACGGGGACCCGGTGAGGAGCCGTTGCAAGCCCTTTTGCAGCTGTTGTTTTGTCCACGGGCGCCCCCCCTCTACTGCGGGTTCCGGGAAGTAGCGCTGGAACCACTACAACCCAGGCCGCGGGGCCTGAAGGGTTTGTGGGGCACTTGCGGGGGGTGTGCGGACCCACTTGCCCCCCAGCCCCCCCCCCCCCCCCCCCGCTCTGACCCCACTTCAGGGAGGACCGGGCCTGTGAGCCCCCCCCGCAGCAGAACATTACGCCAAACCGTCAAGTGCTGAACTGCTGAGGCACTGAAGGGCCTGTGAACGCAAGCGCGACTGGAGCTCAGTGGCGGGTCCACACCCCACGCCTGACCTTTTTGAGGCCACTGCCCCCGTCAGCCGAGTGGTATGACGCCGAAGGGCATTGGAACCCAACGAACGCCCCCCCGGTGGTCTGGCCCGCCATCTGGGGCGACGCGGCTGGGCTGGTCTCGGGGCCGACCCTCCGGACATGGGCCCACAATCAGCCATCAGGCCGCCCGGAGATCCCCCGAGACCCCCCCCCCCCCTTTCCGCCCGCCCTGTGTTACTCGGGTGACAAAGAGGGTCACCGGCAGGTCAAGGACACGTCGAGCCCCGTTGCTGGCGTCTCGCAGACGTCAATGTCGGGAGCACGGACTCCATCGGGACTGAGCACCCCCCGTCCCACAACGCCATTGCCCCGCCGTAGCGCTGTGCAGTGCGACTGCTTTGCACCGCAGTGCACCCACGTGTCCACACAAGACGACCGCGTTTGGGCTGAAGGTTGTTCTCATCAGCCAGACATGCAGCGGACAGTTTTTGCGGTTGAAAAACAAGTTTGCGGCTGCTGGTCAGTCCTGGCAGTTGTGGATCGGCGATGTTTCCACTTCTGGACCAACTGATTTCCTGGGCGCGCACCACACCCCGCACGACTTGGGGCCAGTGCACGGGTTTCCCTGCACGCATCCCCCCCCCCCCTGGTCTGCAAAGGAACGGCGGCGGACACCTGATCTTGCGTCGTATTTCACAACACAAAAACCTGCTTCACTGAACCGAGAGAAGGTGTAGGGCAAGCCAGTGCTGGGCCCTGGTGATGTGGGGGTGTCACCGAGATTGGGCCGTGTATCCGGATCGATGCTCCCGGCAACACAGAGCACTTCTCTGCACACCAGGAGCGCGCAGGCCCCAAGAATGCAGTCATTTCGGAGGATGGAGGAGTGCAATGGGGAATCTTGGTGGCCTGAAGGCCCCGGCATGTGGGGTGTCCGTGTTCCTCTAATATGTAGTTCATTATGACTTATTTGATCGACCTAGGCCGAGTATATATCTTTTGGGACATCCAAGAGGTCATATACCGCCAGTGTTGTCGGTAGGGGGCACGTGTTGTGCATACTGACTGGGCCGGTTTTGTCTCCATAGGTCGGCCTGGCACGCCAACAACACCCCCCCCCCTCCCCACTGGTGCAGCTGCATCAGCCTCTCGTGACGAATGTTATTGCCAGCACAGTCACTCTGCACAGCGCTTGCCACTGAAGGGGCTGGTCCCCGAGACACCGTGGTGATGTGCACCTGGCATGACCATGCGAGGGGGGATCGGCAAGATTCTGTTTGTCGGGTATGCGTCTGTTGTATCAGGCACCGCCCAAACAATGGTTTGTTTCCAACCACGTCACATGCCTGCCCCAACCATCCGAACGAAGTAACCACTTAACAAGGAATGGCGTTCACATGGTAAAGATGATTATGAAAGGGATACGAGGATGATAATGCAGATAAGAGTGGGGGAAGGCAGCAAAGAGAAAAGCGCTGAATGGTTCATGCAAGCTGCAGCGTAAGAGGCACTTGCATTGCTAATTTGATGTTGCCTGGAGCAGCAACCACAATCATGAACTCCTGTCTCGAAATCACCTGCAAGACATATAACACGACTATTTGCAGCTTGCTGTACACGGTGGGTTTGCAGTAGCGGTTTCTCTGCCACAACTGTGTGTTGTATTAGCTACCTCTACTGCAGCGATGAGTCAGGACGAGGGTGCTCCGCATTTTCTCTTTGGGAAAGAATGATGACATGTCGGAGGAGGACGGCGGTAGGCCAAAGGTGAGGACGAGGGCAGGGCAAGGGACTGAGGAAGGGTAGTGATGTGGCAAGTGCATGGGGCATGGCTCGCATCATTAACGAAGCTGTATCCGCGTGACACACCATTGTGGTCTGCACCTCTGCATGGAACCCGCATACAGGAGGCTGTATGGCCTAAGGGAGTAGTATGCACCGTCCTTGCACTGTGGCATTAATGGGGTGGAACCAAGTGTCACCCCTTGACGGTGCCGTCTTTGCCTCCTCCCTTAGTGCATGATGGGGTGCATGTCCATTCACCGCGAGCAGTTCAACATTTCCTCTGCAATGCTGCTGCTGCTACCGCTGGAGTTGGTTGGTGTGTTGATACCCCAAGGAACGCCCCGTGCGCACGGTGGGGTGAAGTGTCACGTGAGTGTAAAAAAAGAAATTAAAAATGATAAAACAATATTTTTTTGAGTGTTGGCGTGAGTGTCTATTTTTTTTTTCAATGTCAGCGCGAGTATACCCAAAAAAGGTCAAGCTGCTTATTTTCGCTTCCAACCCCCCCTTTGTGGGCATTCCCAATTTATTTATTTATTTCGCCTTTGTGGCCCAACCCGCCAATCCACCCACTTGCGGGCCACTTCTGATTTTCTCCCCCGCTCTGAAGCGTTGGAGACCTCCTAGATAGCAGGGCCCGGGGGGGGGTGACTCCGCGGGTCCTAGGACGCCAACTACCCCCCCCCCCCCCCTAGGGGCCTCCGGCCGACAGTTAGTTGTCAAAGGTATGAGCCCAAGGAGCCAACGGGCGCCGAAGGCGCCCCGGCGCCGAAGGCGCCCAACGGGGTTATGTAGCCATCTTGCCCACTTGTGGGCCTTTTTCTGATTCTGCCCCCCGCTCTGAGGCGGTGGGGATCCCCTAGGCGGCAGGGGTTATGTAGCCACCTTGCCCACAAGTGGGCCAATTCTGATTCTGCCCCCCAGCTCTATAGCGGTGGGGATCCCCGAGACGGCAGGGGTGACGTAGCCAAGGAATCAATCTTGGTCTCAGGCCCTTCTTTTTCATTCCTCGAAATGTTTGGGGAGAAGGCTGGTGCAAGTGTGGTGTAAGCGGGGAGGGGTGATGTACCATCATGGCGGTGTGGTCCGAGGCCACCGCCCCGAGTTGCTATGACCACACTTTTGCAGCTGCATTCCAACCCCTATATATATATACATATATATATATATATATATATATATATATATATATATATATTTGTGTGTATGTACGTATGTCTTGTGGCATGGTGTAACTCTAATCCCATGGCCGCCTCAGGAGCCCACCCCCCTGAGGTTCCCAGTGTGGCTGGGAATACCCAAGCCGATGATACCCTACCCTCTATTGTGGGAAGGGGCGGTGCGAACTGTCGGATCACACCTGGGCCGCATACCCAACTGTTCGGAGGTGCCCGACACCCCCCCCCCCCGGGAACCGCCCTCCCCGGTGCCCCTACCAAAACCACCCCCTCCCAGAACCCCACCCCCTCCCAAACCCCCCCCCCCCTCCTAGGCCCCCCCCCCCCCCCCCCCCCAAGGGGCCTCCGGCCGACAGTTAGTTGGGGGGGTAGTTGGCGTCCAGAACCGAGGGGTCGCCCCCCCCGGATAGCAGGGCTTATGTAGCCAATCCGTCCATTTGTAGGCCGCTTCCAATTTTCTCCCCCGTTCTGAAGTGTTGGGGACCCCCTCGGTGGCACGGGTTATGTAGCTAATCCGCCCATTTGTGGGGCACTGTTGATTGTGTCCCCCGCTTTGAAGCATTGGGGACCCTCCACATGGCAGGGGGTATGTAGCCAATCTGCCCACATCTGGGGCAGTGCTGATTTTGTCCCCCCGCTTTGAAGTGTTGGGGATAGCCAATCCACCCATTTGTAGGCCACTTCCGATTTTCTTCCCCGCTCGAAAGTGTTGGGGACCCCACACATGGCAAGGGACATGTCGCCAATCTGCCCACATGTAGGGCATTGCTGATTCTGTCCCCCGCACGGAAGCGTTGGGGGCCCCCTAGACGGTAGGGGTTATGTAGCCACATTTGTGGGCCACTTCTGATTTTGTTCCCGGCTGTGAATTGTTGGGGACCCCCCCTCCCTCCGGGCGGCAGTGGTTATGTAGCCAATGTGCCCACATGTGGGCCACTTCTGATTTTGTCCCCCGCTTTGAAGCGTTGGGGACCCCCTAGACGGCAGGGGTGATGTACACTTGTCCCTGCTCCAAAGGGTTGGGACCCCCCCAGACGGCAGGGGTTATGTCACCAATATTCCGTTGCAAGACATTGTCGCTGCGGTTCTGGCGTAGCCTCTAGACCACATTGCGGTGCAGGATCTATACCACGAGTGGCATAGTGGGCAAAAAACATGGCATGTGTGTGCCCTCATCTGCCCACCGTACACTTGTACCGAATGCAATAGCAAGTAGTGCTTGTGGTGCACACACTATGGTGGATGTGCTTTTTGCTTGGCTACTACTGATTGTTCTTGCAGAGATGGGGTCTCTCGGGTCACACATCTGTGGATTCACCATCCTGCCGATGGAGAGCCTACTACGCCCCAGTGGTACAAACTCCTGCCCGCCCCAAAAAGCAGCGCAAGGTCGCACCAAGGCAGACACTTCTGTGCCCACTACCAATGGCACCACGCGTTCTGGGCGTCTCAAGAAGCCCCCTCCTCCAAAGGATGGTGTATATCTTTCCGAAGGGGATTCGACCCTTGAGGAGAGGTACACAAGGAATGACCCCACCCCACGACCCCGTCTTGAAGGCACAGGTCTTCAAGCTTGGATGGATGTCCGCCACATTTGTGCCTACCAAGAGGTCGTTCGGTGCATGGGAGAGGTTCTTGAGCCAAGGGCCTAGTCGCAGGCCTTGGGTTGGTGCTCCGACCTCAGTAGCGTGTGGACAAGTGTGACTCCACCATGTCCCCAAAGCCCCATTGGTGGGAGCCTTCGTTTTTTCTGACGAACAGCAATTGTTCGTGTGGGGTCCATTGGTTTATTTTGGAGGCAGTCGTTGAACCCTCCATGCATGTGTATTTGTGGGATGCCAAGGGAAGTGAGTGGTACGGGCGGCCTCTTATTCAACAATTTCGTGACAAAAGGCATCCCACTAACCGCCAAGCCTTGGGGTTTCCAACTATTTGATGGTTGGACCTGCGGTTATTAGTCCCTAAATTTGCTACAACAACTACTGCAAACGGACCTCAGTACCGATTTGGGCAAGTTCAACGTTGTGAACAGCGCTCCTCGGTGCCATGCCCCTTTTTTGGGTTTCCATTGCCTCTCCCCTCTCTCTCCCTTTTGTTAGAACAACTGGCCTCTCATACTTTGCGTTTGTAGGTGCAGTGTATCCAATATTCATTGGTTCCCCCCAACCCTTTCCTCTCCTATTCCCTCTACTCCTTGCTCTCTGTTGTCCTAATTTTTTGTGTGTTTGCCCTTTCCCTCTCCATTGAACCCGATAGACTCTAACCAACCAACTAATCTCTGCTACTCTTTTGTATGTTTGCTCCTTCCTTCCCCATTGCACTCTATGGATCCCAACCTACCAACTAATATGTTGTACACCTGCTACTTACGGTGTATATCATGCCCACCTATTGGTCTGCCCTCCTACCCCCCTCCCCCCCTTGTAAGCTACGCCCTTGTCCAAGCTACAGTAGGCGTAGGGACTATAAGTATGCAATTTAATTACGTATGAAATGTAGTGCGGCCACATAAGACATGGGTTTGTCGTCACATTTTCCATTCTCAGCACATGTGGCCCCCGGCTAGTGCACAAGGAATTTTTTTTTGTGTCTGAAGCATCCCATAGGTCCTGAATTTCCAATTTCAGCACATGTGGCCTGCGCACGTGTGTGTCTGCAGTTGTATGTGTTGCGCGCAAGCCACGCCCTTGTCCAAGCCACAGTAGGCGTAGAGACCGTAATAAATGTGCACATTGGCGTAGCTTATACAAGGGGGGGTGGGTATCCCTGTTATCATCCACCTGCACCACGGCTCCATTGCCTCGCCCATGCTTGGGGTACCCAGAATGTCCGTGGGAGTGAGTTTACCTCACTTCATCTCTCCAAGTAGCAATGGCGGTCAGATGGATTTCTTTTCCCTCGACACCCGCGCCGACACTCCAAAACAAAAAATTCTGGGGCTACACTCACGCTAACATTCAAAATACACAAAAATGTAATTTTTTTTTGTGAGTCGTGCGAGTACACTTGCGTGACGCTTGTCAACACTTGCTTGACATTTCCCCCATGTGCGTGTAAACCTTCCACCTGAGGTCTCCCAGCGTATAACATCTTCCCTATCCCCCACATTCCTTCCAAAAATTCAAATGTGGAGTGCCTGTGAGAACTATAAAGAGACCCCCCAGCAAATGATAGTTTTAGTTCTGCTACAGGGGTGTCCAGATCCAATGTGTGTGTGTGTGTGTGTCCGTGTGTGTGTGTGTGTGTGTGCGTGCGCGCGCGTGTGCGTGCATTCGTGCCTGTGTATGTGTGTGTATGCATGTACGAGGATTTGCACTCAGCGACACTTGTTGTGCTGTGCTTTGCAAATTGTGTGTTTACATTTTCAGTGGCCACCAGTGACCCTGATACTAATCCTGAATGCTATCATGTCTAGCCACCAGGGTACTTCCTGAGGCTCATGTGTGTGTGTGGGGGGGGGGGGGGTGCTCCCCGGCTGTGGCGTCTGTGGAAAGCAGCAGAGGCCTGAAGATGTTGCTAAATGGGTTGTGCCGCCTCCTTTGTTCCTCGAGCGATTTGGTCCCAGACCTGGCTTAATGGCATGGGTCCCGTGGGGGTATGCAAATGGCTTCTTTCGATGGTGTCAGTCTCCAGGTTGGCTGGCTGGCCGCGGTCCATGACTTGTCTTGCCTCTAACCTCGGTCATGACAAAGAACCCACACCAACAGGTTGAGCCGTGATCTGCTATCGGGTGCTTTGCTATCCCCTGTGTACATGAACTGCAGAAAGGCACGTAGTGTCCAGGTTGGCTGGCTGGCTGCGGTCCAGCATGTGTCTTGCCTATGACCTCAGTTGTGACAATGAACACACTGACAAATGTCCGTATCATTTTCACAGATGCTGTGCCAACAGGCACAGCCGTGATGCGCGATTGGGGGCCTCACTGTGCCCGTGTGTCCCTGAACTGCAGAAAGGCGTGTATTGGTGTCCTGTACGTCTTGATCTGCTGCGTGATGAGGACATAGGACACTGACGCTTTATGTACACATACCATCCAACTTAGATCAAAGCCGCAAAGGCCAGGCACCAGGGTTTGGCAGCCCAAAAGCTCAGAAGCTGAAACCCCTACATACTACTGCACACTAGCATACACTCACACCAAAAAGCAATGCCTAATGTGGCACCACATGGTAGAGTTTCGTGCTTAATTGTTTTGGAGGGGGGGTATCGTACGCGGTGCACACACCATGTGTGTATTGGGGTTACTCCGCACACCTACACACCCAGGTCACAGGGCAGTGCATGTGTTTCCAGGTGTCAAAGGTATGAGCATTGCACATACGGCACTATGTCCCCTACAGCACCAACAAGGTCGGTTTGGTGGCTTCCTGTGGGCATCACTGTCACCTACATTCATCAAATCGTGATTGGGTGCCTGCCACCATTATCTCCCCTTCCACATGTAGGCAGTACCTGTGCATTGAGTATAACACTGAAGGGTCAGTGTATGCAGTCCACACCCTCCCGAACTGGAGACCCTGAGACAACCTTGAGACTCGCAGAAAGAGAGCAAGTTGACGAGGCAGCATTTCAGTGTTTTTCACCCTATTCGGGTATTGGGGGGGGGGGTCTGCCAAGGGACTGGTACACAATTTTTCGCCCTGGGCAGCTCAAAAATCGAAGGTAGGGGCATTAGGGATGTTAGGTTCTTTTTGAGTGTTGTTGCCATGTAGCACCAACTAGGCTACACTTTAGTGCGCAAAAGTTTCTTCCAGATGGACCCTCTAACCAACGACGGGTCCCCAGTGTTATTTGCAAGTTATCAAGTTGGCTCCCCTGTAGGACCTACCTGTGCGCATTTTGCGTGGCCCTGGGCTGGGCACAACCTGCTTATGCAGCTTTCCAACCTCGGCAACTCAAAAGCGGAAATCACCTCGAAGAGAGGTTGTTAGATCAAGCGCATGCGTGGGCGTCGTATACCCCCCTTTTTGGGGGTCATTCGTGTAGCATACCCCAAGGCACAATATTTGATGTCCAACCCCTTGTAAAATCATTATTTTGCCCAATAAGACCACCCCACAATGGATTTTTTGATTCTGAGGCCTCTATCCCCTAAAACTGGATATCACTTTTCTGGGGGGGGGGGTCAAAAGTTTTCGATCAGAAGGCTTCAAGCAGTGGGGTGGCCCATTACTGCCACATCAAACGCCGGTTGAATGGTAACACAGCCGACTGTAAAGTCTTCGGTTGGCGGTTGGAATCCTGGTCGGTTGATTGTCATCGGCGGCGCCGCCGCCATGTTTGCCCGACCGGGGTTCGAACCGCCAACCAAAAAGTCTGTAGTCAGCTGCATTACCATTCGGCCACTGCTTGCCCCGAGCCAAAAGTTCTCCCCACTGCTTGGGGCCACGTCTGCCGCTGACAAAAACCCACACTGTGTGTTTCTGTTTGACTGGCTGCTATCTTGGCTACCTGACTGATTGGCTGGCTGTCAGCCTCTCTTCTAGGTGCGCTGCCGAAGGCAATAGAATTTCCGAAACCGATTTTTTTTGATATTCTAACCATATACAATCGGCAAATGCCGTGTGCAAAGCATCTTTTAGACCCTCTTCATGTGTTTTTCACCCTATTTGGGTGTTTGAAGGGGGGGTGAAGTGCCTTCCAAGGGGTTGGGACACAAACTGCATAAGCAATTTTCCACCCTCTGCAGCTCAAAAATACAAATTTTCGAAACCGATTTTTTTGATACTCTGACCATTCACAATGATCAAGGGGGAGCCTTAAGCGCAGTGCGCACGCAGTGCAACTATTTGGGCGTCTGGCCGTACTAGAGACCCATACTTTGAGATACTAGGGGCCCCTAGGGGCATCATGGTGACCCCCAGCGGAGGTTTTGACTTCTCATTTTGTCCCCCTTTGTTTGGGGATCCCCGAGAATGCAGGAGTGACGTAGCATTTCCACCCTCTTTTGGGGCTCAACCTTCCGGTGCTATTGAGGAAACCGGGACAATCTTTGAATCCACGTTTTGATACTAAGAGCATCATGGCGACCCCTAGCGTACCTTTTGACTTCTGATTTTGTCCCCCTTTGTTGGATGGTGCATACAAGGGGCGCCTCCATGTGGCATGGCCATTTATTGGTCGAAAGACGTTGACCGAGCGGCAAAAGGAGTACAATGATGTTCATGGTTTCTCTAGGGCACGTATTGAGCACTTGTTTGCACGCATGTGGCACTGGGGCATCGTAAGGAACATATGGAGGGGATCTGGTACGGAGTTGCATGAGTACGTGCGTGTACTCTTGCATTTGCAGCAATTTTTGATTCGAAGACAGGCACGGTACCCTCCATATGGTCCGTGGGAACACGTACCTGCACATGTATGGACCGCACCTACACAGGAGGACAATGATGATGAGGATGTTGTGGGTGATGATGGGATGTTTGTGCCCTTTGTTGCACCAAGTCTGACCCTGAAAAGATGTCCATGTGTGACAAGTGTGAACTGCAATATTGTACGGATTGCATTGACACACACACACATGTGGAAATGTGACATTTCTTTGATTCCGCAACTGTGTCATGTTGTGCACACAAGTTGCGTATTCTCAATGTGTACTTAGTTGACAATGGAATGGAAAGACAGTTGTGTGTTCTTGAGGGTGGCGACCAATGCGCTGTTCATGGCTTTTCCAGTTGTGCATGATGTGTGTTATGTGAAGGGAAGGTAGTTTGCAACTTTCTTGAGCTGGGGCAGTTTGGGTCACCTAATTCTAAGGGCTTTTCCAAGGGGTGTGCTTGGGGGCTCTTCGGGGGGAACATAGTCTAAAAGTAGCGCGCAGTGCAAAGATTCCCCCCAAATATCCTATGTAAAGCATGTTTTAGACCCTCTTTCTGTGTTTTACACCCTGTTTGGTGTTGGAGGGGGGTTGGGGTGCTTCTAAATGACTTGGTGACTAACTATCTGATTGACTGACTGTCCCTTCCTCTTCGAGGTGCCTTGCCGATAGGCAATAGAATTTGTTCATATCCATACACATGGACACAGCTACCACATTCCTTTGTCCTAAAATGCCAAAGTGGTGCCACAACTAGACAAAAAAGGCGGAGAAGGATGCCGCAAGGTTGATGAGGACAGCAACAGAGAAGGTCCGCAACCTTGGGCCCATCAACATTGGCCCCTTGAAGGCCAAGGTGATGGCCGTACGCAAGAGTAACGTTGCGATGGAGGTCACAAGGAGGATGTCAAGCAGAGGTCTGTGGGTGCCTTTGGCACCATGAGCGGAATGATGAAGTGGAAGTACCCTAGATTAAGTCCAGTGAGTCAAGAAACTCACTTGTCTTGCACATTGGAATCAACGATTGCATTTGAGTCTTCGCGGCACAAAATCCCTGATTGCTTGCCTTATTTGCATGTGCTTTTCACTATGTATTTTGTGAGGTGGTGTCAAGGTTGCAATGTGGGGCGTTGGGTGGTTTGGGAGGTGGGGATGGGGTGAAACATGGGGTTGTGGGGATGTAGTATGGTCTGTGTAGGCAAGAATATTGCCAATTGCCCTGTTTCTCTCTGTAAAATGCGCGCTGTGCGCGCACTGTGCACAAATGCCCCCACAGCCTGTCATCTGACGCGGCAATCCCAAGCCCACATTCACCTGCAAGCCAGGCGGCAAAGCCTGACATTTTCCGCTCCTGCAAGGAGACAGAAATAACGCAACACACAAGCAGAATCACATTTTCGACCTATAGCTTCTATTCTTGGACCTCAACAAGTTCAAGCAAAGATGGTGTTATATTGCAAAGGGCTGAAGTAGATGAGTTTGGTTTACCAAGCTGTGCCACGATGCAACTGTGACTCAATCCACTATCAGACACGATGCAACTGTGACTGCAATCCACTATCAGAGTAAATTCACGGGGCACCACCTCTGTTGCAATTGTCCAACGAATCTTCTTGGTGACCGAAGATAATTGCAGATGTGCCACAAATGCCAAAAAAACATGGTTGTTTCACTAGTGAGGTTAAAATGCCCCCCGCCTTGACACAGTATTTTCACTCGAATGTCCTCTGCACACGCCATCTCCCATGCAGTGTTGCATGTTTCTGCCCCCGCTGCAGAGCCAGCGAGAAAAGATTTTGCGACATTTCTGCCCCGGAGGAGACACCTCCAAGGCCCAAGAGCTGCACCAACCCGACATTGACAGGTGTTGTGTGCAGTAATGGTCCTTATGCTTGAGTTAGGGAGGCCCGGTTTAGGCCCGCCACCCAGAACAAAGTCCAGCTGTTGACCCGTCTGATGGAGAACGAGAGGAAAGCGGGGAGGGGAAGGGGGTCCATAAAAGCAGGTTGGCTCCAACCAGTATCCAGTGGCATGTCTTTTGTGTGACCTGCTGGTTGATCGAGGGTGTTTGTTGCTGTTGGGGGGGGGGGGGGGGGGGTAGGGGTGGTGGGGGGGGGGGGGGGGGGGCAGAGCCTGAATCCCCATGTGGACAAGCCAGGCCCGCTGGGGGGCCGGCCACACGATTCGCCGGACCAAAAACAGCAACAATCGTTCACACAGATAGAGAGAACGTTCCCCTCTCGAGTGTACATAGCCCAAGGATTCAGTTGTGTTGCACTTTCTTGGCGCAAGGTACATCATCACTCTGGGAACTAATGGCTGCAGTTGTCTAAAGGCAGGGATATTCGGTCTATCAGTACTGACCTCGATTGTGCCCTGAATCCCCATGTGAAAGTGCAACCAGGAGGCAGCAGACAATGAGAAGAGGCAGAGAGAAAAATCAAGAGGAAGTTGGGGCTTTCCCATCCCGGACGTCGCCTGACAACATGACAGATGTCCATCGAGGACGCCAGGGTCCAGATAGTTCGAATGAGACGCATTGTCGTCGGGGTTTCACCAGCCACCAATCAACGTTCGCACCTCCGCTCACACCTGCACTGTATAACTGTTGTGCCCCTCCCACACCTCTGCCAGGCACAATGAGGTAACTTTGCAGTTGGATGTGGAGGGGATTCCAGTTATCAAGCCATCTCAATGGGTCCGCTTCGAGGCCTCATTGCCACCGGATGAGGTGCCGCGGTACCGAGCAGTGGTTGGGGAGCATAGACTGGATAATATACTGCTGCTGCACGAGGTGTGTGCCGGTCGGTACACATCAGGGCTACAGCGCTTTGGTGTGGTCTGCTTGCACTGGGGGTTGGATGCAGATTTGACACTCTCCCCCGCCCCGTTATATAGTTGACCCCCCGGCGTCTCTGTCATCTATTAGATTTCTCGGATCCTAAGGATCCTGAGCAGGACAGTCCATCCACTGCGTCTTTGATTGAGTCCCCAAGGGTTGAACAGCTAGTGGACTACCTCTCAGACTCTTCGAGTGGGCCGTGTGACATGAACACGGACGATTGATGTCAGCTCCAATAGCAACAGCAAAAACAAACACACAATGGATAAACAGCTAGCTTTGAGCCAGATGTCTGGCGTTGCAGAACACGCTGACACACACACACACATACATCCCTTGCCTTTGGCTGGAGGGGCGTGCAACAAGTTGGGTGAGAGAGTGCCAGCATCACGTAAGCAAGCAGCGGGTTAGTGTCCGGCAGATCAGACACGATCACATTGCGCTAAGTCCTACTGGGCCGTGCAGTGGACGCAACTTGTTCCTACTGAGTACTTGTCCGACGCTGGTGGTCCTCATGGTCAGTTGGGGCCCTGCGCCCATTCGGGTGGCTCTCTCTGTCCATGGCTGTGCATGGCCACGGATGGGTTCGTGAATCCAATGCACAACACTCCACCATGCTGTACAGCATGCAGGCAGATACCCCGTCTACTAACCACACGGCTGGGCTCATAAGGCATGGACGGGCTTCCCGTGAGCAAACGTAAAGGATGGTGGGAGGAGCCTCTTGTCATACAGGGCAGCAGCTCTCCTGATACCCGCACGGCTTGCCCCTTGGGTGAATCTGGGTGATGGAATGGGCCGAAGCCCCATGGACTATTGCTCCTTAATATGATTTCCTTCCTTCTGTCCATGGCTGTGCAAGTGGCCCTCCAGCCCACAAGCTGCCATTCTTAGGGTTATCGTACCGGTGCTAGGTCACCAGTGGGGACCTGGAGGGGGGCAGGGATTGTGGGGATCCGCCCCCCTCCCCCTTCAACGCCCCCTGTGGAGGTGTCATTGCTCATGCGCATACCCCACACACCGGTGCCATCCCAGTTCCTGTTCTCAGGGGCTGGTCACCACGTTGTGACAGGGGCTGCCACTGGCTGAACCCTGGCCTAGCTACTGTGGGAGACGCAGCTGATGGCTGATGACTGAGGAGGGACCGGGACACGCAGAGACTGAGACACCGCTGCGCACGGGTACTACACACGCAGATACTGCTGACCAGCCCCTGGATCCTGCAGGAACTACTGGAGGCCGCGACCACGGCAGGGAGACTGCGCAGAGACTGGCTGCAGGGAGACGCTGCGGGAGTCCGAAACTCATGGCTGACGAAGACAGCGAAGCCCCAAGAGATCGTGTGGCCCAGAACAAACCAAACGCCCATGATCTTAGGCACTGTGCGCCACACGAGGCGCAGGGCCATGGACCCGGTGTCCCCCGGGAGCAGAACCAGAATCCAGCCCCCCGACCCTACGCCCCATGGGGAGCAGCAGTATTGTCGCCAAACAGTGCACTACAACATTGTTGGGAATTGTCGACCATTCATCCCACTTTTGTGTTGTCCAGACGCTCAGAACTTCTTGGGTAATGCAAATATGCCCCCCAAAAATGCACCCAAAGAACGTGACCCCCGCTGAACGCCGCCGCACAAGTGCGCTGAAACGCCCCCCGACCAGCCTGCGCTTACATGTGCATGCTGCCCGTTTGGCGTTGCCCGATGGCCTGCTGTTGGTTGACGATGAACCGACGTGTGGGGACTCCCCGGCGGCAACGGCGGCCGAAGGCTCCGCTGCATTCCTGTGGCATTGCCTGAGGGCCGTCCTGCGCAATGGGCCGACATGCCCTTTGCCCTATCCTCTGCACACTGTGTGCCAGTGCGCACCTCCGCTGCGCTCTGTGGCAGGAGTTGCAGGGCCTTGTGGTGATGCTGAAGCAGCTGCGGGAGCAACGCAGTGCACGCATCGAGACCCACGATTCAACGATCACCGTCCAGATCTATGACGCGCTGCAGGTCCGTGACAAAGCTGACCCCGCGTGCTCACAATGTGGTGTGTCCGCTATTTTGTGGGACAAGTGTACTGCGGGGGAGGGGGAATTCCGCAGGAGAAAATCGGTTAAGTTCTGCACAAAAGGTTTGTACATAATGTGCCCGGCCTTTTCCAGAATTTGTCCCGCATGTTTTCGCATTTTCTCCAATTCACCACTGTAGCAGGGAGTAGTGGATGCGGTACATGCGAGGTGTGCGCGCAGTGCGTATACTCAGGTTGTTCCATGGACCTGTGCCACTGCATGCAGTTGGGAGGTGCAGCATTAGAAGAGAGTTTGAAGGGCGGGCCATTTGCTCAGGTCTTTGTCCAATTATCCTACGCGGTGTGTGCGCGGTGCAGGTACTCCCTCCAGGCCACACAACCGTGCAACACGGCATTTCACACACACACAACAATTCACAAGCTTCCTCGCAACAGTGTGGCAATGGTTGGGGCCTGGCAAGCGTTCAAGCACGCACCTGTTTGTTATGGGCAAATTTTGGCGACCCCACATAATTTGTTCGCCATTTTCTCAGAATGTGTACAGAATTTGTTGCGCCAGGATAAGCTGCTGCAGAGCCCCCCCCCCCCCCCCCGCGCACGCACACTTTATCCCCAACCCGGTAGCATGGGACAGCTGTGATCCTTGACTCCGGGTGTGTGTAACAAGGCTTCGCCAGCGTACCCCCCTGTTGTGGAAGCTACGGCCTTGTCTAAGCTACATTGGGCACAGGGACTGTATTCATTTGGGGCCCAATTCAATTAGGTACCAAATGTAGTGCAGCCACGTAAGACATGGGTTTGGTGACAAATTTGCCAGTTACATAGAGTCATGGTCACATTTGTTGCCAGTGTTTGCCCACTTGAGCCCACATAGCTCTGATTTTGGGGATATTGGTGCATTATATCCCCCTTTCTTGCACCAGCTCACCATTCAATCTTCTCTTTTTGAACCTGGGCATCCAGTTATTTTGACACTTTCCACCGGTGAGCGTGTGGATGAAGGGACCATTTCAGATGGGGGAACTGTTTGAAGTTGCCTAAGCCCAAACCAGCCCCTAAACCTCTGGCAAGGGCATCTTCAAAGGCATCTTCAAGTGGTGAGCATGTGCAGTTGTTCCGCATGGTGTATCATCGCAAGAGGGGTTTCCAAGGCGAACATTTGTAGGCTTGTCATGCTTCATTGCTTGTGGGAACATGGGTGTGAACCTGAAATCACACCTCGAAGAGAGGTTGTTGGATCAAGCGTAGGCGCACACGGCATCATCCCCCCCTTTTTGGGGGTGGGTCGCGTAGCATACCCCAAGGCATGATATTGGATGTCTAACCCCTTGTGAAATCATTATTTTGCGAGACAAAAGGGAGGTCAAAAGTTTGTGCTTAGTGGATTTGAACCCTGGTCTGCAAAACAGCTGAGGGATAGACCATCACTGAGTCGATCCGACGCCGTACAGCTCGGGCGCCCGCTGCTTTTTCACTCGACTACTGTCGGTCGCTGCAGCAATGAGCCTCTTCGTTTGGAGATGCAGATTGACGCCAAAAAAACCCAGCTGGGTGTTTCTGCGTGCATGCCTGCCTGCCTCATTGATTGCCTGCCTGCCTGCCTAACAGGCTGATTGGCTGCCTCTGGGAACGTGGGTGGAGGTTAAGGTGCCTTCATACCATACGGGCACTCACGTGTGTGTCGGTAGTCGTATGTGTTGCGCATAAGCTACAGCCTTGTCTAAGCTCCAGTAGGGCCTGCCGGTGGGATACCGGGGATGACAGCCATCGTCGGATTATGGCTAAGCTTCAGTAGGCGTAGGGACCGTATTAATTTTGGGAGATTTGCATAGCTTATACAAGGGGGGGGGGGACCTGGGTTTGGAACCCCACCCCCTCCCCCAACCACCATGATGAGCGGGGGTTCGATACCTGGTTTCCCTGCACATAGACGAGATGTGCCACAGGAGACGTGCGTGTTTTGCCTCGTGTTTGCGTGTTTGCTTGTGGTTTTAGCAAAACTGTTTTTCTGGCACCCCTTACCACACACCGGAAAACAAACCGCGTCGCGGCACCACACACCTGTAGCAGCGCGCGCCGCCACCGGTACTCGAAGGGATCGGGGGGAGGTCTCGTCCATTGCGCGGCGACAACGGGGTTCGAACTGGTGCCAGCACGGCTGACGCCGGGTGCGCTGCCATTCAAGTAGCGGCTTCCTCAGCCCCCCTCAGCAAATTGAATGTTGTATGTGCCTACTAACTCCAACACTCCAGTACCCACTGGGGCTTTTCAGCCCTATGGACCACCATGACTTGCCAGGGTTGGTGGCAGCAACCAAACCGGCTAACTCCTGACCTGTCGCACCGCGAGCCCTCCATGACCTGGGGAGTCCACAAAGCCAAGGGTGTGTGGCCAAGAGGGGCCAGCGCAAGCAAGCACAACCAAAGTATATAGGCAAACCCAAACATGGAACGCCACGACCCGGACCCAGTATCATGTGAGTAGTGTGCCCAGGCGGTAAAGCCCAGAACCCGGTTCCACAACCCTGACCCCAGCCAGGGAGGCAGGGACCTGGAACTGTTTGGAACACGAGCAAGGCCAGTGGCCGGATGAACACGTGATGAACTGAGAGAGCCATGAAGGCCGTGGGGCAGGCGCGGCTGGAGCGACGGTGGCGGGTCCACACCTGACCGATTGTGGCCCAACCACCACCACCACTGATGGGGAGTACAAAGTAGATATGGCCCGTGTCCCATGGGTGTTGGCTGTGTGCCCCATGGCCGTGGGGTCGCATGTTCTGTAGGTGCTGGCGTCTACAGACCCTCCGCCGCCGAAGCAGTCGAAGCGCAAGTCCGCCAAACCCAAGGCCAAGCCCCGCACGGACCTCCCGGTCTGGCTGCTGGAGGACGAGTTTGCAGGTCCTGTCGCCGTCCCATACAGTGACAGCTCAGCTCCACCAGGGAAGGCTCAGCTCCACCAGGGAAGGCTGTGGGCCCCCTCAGACCACCCCTTCCCCCTCTATCGACCGCCAACAAAGCACAAGCGGGTGTCAGTCTGGCCCAGGGGGGTTCAGCTGTCTGGGCCAGCGTGACAGAACGGGTGGACGCAGGGCATGGGACAAGGGCACGGGGCAAGGGCAGGGCCAGGGACAGGAGTGGGGTGGGGGTGGGGGGGGGGGCAGGGTCGGGGGGCGACGGCAAGGGAAGGGGCAAAGGGGTTGCCTCGTGGGCAATAGGGTGCTCCCAGGGATGCAGGGCTCCTTTTAACAGCTCAGCACCACCGGGGGGCACACACCGCAAAACAACCCCAGCAACAGTCAGCACAACCAAAGCGCGGCGTCTACTGGGCCCTGCTAACGCGGCCACGACGCCTCAAGGCACAGCGGCCGCGGCGGCCGTCAGGAAGCACTGATCCGATGCAGCATGCGAAGGGACGGACAGGTGACTGTCCAGGGCCCCGTAAAGAAACCGGAACCCGACGAAATGTCACACAGGGGGGCCCACACCACCCATCCACCCCCCCCCCCCGGATCCCCCCCCCTTTAAAAGGGGCCCTGCAGGGATGGATATAATGGTGACGTATTTATTTGGGTGGAGGTTTTTGGGGGGGGGGGGTGGCAACCTTGTCCAACCCACTTTGTGTTGCCTGAGCCCCCATCCACCCACGCTGCCTGACGTAACAACGCAGCTCGTCTGCGTACCCACAGGCACTCATTAGGATTTGGGAGCTGGAGCTGACGTAGGACGGGCAGCACGCTCCCATGTGTGCCGAGTCCAGTCAGAACATGACTTAGCTGAGACTCGATGAGCGGTGAGCAGCACAAACACTGCATCGCCCAGCCTTGGCTGGCCACATCCTGGAGGCCTGTCTCCACAAACCACAGCCAATTCCGCCTTCAGGAACCCCCCCGCCAGCCCCCCTCCCGCCGCCCCCCAAAAAGCAGATCCCGTGCTTGACATAATATTGAGAGCATTGGCTGGGAAGGCCTGCAGGCAGGACATCCGGCATCATTTGACCGACCTACATGGTGCCAAAAAAAGGAATCCTCTTCAGTTATTGGCATACTTTTTCTTCACCTCAATCGAACGTCGCTGCCGTGCAGGTGAATGCAGAATCGCCCTGCACTAGCCAACCCAAAATGTCAGCACCATCAGGGAGTAGGGGGGGGGGGGGGGGTGCAGCTAGAGTGGGAGGAGCAGGTCACGTTGAAGGAGCGTGAATGAGCAGCAGCAGCAGGAGCAGTGGGAGGAGCAGCAGGTGCACGACGGCTGGAATGCTGTGAGTTAAGAGGGTGGGTAGGTCAATCGAAAAATGAGGGAGAGCCCCTCACCCCCACCCCCACCCCCTTGCTTCGCTGGCTCCTGCTCCCCTCTACTCACCTGCTCTTCCTGACTCATTTACTCCTCCTGCTTCTGCTGCTCTTCCTGCGGGACCTGCTTCACCTGCTCCTCCCACTCCTCCTGCAGCACCTGTGCCTCCCTCGTTCCCTCTGGAGGGTTCCTGTGCAGGGCCTGGGCAGACACACGGCAAGCAGGCCCCTATGGAGAAGAGTGGACGCGTGGTGATTTGCTGCTTCATGGCCTTAGATGTCGAACCTCGGAGCTCTGCGCATGATCTGAAATGAAACTGGGCCTCACACACATACCGGGGGGGTTCTGCTCGGGGGGGGGGGGGGTCTGGAGAGAAAATTCCGTACTTCAAATTTGCGAAGAATTTCCCCCCATTTATTAATTGTGGGTGCGGAATATTTCCTGTGCAGACACACAAACCCCCAGCAGCTATCACCTCAGCAAATTTCACAACTTGGTCATATAAAAAGTGTAAAATGATGGACCGCCGTCAAAAGCAAGATTGTCACATAGGGTGAAGTTCAATTGTTTGACAATCCACACATCTCAGGAATTATTGCTGGCTGCTGTGTTGGTTTGTGTGATTTCTGGGGATCGTAATCTAGGATTCTTTTCCTTGCAATGCACTCAGGCTTTAGGAGGTGCGGAATTCTCCCGTTGATTTTTCGAGATGGGTGCAGGAGAATTCCCGTACAGAAGTCGCCCCCCCCCCCCCCTGTACGCGCGCACGCGCACTTCTTCAGCCCAGTCCGAATTGGATGACCCCACATGCTGCTGCTGCGTCTACCCTGACTTTCGTGTCGTAGATTTTGACAGTGATGAGGACTCAGACCCATCGGGGAAGTGCGAACTGTCCAGTCGTCAGCAGGTGGTCCTGGAGTACTTCCTGCTGAACGCACCCACAACACCCACAAAAGGTCTGCGACCCATCGGTGTTGCCAGTGTTGCCACGTCGCAACACCGAGTCATTGCATGACTGCCTCAATGCACGTCTGCCCCCATCCAATTTGCACCTGCAGCGTGTCTACTTATGACCGTGCTGGAAAAGGAAGGTCGCCCACATGAATCAGCAGATTGTATTTGTGATCACGGGGGGGCGGCAGGGCCCGGTCTTTGTATGCGACACCCCCCCCGCAGCCCCTCCCCCCGGGTTTTGAGAGATAGTGGTGTCGAGGTCATGGCGCTAACGATGCCGAAGTTTTTTTGTGCATGCTTCCCTTTCATCAAACCATCCATGTTTTGAGCGCCAGATTAGCAAGACAAGGCGCTAAACAAATGTCATTTGTCGCGAAGTGAAGATCACCACAACCACTGTGGACACACCTGCCTATCTGTAGCCCCTGCTTCACAACAGCCACCAACAGCTTCCCCAAACCCGCTCCAGACACACATCCCCACTGGACGTATGCATGTGGTTGTACTGGGTCGTGCGCAGGCTCCCACCTTGGGAACGCCCCCCCCGCCCACGGCCAAACCCCCCCCCCCCCACACACCCTCGTGCTGACCCTCCCCCCAACACCCTCCAGCCGACCCCCCCCAAACTGCCTTTCTTGCCCCCCCCCCCCCCCATCCCCCCCCCCCAAGTTTTGACAGATAGCGGGGGGGGGGGGGGGTTGTCACATCAGGACCGGTTGTAGTCACCCCCCAGTGTTTGTGATGCGGATGTGATGGCGCGTTTGTCGGTCGTGGGGACGGCATCCCCCCACCCCCCACCCCCCACCCCCCGGGGTGGGTGGGTCAGAGGGCAAAAAAAAAAAAGGCTTGTGTACCTGCCCCTTTGATAAATTTCATTTTTTGCCCGGGGAAATTTTTCTGATGTGGTGGTGGGTGGGTCGGCCAGGGCTGACCAGCCGCCCCCCCCCCCCCCCCGGGGTCCTTGAGCAATAGCCTGATCACAATCCCTCATGGCTGATGCAAGCCTCTGCTGCGGACAGCGGCGCCATCCGGGATGGACCGCGTGCCTCCAAGCACCACACCACAAACACGCACATTCCTCCTGACGACCAGGCCTTTGCGTAGTGGCTGGTTGATACTATACCGGGGGGGGGGGGTCAGAGGCCAAAAAAAAGTTTGTGTACCTAAAATCGACCTCCAAGTTCGGGCCCCTTTGATAAATTTCATTTTTTTCCTGAGGAAAAATTTTCTGATGTGGGTGGGTGGGTGGGTCAGCCAAAATCCCGGGGGGCCAATTTGACCCCCCCCCCCCCCGTATCACTAAGCAAAGGCCTGCTGACGACCTGTCCGGGCATGCCCCACGACGGGGCCATGAATACGATATATGCCGTATGCCATATGAGCACATGCCCATTCAAACTGTGACATATGCGCAGGGCATGTGCACCCCCGAAATGCGGGCACAGCAGCCCCGTTTTGGGTGCCGACACAAATGTAGAGTCAGCTCAGGCCCCTTCAACACCGTCGGCAATTTGCGTCTTATGAAGCGCGGTGTCTCCCAATGGAGCGCAGGCAGAAGGAGTATGGGCTGCGGTGAGCGGGTGCGGGGGGTATTGTGGGACGTGCAGACCGGGGGGGCAGGCCCCAAAGGCCCTGCAGCCGGGCCTCGCCATGAAATGCTTTGCAGAAACTCGCTGTGGGTCCCTGACGTCCGACGGTGCCCCTTCAGACTCGACCGCCAGCCCGAAGCCCCGGAGCATCGACGGCATCTTGGGAACAGGTGTTCGCGTGCGTGCGCACGGGAGGAGGGACGACGCTGCATTCGGGGGAGCGGGTGCGCGGTGCGCAGGGGACAGTCGCCGTCGCCACCGGTGGACTAGAGCGAGGCGGCACGTCTGACTGCGCGCCATTCTGCTCCAAAGCCGCGCCGCAGGGTCAGCGAGATTGGGGCCCACAGGGGGTCGTGGAATGGACCGCTGTACACACAGGACCGGGCCGACCCCCTCGCCGGGACGGTGGCACTGGGCACAGCAGTACGCCACAGGGGGGTCCTTAAGGGACGAGATTTTTTTTTTTTGCGAAGGACCGCCCTTAAGGACCGCCCCAAGGGACCACCAACCGCCAACCGCCAACACCCATCAACCGCCAACCGCCACCAGCCGCCAACCACCAACCGCCACCAACCGCCAGCGGCGACCAACCGCCAACTGCCAACCACTGCCAACCGCCACCAACCGCCAACCACCAACCGTCGCCATGGGTCTGATGAGCGGCGGTTGCCAGAACTGTTGCGATGGTCATGCGCACGGACGTGGCCGCACTGTGCCCGCCGCGCCCAGTGCGCCGCTGCGTGTACATCTTATTTTTGGCGCGTGGCTCTTTCTGAGTGATGGGGTGCGTTGGTTGTGCAGCGGTCCCCGAGATTTTCTGCAGCAGTTGCCGCAATGGTCGCGTTGGTTGTGCGGCAGGCGGCAAAATTGTGAAGCTGGTCCCGCGGTAGTCCCTGAGATTGTTGCAGTTGTCTGTCGGCGATTGCCCCAGTTCTTATGGTGGTCCTGCTGCTCTCGCCGAAATTGTTCCGTTGCTGTTGTGGTGGTGGCTGCTGCTGCTGGCTGCCGCCGCCGCTGCTGCTGCCGCCCCCGCAGGGCAACCTGAAAATTGCTCTGCGGGGGGGGGGGGGGGGGGTGACATCGACGCCCGCCGAAGGAGGGGGGGGGGGGTTGGAGAAATGGGGTTCTGTGTCGGGCCTTTTGTTTTGTGTAAGAACGGATGTTGGCGCCAAAGGTTCCCCCGCACATTTGAGTAGTCAAAATGATCAGCGCGACGTGGGTATCATTTTGAGCCATAGATGTTGGGTTGACCCCCCCCCCCCCGGCACGGCAGGTCGGGCGCCCCCGCCCTGAACCCCCCCCTCCCGTCACGGCGGCCAAGGAGGGAGGGGGGGGGTGTTGGGAAAATGGGCTTCCGTGTCACCCCCCCCCCCCCCCGCAGAGCAATTTTCTTCCCGCCCAGCCCCCGTCGCTGCCTGTTGCCGCTGCTGCTGCTGCCGCTGTCGTCATCGTCGTCGTTGTTGTATTTTGTTGGTGGTGGTGGTGGGGATGGTGTCGTCGTTGTGGTCGTGGTTGCTGCGGTTAGCGGTGGTGGTACTGGTGTTGGTCGTCGTGGTGAATTGGAGTGAGTTCCGGACACAGCCGTGGCTACAGCGGTGTGACTGAGGGACACCAAAACGCTGCCAACCCAAGGGCAATGATCCAGGCATGGGCCTGGGAAAGGATTCGGCTGATAACCACCACCGCAGCCGCAGATGGTTGACGGGCCCCTGCTTTTCACGTCCGAAGCGCTTTGCAGCGTGTGCTGTACAGTAACCGCTGTACAGTGACCTTAACTCCTGGCCCTTGTAGGAGTCTTTTAAAACCTTCATGTCTGAATCTCATGGTTTAGCACAAACTCTTATTGGTATTGTTATCATTTCATATCAATCCTAAAAAAAAATTCCGCCGCTAAAAATTTCCTCGTCCCATAGGCAGCGTCGGGCCAGAACTACTGCACGTCGTCATGGACAATGCGCACGCGCTGCAGGAGCTGATTGACAACGAGGTCGGCCCTGCCTCCCCGCCCTCAGGTCCTGCGCGACGTTTGTTCGGGTGCCGTCCGTGTACTGCGCCGGGGACAGTAAGGGGCTGGGGGCTGATGCTGTCAGGAACGAGCCTACGCCCCCTGTGGGGCGGCGCTATGCGCTGAGATGCCCTCGAGAGCGTCCTCGGAAACAAGGCACGCCACACCACCTAAAGGCTGTTCAAGCGCTGGGATGGGGGAATATTGGCTTCCCCCGGGCCCGGGGGGGGGGCTGGGAAGGGGGCTCTCGTGACAGGCCAGTCCAAAGAAACTCTAATGATGACTCACCGCCTGCGCCGCAAGCGGCGCGAAAGAATATTTTTCAAAAACAATTGCTCCCACAATAAGGAATGCTGAGCCGCGAACAGGGGTGGGGGAAATTTTTGCTTGTGCGAGGGGTGGGGGGGTCTTTCGAGCCCCTTTCCTGGACCCCCCCCCCCCCGCCCCTTCTGGGCTCCCGTGACAGGGACCCCGGACGGACTGACGGGGAGGTTGGGGGGGGGGGTCCCCCACGATGCGCTGATCATTTTGAGGTGTGTTGCGTCGATCAGGGGAGATCAAACGGCGCAGAAGTTTTGCGGTCAACGAACGCTGCGAAGACGTCCAGGCGCACGGTCTTTGCATGCGCACCCCGACACATACCTCACTTGAGGAGAGCGTCGTTGGTGCAGTGTTGACGGTGGTGTTGACACAGTGCTGTTGACGGTGGTGGTCGACGGTGGTCGGCTGAGGGCCACAGTAGAAGAAGAAGAAGAAGAAGAATGAGATCGTAATAAGGAAAATAAGAGTTTGTGCTAAAACATGAGAATCAGGCATGAAGGTCTTTGAAAGAAAGACTTCTACAAGGGCCAGGGATTGCAGTCACCAGACAGCGGTCACCAACCAGCTTTTGCGGAACACACTCCCGAACACCATGGGACACCTCAGGTGTACGCCTCAGCACCCAATTAGGGTTTATCGAGCACACACCCCTCTCCCAAAACGGTGGAGGTTGTGGCCTAAACTCTCTGGCATCAGCTTGCACTTTGGGCACTGTGTAGTACACTTGCTGTCCATTGCTGTGGGGACCCAACTGGGGGGGGTTCCGCAAAGGCTAGTGGGGCACCGTGTGGCGCACCCCGTGTCCAGTGCTGGGGGTGGTGTTGCATAAAGCTCGATTGGGCACTGTGTTGTACACCTGGTGTCCAGTGGGGTGGGGTGGTGGGGGCTGGAGGGTTTTTGTGTGGGGGGGAGGGGGATCCAGCACAGCCCCAGCACACCAGCCACTGGGCTCTGTAAACGCGGCAACGACACCAGCAAGAGCACCGGCTGCAGCGGCCGACGGAATGCAGCGACCCGACGCAAAATGCGAAGGGAAGAACGGGTGACTGTCCAGGGCCCCGTAAAGAAACAACAACCCGACGGAATGTCACACAGGAGGTTAGAACTTGTGAGCCGAGGGACAACTGCCCCACTCTCACCCATTTCCTACTGCAACCTTTAACTTGTGCGTACACCTGGAAGCACGAACCGGCAAACTTAATCAGCCTTTATGGCGCTTCAGCCCCTTGGCGTCCCTGCTACCGCGGCCCTGGCCTTGCTGCGCGTTCAGTCCTGCCCATGAACGTGACCTTTGGAGGGTGCTCACCACCGCCGATGTGGGAAATGTAACACAGGGCCAGGGGATTCGGGATCACCCCTCAGTGGTGCGCAGCATTTCCCGCACTTTGCCATTGGTTTCTGGGGGTGTGTGGAGGGGGGAAGGGGGTATGTGTGCGGTATGAATGTGTGTGCATCTGTGGGGTCACTGGCCTTACAGATGTGTGTGTGTGTGTGTGTGTGTGTGTGTGTGTGTGTATGTGTGTGCTTTTGTGGCCTGCCATGACACGCGCCTGACGAGAATCTTTGCACTCAGCGCTTTCTCTGTGCCTGTTTGTCACGTTGAACGTGTGTGTATGTGTGTGTGTGTGTGTCCGATTTCCTGGTTGTTCTGTGGACTAGGTACTGCATTTTGGCTGCCAGATCAAGTACATTCAGCGGTTGTTATCTCACATTAGCATGATGCCGCCCACCTCCGATGAGGTGTGTCCGCGCGAGTTGTACTCTTATCTGTGGGGAGGAGGTGTATGGGTGGGTGTATTGCCACGCACGGGAAGGATGAGGAATGCGGGGGGGGTCAGTGGGATTCGGGCATTTTGTTGTGGTAATTTGGATGCAGACCTTCTACTGAAAATGATCAGGCCTCAGTTGGTGCTGGTGGTGGTGCTGCTGCTGTTGTTGTCGTTGTCGTCGTTGTTGCTGTTGTTGTTGTTGCTGGTGGTGCGGGTGCTGTTGTTGCTGCTGCTGCTGCTGCTCTTTCTGCTGCTGCTGATGTTGTTGTTCTTGTCGTTGTTGCTGTTGCTGCTTGTGGTGGTGCTGCTGTTGCTGGTGCTGCTGCTGTTGCTGGTGCTGCTGCTGCTGCTGGTGCTGGTGCTGGTGCTGCTGTTGCTGCTGTTGTTGTTGCTGTTGTTGTTGTTGCCGTTGTTGTTGGTGGTGGTGTTGCCGTTGTTGTTGTTGCTGCTGCTGCTGCTGCTGTTGTTATGATCGTCGCCGTCATTGTACCGGAAATGCAAAAAGGCAAACTGGAAATGCAAAAACGCAAACCACAATTGCGAAAAGGCATTCTGGAAATGCAAAAACGCAAATCGAAAATACGAAAAGGCAGTCTGCAAATGCAAAAGGCATTCTTGAAATGCAAAAAGGCAAACCGGAAATGCAAAAAGGATCGCAGTCGTGGCAGATCAACTCTTTGGATTGGGTCCCCTTGCCCCTGACTGCGGCAATTATGCGTTTTGGAAGGGCTGCTATCTGAGGCCAGACGTCTCAAGAGGCACTGCTGGCATGCCTGTTGCTTGTGCTGGACTGTTCTGTTGTGCCTTCTGGACACATTTGGAAGGCGTTGTACACCAGAAACCGATGGCAATGCGGGCTCTGGGGCCGATGGCAGACTTACAGAGGAAGTGGCGTTCATCGGTGTAAATTCGTTGAAATCGAGTGGAACTCAGTGCAGACTGGGGGACACTGAGAGTGCCTGTGTATCTCATGGGGAGTGCTTGACGTGTGGCGCAACCAGGAGGGCAACTCAGGGCAGCTCAGCAGGCGTGGGACGTGTGGTTTGCACATTTTTAGTTGGGGTGGGGGGTTGGGGGGCAATCCGGTCGTTTCTCGGCAATTTCCTTTCTGGGGCCATACAGATTTACAGCAATTTGCAAGCCGCAGGCTTAAATGTTGCTAGCTTGTGTACAGTTGTGTATGCGGGTCGAAATTGTAAATGTTGAAGCACAACACAACAAACACAACAGTCTGCCTTTTTGCATTTGCCGGTTTGTGTTTTTGCATTTGGTGCCCCTTGGCTGATTGCAAGAACAGGTGGTCAACTGTTGCCGACAGCCGTCAACGGCCATCAACTGCCATCAGCTGCTGTCAAAGACCACTATGGCAGCAAAGGCGACACATCAAGGTGAACCGCCGTGTAATTCTGCACATTTGAACCACACACACACACACACACACACACACACATACATACATACACACAGGTGCACCCCGGTGGCATCAGAGGTCAGAGATCTCCGCCCCCCGTCGCAAACTTAGCAAAACCAGCTGAATGCGGAAACACCACAACAAACAAACACACTGGCTGCAGGATAGTATAATAAAACGATTTAGAGACAGATTTAGTGGGGGCATGAGCAAGCTATCATCCCCCCACCCCCGCTAGCCTATTAGGCCGCCAGCCAACCAACCAAAAAGGCAAAAAACAGATGTCAGCATGGAAAGAATCAAACGCTAAAGCCCTAACGCTCCCACAGGTCACGAAGGAACGGCGGGTGACCAAGATGTTTTAGTCGTCCAAGATTGGCCAACGAATCGGCCCTTTCATTCCCCAAGATGCCTACATGATTGTAGACATGTTCCAGAGAGTCTCACTCGAGCACGACCTAAGTAGCGCAACAATGCATATGGGTTGTCCCTCCGTCATAAACGTACTTGCTGTCCATAATAATGCGGAGAGGCTACAAAACAGGAACTGACCAGCGTGCCTCAATACAGGCAGTGTGCTCCGCCCGATTGTTGCTCTGAACCGGGCCAGACAGAGGGGTAGACATGTTTTGGGGTTGCGTTTTGGGGTTGTAGGGTCCAGACCACACACCGTAACTTGCGAGACCCTCCCTCGGGGCCTCCTCTGCATATGATCCATCTGTATACACAACTCAGGCACATGTATTGGCACCACCTCCCGCCCACCCTGCTGTGCTCACTCCTGCTTTCGTCGTACCTGATCATGACCACAGGGCCGGAATATGTAAGGGGCTAGGTCCGCTGCTGCACCCAATGGGTGCTTGGTTGTGTCCACCTCTAGCGTTAGCAGCATAGGAATATTGCGGTCTGTCAGCCAATCATGTACTCCAACAAAAACATGCGGACTGCCTCATGTCTAAGGGAAAGCAAAGGCATTTCCAACCACTTAAAGACTTCAAAATGGACCTGCATGAAGAGTGAGGGATCAGGAATTGCCATGCGCACACACACTTCACACCGGTGTACCCACACGTGTGCTACTTTCCAAAGTAAGAGCTATGGGGCTTGGGTAAGGGATAACCACAGGTAGTCAATGCACAATCGGCTAATGGGGGCATGCCCAGAATTAGAGAAACGTGCCAGAAACATATATTGAAGAATGTAACTGGCACCGTGGGCTGGGAGCAGACCGGGGGCTTGTGATAGATGTCCTCCTAGAGAGATAAAGCTTGTGATAGACGTCCTCCGAGCACACACAAAGGGGCGCGTGGGGGGAACCCACGGGAAAAAGGCATGGAGTTGTTGCCCGATAGGCAGTTTCTTCCAAGGACCCATGTAAATAAAGTCCAAATGAGCCGGGGGGAGTTGCAGACCATGCTAGGCCCTACATTGCAGACTCCCCCCGGTGGTCAGACCGCAAGGCGGAGGCCACGGAATGCATGATGGGGCTAAAACGAAGGCCATCCAATAGCTTGAGGCCTTCGTGAGGACCTTGCACTGGCAGGCGTCCCTCCCAAGCCCTAATCGGTTGCCTAAGCACTGCCGCCAACGCCGACCAGTGGGTAGTGCAAAGCTTCTTTGGTCCACGATGATGGTCAGTCAGAAGTATTGACCATGAGGAGGTGTCCACAAGATCTTCAACGCGCAAAATGCCCTTTGAGATGAGGTGCCGACAAGTAAACGTCTAGGCACCCGATAGAATCACATGGCTGTTCCACAATGGGGGCAACATGTTCAGATCGAAACACGCACACACACTATACACAAGCCGCAAGGCTCCCCAGCTGGCACAAGGTGACAGTTGCATCAAAGGAAGCCGAGAAACCGTGTGCACAATGCCTTTACAGTGCAGCCAGTCACAAAGGACTCTGCACTGTGTTAGGCCGAAGCCCACAGGGTTGTGCAGGTAACACCAGAATGACCAGATGACGCGTGTGTGGCGCACAAGTGAATTTCCGGCATCCACAGGCCCATCCCCCCCCTCCTAGGGGGGTAGGTGTAGGATATCTAGGGCCACCTTCTAGTTGCACGCACCAAACACCACCCGCAGCGCCGCGTGGAGGCAGACCAGCATTGACCTGGGGGGGGGGGGGGCACCCGTAAGTTGGAGAACAGGGTAGCACCTTGTATGTACCAGCTGTACACGCTCCTTTGCAGAGAGCAGCATACAATAGATGTGCAAACACCTGTCCTCGAATGCACCCACACACTTTTCAGAGGCCTCCACACGGGAGG
The DNA here is from genome assembly GCA_964036045.1 of Eutreptiella sp. 'Long Island Sound 2002'. Classification (NCBI taxonomy): domain Eukaryota; phylum Euglenozoa; class Euglenophyceae; order Eutreptiales; family Eutreptiaceae; genus Eutreptiella; species Eutreptiella sp. 'Long Island Sound 2002'. Next base: position 6,256,361 of record OZ038382.1, on the reverse strand, counting down.
CATCTTCGAAGAGAGACCCCAGATACTTCACTGAAGACACAATGCGCAAACCAGCCAACTGTGCCGGCCACACGTGGCTTGGATAAGGACCTTTGTTTTGTCCAAATGCCACCAGGGCAAGTGACGATGGACCACGGAAGCCGTTAACGGAGGCGGCACTGCCCCACATGTCGCACAATTGCACAGCACGGAATTGTTTTTTCCTAGGAGTTTTTAGATGCAGTGCCTGGCATGTTGTTTCCAAAATCCTCCGGCCAATCGGGCGTACTGCTGGGAACATTGCGGCCGAGTGGTCCGGCCGATCTCCCTTCAGCCCGGGCGTCCCGGAAGTGTGCCTGCCGAAACTGGTCGGGAAAGCGCTTCCGATGTTCGGAAGCAGCGCTCCCGATGATTGCCTCCGTTTTGGGAAGCAATGCGTTTGAACATCGCTTCCGATGTTCGGAACCACTGTCATTGTGGAGCGCAGTCTGTGGCCACTATGGGCACTGCCAACCATTAAGATCCTTTGCCACGCGCAAACCCAATCGCCGCTAGTGCAGCTTGGGAGTGAAGTGGATGCGGATGATGTCTAATGCATTTGTGGACGTTGCGGGTCTAAACGCAGTGGTAGGCGTGAGTGGGTGGCATTCCAATCAGAAGTACTACAAGAGTGGCCCACATTTTCCTACGTTTCAGTGGGCTCCTTTGTGCCCAGCCGTCAACGTAGGGCAGAGGCCAAGGCACAGAGAAGGGCAAAGAGAAAGGGTAGGGTGTGTACTGTACAGGATGCCCAACAGGTGTAGGGTGTTTGTGATCCGTCGCGGCTGGACTCGTCCGCGGAGTACGTGCCACTTGGGCACGTGCCCGAGGGAGATGGCAGTGCGCAGCGCATTTTGCCAATGCGGTCAGCGAAGCTGCATCGGCGCATTGTAGTTGATGCAGAGGATTCGTCTGAGCCCGCATGGGATCTCGGGACTCCCCGAGTGGCAGTGACGGTGGGAGTGAGAGTGGGAGTGGGAGTGGGAGTGGGAGTGATGCCTCGGATGGTGACGCAACTAGCAGTGCTGTCACAGTCAGCACTTCTGACCCTGAGGCTGCCACACCAGCACCGCCTCCGCAAAAAAAGTTCCGCAGGACGGCCCCACACTGTGCACAACGCTTGTCTCAGCGGCCAGCCCCTGTTGTCGTCGATGTTCATGCAGCATCCAGCTCAGCGCCCGTAACCCATTTGCTGAGTGAGGGGGACTTCTTCCCTCCCGACACTAAACGTGCTTTGAAACAGGAGACCAAGCCATAACTCATTCGTGTTGTTGTGTATGTCTGTGTTTGTGCATGCAGGGTGGGGAGGACTAACCGGGTTGGGCGGGAAGCAGGCTGTGGCGGAAGGGGGGCAGGGCGGAGGGGGGGAACCCGGCGCTCCGTGAGTCGGGTCCAGCATCAGGACCCTGTGATTGGCCACGGCTGGCCATGGTAGCCGGGGCCAGCTTCTCTTTGAGGAGTGGCGGAGCATTGTACATTAGTGAATTTTATATATGGGTGATGGTGGTGGTGGTGGTGCTTGGAGGGGCGGTGAATTTGGCGTTTTTTTTTACATATAAGGTGTTTTTGGGGGGGTCATTGTATGATCGTCCCTAGGTATGGTGCACACCTCACACCGGGCGTGCGCACCCAAAATCGGCTCCAAAAACGCTTCCGATGTCGGAAGCAAAGCTTCCGATGAATGGTTGCAAATTGTTGACCACAGTTGGGTGCAGTGCCCCCACCGATCGGTCGGGGAAAACGCTTCCGATGTCGCAAGCAGCGCTCCCGATGGGCGGAGGATGATTGGACCTGTCGCTGACAATGTTGCCAGCAAAATTGGAAGAATGACTGTCACCAAGGGCTGGCATGGTGCCAAGTATTTCGGTGCCAAAAAAAAATTCCGTGCTGTGCGTTTGAGCGACATGTGCCTCGTCTCTTTCAGGGATTCATAGGGCTGGGCTGTGGGGAGAGGTAGGGCACATGCACGTGCAATGTGTGTCTTGTTGCTCTGTGGTGAGGTTTGAAGGGCCGCAATGTATTGGTGGCACCTGTACATACAGAGCCATTTGTCCGTCAGGGCAGCACCCCTGCAGGGCAGACTATTGAAGTGATGGTTTGCGGCAGCGGTAGGAATGTAGGATTTGTTAAACCTCACAGTTTGAGCATGATGGGATTTGATACCTTGGCACACACACACACACACAAACACACGCCCTGTATTTTCATGTGCGCTGCCGTCGGTTCAAGCAAAATTGGACAAAAAAATTCTGAAAATGGCAGGTGCACACAGCCCAAAATCGCTAAAAGCACCACCGTGAGGTTATTGGTCTTTTATTATTCTAGCCAATGATTTTATCACCATCCACACGGGTGGGCCGTCTCCTCGCTTTTGTACGCGACCCCCCCCCCCCCCAGTAGAAGTGGGCCGAAGGCCCCTTGGGGGGGGGGGGGGGGTTCAGGGAGGGGCGATGGGGGGGGTTCAGGGAGGGGCGATGGGGGCGGGGGTCGGGAGGGTCGGTTGGGGGGGGGTCCAGGTCGGGCCATTTGGGGTAGTGGGGGGGGGGGGCATAGGCTCCCGTTACCTCCCCTTGCCCTCCCTCAGGTGTGAGAGCTAGGGCTAGGGTTAGGGGTAGGGTTAGGGTTAGGGTCACCGAGCTGGTGGAACTAGTCTTGGTTTTATAACCCTTTTTAGTGTCTAGGGTGGACCTACCAGGTTTAGCAGCAAGCAACAGCAGCAAGCAGCAAGCAACAGCATGCGCGAAATGGGTAAAAATCAGAACTCCGTCGTGGTGCTTTGGATTTCAGTGAAATTTTGGTGGATGATACCTATGGGTGTGAAGTACAATCACACAAAGTTTGAGCCAGAAACTCAACAGTGGCGGCCGGGAACGGGATTCGCAAGTGGCGGACCTCAGTTTCAAAAACTGCAGTTTAGGGCCAAAAACAGCCATTTTTGGGCCAAAAAAGCCCTGGAACACATTCAAAACGGCCAAACGAAGGGAAACGGTGGGTACACTGCACCTGCGGCTTGACTTCCCCGTGTCAACGAGCTCTTTGCGGCCCTCTAACTCCATGATATGTCCCGGAAACGGCCCAAAAAGGCCCCCAGAAGCTCCAAATGCCGACAGCCAAAAACCAAGAATAGGCCATATCTTTGGCTACATGGCTCAAAATGCGATTCCGAGGGCACCTACTCCACCCGCAACCCCCCACTTTTTGTGGTTTCCACCCCTCAGAATTGCCCAAACGGACACCTAGACCCCAATACCTAGGCCCACTCAGCTGCAGCAAGCTGCAAGCTCAAGCCCAAACAGGTGGGTGCCCAAATGGGTCAACAAGGTCCAATAGGGGCAAAAAGATGACTTTTCTCAAAAATGATCCTAGACCATGTGCGACGCTAAAACAAGTGTTTTTGGACCGTTTTGAGCTTGTGGTGGCCCATTTTGGTCCTCCGAGAATCCCAAAATGCCTTGAAAATGGGCTGTTTTGGGACCAAAAATGGGTCAAAAATGGGTCAAAAACGCATTTTTCCAAACCTCATCCTAGACCATTTGGGGTGCACAAACGGGTGAAATGAGCCCATTTTGAGCCCATTTTGGGGCATTTTGGCCCCTCAGAAGTCCAAAAAGCCTTGAAAGTGGGCCTCATGGTGATGGGGTTCACTTGCAAGCTGATTTCACTTTGTCAAGAGCCATCAATGTGTGAATCATTCTTGATGTCCTTCACCAATCATAGCGGATGTTCCCTCCCCCACCAGCTCGGTCCCAATATTCAGTCTTGATTAGGGTTAGGGTCATGGGTAGGGTTAGGTGTAGGGTTAGGAGCAGGCTGAGGGTTGGGGTGGGTGTTAGAGTCAAGGTTGGGTTCAAGTATAGCGTTGGGGTGCTCCACCGCCTGGGCGGGGAGGGATGCTATGTTGGCAAGGGGAATGAAAAAAAATTTCGGGCGCCTTCGGCGCCCCCATATGTATGGCCGGTAGCTATTGACCCTTGGTAACTAAGTGGGCCCGGAGGGCAGGGAGGGGGGGGGGGGTCGCGTACCCAAACTGAGGAGACGGCCCACCCGTGACCATCCAGTGAGAGCACTCACAACCACACCCGCGTGCACAGCCTCACAGACACGCCCACCCCAGACCTCCTTCGGAACGCGAGCCTTGTTTCATATCCCTCGTTGAAGGCGGAGCTGCTGCTGGCGAAGTTCTTGGCCAAGGTCAACACCGTTCAAAAAGCAGCAAAGAAGCAAGAGCCTCCTGTGACGCCCAAAGCCAAGGCAGTGTCGCCGAGAGAGCCCAAGAAGGCGAAGCCGACCTCGAGGCGCACCAAAATCCAGTACATGGAGCCGTAGCAGTGCAACTCGGCCGAACCACATCGACGTCGCTGTTCTGTGATCAGAGGGTCGGGGTATTGGTGAGGACGTATGTAGGGGCTGACCACTTGCCTCAGCGACCCCCTCCCCCCGGGCCCTGTGTGACACTTCTCACATCAGTGGTGGTACGCACCCTCCAAACCCCGCTGTCTTGGGTTTGTGTGGAACGTGTAAAGGTGCAGCAGCAGCACTTGTGAGCAGAGGGACAACTGTCCCACTCTCACGCAGTAAAACTATTCCCCTTGGCGGGTGGGGTTAGCCGAGTGGGTTCCCCACCTCTCGCATGAACCCGCCCCATCCACCCCCAACCCAACGGGTGGGCACCCAACCCTCCCATCCACTTGTGGAGGATGCCCTCCTCAAAAGGTGAACACGCATGTACACATGGAAGTACTAACCGGCGTACTCACTCAGCCTTGATGGCCAGCCCCCCTGCCCCCTACTCCACGGGAATACACACCCTCGGATTGGTTTCCCACGCAGCAGCAGACTGCAGAATGGCGACTCTGGCGAGGGTGGATGCGCTCCCTTGGACAGCCCATGGACCAACTGGGTGTATATGCCCATGCAGGGGCCCTTGGGGAAGGGGGGTGTGGTTGGGGGCAGGCCGCACCAGCCACCACCCCCTGAAGTAGTGTAGGTGCGGACCAGGGTCTGGGGCTGGGCACGTATGGTATGGGGCCGTTGATGTGGAGATGTCCGCTGCTTGGGCCCCAACACACCGCTGAGTCAATGCGGCCAATTCAGTGTGCCAGCCCGTCATCATCCTGCAGGTTCTTAGCAAAGACACCCCTCCCCTCCCACAGCCACCCCCTAAACCTGCTTAATTTGACGCTTCCTGAGGTCGGGTGTGGGTAGAGATAGTACCGGGGGACCTTGGCGACCTCCAGTCTCCAGTGTACCAATACTTTTGTGCCCTTCATCTCCATTGGCTCGCGGCGGCTATTTGATTGCAAGCCCTGCTCTGCCGCATGACCCATGACACACGCACCTCTTTTTGCTGCTGCCTGGGGGGGGGGGGGGCTAGGCAGTGGGGGGGGGGGGGGCATGGAGGGATGGAGGGATGGGGGGATGGAGGGAGTTGGAGCTGGAGCTGGAGCACAGCACGTTTTTGGTGGCAAAACCGCCTGCCCGGGGACCCGTTTACACGGCTGCTGTTCGGACTCTGTCCCCTGCCAAGGGCTCTGGTTGCCATGCCTTGAGTCGCAGACTAGGATTTCCCGATGCTTTCTGCCGTGCAACTGTGTGTTAGCAGCCTGAGCCGCCTCAGACGCACTCGCACCAGCGTGTCCTGTGCGTCTGCACTGCGCTTATTTTCCCCTGGGGTCTTTGGGCGCCCTCCCGTTTCACCTCTTACACATTTTGTTACGTTCGCACCGATTAAATACCTTTGCAAAACAGCGTCTGCCACCGCTGCACCTGCGGACAAAGCACGGCGAGAGGGAGGGTGGGTGGGTGGCTGTAAGAGGTCAGAGACCCATGCCACTACCGTTGATTTGATGACGCCACCTGCGCCATCGCCGGGACCTTGTCCTCTTAGAGGGTTTTGGTCGGGTCCCGGTTCTGACCGCTGTAACTTACTCGCCACCCGCCGGTACTCGCCCCTCGATGGACCGTTTCAACCGTGACAGTGGCGTCTCGTAACCTGCCCTTGAGCCCCTCTCCAATGACTCAATCCTTGACATCGATGACCTGAACCACCTGCTCTGTCCTGGACCGTCCCTTTACGCCAAACTCGTCAATGTGCCACAAAATATGTGCGTTTCATGGAGTGCGAATAGTCGGTGGGGATGGGCGTGCCCACCAGGCCCTGGTGTTGCATCGGCCTGCATTTCTTGGAGATGGGGTGGCGGCAAAAGCTGTGTCGGCGCCAGTTGACGTAAGGACCGACGGCGGGTGTAGTCGGCAGTGAAGGATTGCAGAGGGTGTCACGCAGCCCGTAGGTTGGCATCAACTATGGTGCAGCCCCTTGTCCCCTCGCTCGCGCCCCTGGGCAGAACCTACTGGACGTTCCCCTCAATGGGCATCCCGCATTGTTCTGCTTGCCAGCGGGGCTGGGGTGGGCAGGTGTACAGGGCCGAGGGAATCGCAGCCCCCAGCGAAACGTCTCCAACCCTCCACAATTAAGCCCTGCTGCTGCCCTCGCCATTCTCTCCAGCCATACACAGCACCGACTGTACAGATCTTGCGTTGCATAAGCCACCAGATTAAAGGATTGTTGTGTGATGCGGTTTTTTTCGCGGCGAACTAATAGGGGGCGCACCGTGCGCTGTGCGCGCGCTGTTCGAAAAGTAGGGTATTTTGGCCCCTCTTTCCCCGATGTCCGAGGTGACCGCGGTAATCACCGTGTTCCCAGACGCACGACTGCCCTGGGTTCCTACTCAGTCCAAAAGCTCAGACAATGAGGTTTCACGCTGAGAATGCCAGAATGCCGTCAGTGTTCTATCTAAATCTGCTCTTTTTGCCCTATGGACGTATGCTTCCCCGGTGGTGGGTGGTGTTCAGGGTTGTCACGGGAAAGCCAAATTGCTATTGGGCGCTGTGCAAGCGCTGTGCAGAAACGCCCCCCTTGCGTAAGGATGGCAATCACTTGGAGAAATATGACATGCCATCTATATGGAAGTTGCATCCTCATGTCGCATGGGTTCTCACTTGAGCGCTCTGAAACACGTCGCATGTATGCTCACACGCACGCCCTGCGAGTTGTTCCGACGGATCGCACCATCCAAATTTGGACATTCCAATGACTGCTGACAACGAAGCTGTAGTCCGTCCACTGCGGGAGCGCCAATGGGGGCTTGTTGTCGCGTACGAGACCCTCCCTCACCGCGCTGCAGGAGAGCCAAGGGGCTCTCCTGCGTGCTTGTCGTGGTGGCACTGTCTGCACTAACCCTCCACAAGACCCCATCGCCCCATCCCCCATTGTCCACTTGTGTTGTGGTGCCCAGACGTTTGCTTTGCTTCGTCTCATCAATTCCTGGTGGTGCATGGGGGAAGGGGGGTTCCCGAGGGCTTGTAAAGGTGAGGGCTTGTCCTCGGCCACAATTGGCGGCTTTGCTTCACGTCCAAGCGGTATCACGGCTCTACCAGCGAGCCAACGCCATTCAAGCCCCAAAGAGATTGTATCAGGGTGCTTCAGAGGGCTTCATTGCACACTGCACATCCGGTGCGTCTTGAGGGTGTCGGTGGACGAACAATTTTTGCTCAGCCTTGTGAATGACCGCAAAATGCCTGAGGGACGGGATTGTATGTGCTTCTGTCTGTGCTGCCATGGGACTCCCCTCTGGAGCTCGGCCTGAAGCCACCTGGAGCTCGGCCTGACGCCACCCCACACCCGCAAAAATGTGCAAGTTATGGATCTGGGATCTGGGATCTGGGATCACCCCCAGAGTATGAGCTGTGTGCAGTGCCATATCCTTTTTTGTGACCTGTTGTTATTGATGCAACTCATGTGCATGTGCATCTCTTGAGAGTGGCCGAGGGGGGGTGAGCCTGAGTGGAATGTTGATCACGATTGTACCAGACACCCCCGTGGCCAGAGGCAGGGCGGCCGCTATCCCTTTCGCATCTGGGATCGTGCTGGGGAGCTCCGCAGACAAGGGGCTGGCCGGTGAGAACGCTGGTGCCTTTGGGGATCCAATAAGGATGTCCCCCATCCCTGTCTTACTCTATGCTGATAATCTTTGGATCATCAGTGAAGTGGTGGGCCGGGTGGCTACATTGCCCATGACGCCTGGGGGGTCCCCACCGCTTCAGAGCGTGGGGCAGAATCAGAAGTGGCCCACAAGTGGGCCGGGTGGCTACATAACCACTGCCGCCTAGGGGGTCCCCACCGCTTCAGAGCGGGGGGCACAATCAGACGAGGTAAGGTCGACGAGAGGAAGATTTACCAATACCCACCGACCCCCCCCCTCCCCCCCACCCCCACCCCTAGCCTACTCATCCCTAATGATCTGCAACCATGCATTGTGGGCCGTTTCCCCAAAGTTTTGGCAGACTCAGACCACAAAATTGTCACTTGCAACTTAGACCCAACCTCCCACCGCCCTCAGTCAAAAGCGGCGTCCTGTCACCTTCCTAGATGATGCTGATGCAGTTGATAAAATCCAGTCGAAACTCAAAGAGATCTCATTTGCAAGCTAACCTGGATGGAGTGAGGCCATGCGCCTCATCAAGCATGGAGCCTTCCACTACGAGCTTAGAGAGTCAGGCCATACGGAGCTCCAAGCCTTGGTCCATGAGTCTACCATCACTTTTCTCCCAGCGGCTGCATGGGAATTTTTGAAGTCCAAAGGTCATGAACCTAAGTCACCAGCAGCTGCCTATTCTCTCCTAGTTTCTTCTGCTTCTCAGGAAGATGCAGACAGGACAGGTACCAAGGTGCTTGAGAAAATCAAAACTACGTTAGATGACCCGTTTGAGACTAATGTGCGCCAGAAAAGGCAAGACACGTAGCGTCTTGTGAAACAGCTACAACACAAAAGGCGCCTCCTCTTGTCCAAAAATCGGTACAGAGTTGTACAGCCGGATGCGGAATCCATAGCTAAAGAAACCACTGATGTTTGGTCAAGCAATATGGCTTCCGCAGGTGCGTCTGTTGACTGTTGTAAAGCATATCTCAAACCTTTCTTTGGCGGCCGCATCAACAAAAAAATCCCTTTATCTGGTAGAGGTTGCACTTGAGTCCCTTAATGCCAACTCTGCGCCTGGTTTTGACGTCTTCCAATTCAGCATTTACAAATGATTTTCGTTGTTTTTTACACCCATAATGCTCGACATTGTGCGCCTGACCTTTCAAAAAGGCACGCTGAACCCAGACTAGTGTCTTGCACTTCTCAACCCCATCCCCAAGGCACTGGGGATTGTCAATGCAAATGAGATCCGTCCACTAGTGCTTCAAAACACATTGCACAAGTGGTTTGCCTCCTATATGGCGTACAAGCTCAAAGATCTCATTGCTTATGCAACACCTCTACAGCAAAAGGGCTCTACAGCAAAAGGGGTCCCTGAAAGGCAGATTCATTTTTGAACACCTATGGGATGCGTTTGGAAGTTGGTCTGCGATGGATTCTGGTGCCTTTACGTTTGTGGACTTTTCTAAGGCGTTCCACTCTGTCAGTCACGCATTTGCCCGTGCCTTTTTTGGATTGCTGCATCTGCCGTCAGAATATGTCAACATATTACTAATGCTGCTCAAAGCACCCATTGCTCTCATCATCCATGGAGGCGTGCATCTAAGTTCAGTCATCCGTCCAACTTCGGGGGTACGGCAAGGCAGCCGCCTGTCACTCACCATTTTTGCAATGCCGATATCACCCATTGTCACGAAACTGCAAACCCTTTCTTTGGACATAACCATCCTGCCGGTTCAAAAATGGTACAAATATCTTGGAGTCAAACTAGGCAATGTCTCGCCCAGTGAGGCATACAATCCAGCGCTTCAAAAACCACTAAGCAAGGCCTATGCTATGCAAAACTAGGACCTCACTGTGGAGGAAAGAATCTCCTTACAGCAGCAGTGGATTCTACCCCTCATAGTGTACCCAGCCAGAGTGGTCTACCCCAAAGAGCAAGTCATTTCGACTTTACGCACGGTATACCAGGTGGCTCTTCGGCTGAACTCCTGGTCCATCACACTTAGTGTACTATCACTCCCCAAAGTCAAAGGGGGACACAATCTACCCACACCCACATCTTTTCTACTATGGCAGCATGCGTCTTCATACGTTCACTTTCATAAAAGTCTCCATGTCTCCTTGAGTGTGCAACCATTTCCAAGGCTGGGCCAAAAGCATTGGTCTGGTACCTACACTGCAATTCCTCCCCTACTTTCAAATGGGGTCCAACGTGATTGGGAAACCATGCCCTCTCTGGGGTGGTGCGTGTCTGCCTTGTCCCTGCTTCGGCAAGATCATCCTGCCCCAACGCCCTACCCTATGCCCTACAATATGCCATTATGGCACAACTTGCTGTTTCACAATGCACACAATCAAACATATTTTTGCCCAAGGCTAATCAGGGTGGAGTAGTATCTTGGGGTGAATTTTTGGAAGACAATTCCTCACATAGTTGTGTGGCTCCCACGTGGAAACCAATCTACACCGTACCAGCACCTCTAGACACTAAAGGCGACCCAAAGCTACTCAACCTGGATTTTTGGGCCGGCTGGTCCAATGCACTAGTAGGAGCACGCTTATCCTACCCCACAAAGCTTGAAAACACACAACCCAAGGAGGTCTGGCTAAGCTTCAACCAGTTAGCCCTACCCTCTGACCTCCGGGACTTTGTCCATAAAGCGTTGTGGAAAAAACTACCGGTGGGGACGAGGCTGGCTAAATGGAAGCCCCACGTTGTACATTACACTAGAAACTATCGATCATAACATGACTTCGTGTCGCTTTCTACCTTTTGCTTTTGATACCGTCAAAAAGTGCTTTCTCCCAGTGGACATCGACGGCCACACGGTCAGTGATGTGTTACAGCTTTTTCAGGACTACTTAGATGCATCGTTCATGCTCCCAGCGGGGGTCATGTCCTGGTTGGCCATTAAGCTGAACCGGGACTGTCAGTGCATGGCATGTACACAATCACCCACTTGGCACCAGTTTGTTCGTCTGTGGGCGGCTTGTGTTAAGCGTTGGATTGCCTTACTGAACCCACCTATCAACTGTAAGGATCTCGTGCAATTTGCCTCTTCCCTTCTGACCCCGGTGGAAGGGAAGTTGTTGCATCCTAAACTACAGTCCACCCCACCTACACCACCAATCTCACAGGCCCGGCTACGGAAACAACGTAAACTAGATAAAGCTGCCAAGGATTCCCTTAAGCTAGATGCCTACCTCAGTGACCTGAAGGACAGGGCTTCACGATTGTATATGTAGACAGCTCTTCTGAAAAAGTGGCAGGAGGCGGCTTTGTAGGGGGATATGGCATCTACTCCAAAGGCAATCTTGCCATCAGTGCCTATCTAACCACACATTTGCGCCAAACCAATAACATAGCTGAGATCTATGCAGCTCTCCAAACGTTGAAGCTTTTCTCTACAGGGAAAGTTGCCGTCTGCACTGACTCATCCTTGGTGCTCCTAGGTGCAACACGAAGGGCCAAGAAATGGGCACTCAAGAACTGGGTCGGCTCTAGAGGCCCGCTCAGCAACATTAAGCTGTGGAAAGAGCTGCTCACTGAAATCGAATTCCCCCATTGTACTGTTAAATGGATTAAAGTGCCTTCACATGTGGGCATACAAGGAAACGAAGAGGCACTAGCCCCCCACTCCGCTGTGATCTGCTTCTCGCTTCCGACTCTGAGTCACACTCGTCTGGTAGTGAATTCTCAGCACCCTCTACTCCCATACATCTTTCACCTGTAAGACGCAACCCTGATTCACCTACCATTGCTTCTGAAGTCTCTGTCCCTATGACACCGTGTCTCCCGGATAGACCCAATACAGTCAATTACACACCGTCCCCCCGTTTTTTCAGTCTAGCAGACAACCTGGCCGCTCGCTTACTATCTGCATTGGATTTAAAAGTACTGTCCACGCCCACACATTTGTTCAACCAGGAGGAGTGCCACCCCCACTCCTCAGGCAGTACCACCCCTGTTTCAGACAGTGCCTCCGATCAGAGCACTGTCACATTTGAAGTTTCTGTTCCCAGAAAACGCAGCCATTTCCGCATATGATTGCACTTCACAGTTTTGAAGAGAGCACACATAGAACAAACTAGGACAACCACGGGTACTGAGAGCCAAAGGATTGCTTGATCACGGTCACTGTGGCTGGCAGGACAAACGGTATGTTACATGTAGGTACCCAAGATGCCGACCAGGTCACACATTCTCCTATAGTATCATAACGAAGGAAAGTAGATATGGATGGCAAGTGAAGGATGGATACATTGTACTTCATCTAGATTGTTCATAGCATATCCCACGGACCAACAAACTGATGCAGTGTGAATGATGATTGCCCCAGGCTAGGGGTGGGGGTGGGCGTGCAATCATCATTCACACCCCACCCCTAGCCTGGCGCAATTCTTATTGACAACCCTGCTGGGGGCAATGGTCCAAAATTGCTTTCCAATTGTAATCGTAAGGTATGGCACAATTTTGCATTCCTAAGCACAATGTCGGAATATCTCAGCAGAGTGCTACGGCCAGTAGTGAGGGTGTATTTCAGATCGGTGCGAAAACTGCATAAAAGGGAGAGGTATCCCACTCTTGGGATCCGCATGTCATATCTGGAACCATATCTGAAACCTGGTCCTCAGGATCATCAATTTTCAAGAACAAATGGTGGGCCTGGGAATTGGCTGGGGTGATGTGGTTCAGTTGGCGGTGAGATAGATGGTGTAGGACGAGGTGTTGGTGGTGTTGTTATAGGGTAGTTCAAGACTAGCACATAGAATGGTTGAGAGGGAGTGTGTGTGTAGATGACCAGGCGGGAGCATGCGTCCCGCAGACGGTTTGTGGAGAGTTGTGGCGGCATATGTTGGGCTACCGGAGGGAGGTGGGACTTTTTGGAAATTGCTGTTGGTGTCATGGAAGGAGTGAGGCGTTATTGTTTGTTGGTTGGCCATTAGTGCTTGTGTTGTCAGGAGAATTTGGTATGCCAGTCCCTGTGGTGCACCCATTGGTGCTATTGGTTGTCGTTGTTGTGGCTGTGCTGCTTGTTTGAGGGAGGGGATAGCAACAGAAGAGGTGTTTTGCTGCTACAAAGCAAAGCAAATCGTACTTAGTGGATTGGTTGTTTTGGGAATAACCTGTGAGACCCCATTGGCACGTGGTCATCCTGCACTGAAGGACTCTTTGGCCTCATTGACTTTCGCAAAGCATATGACTCCGTGTCACATGTGTACGCTGAGACTTGCTGTCGACTGATTGGTTTGCCAACAGCAATGGTCCAGGTCCCGTTACTGATGTTCAAAGCCTCCCCCCGCCATTGCATTGATTGTTCATGATTTTGTGCTTTTGCACCAGCCCCATGCACACCGAGTGTGGTGTCCTGCCCCTTGAGGTATATGAGGACGTGCAGACCGCTCCTTCGGGCACCTAGTGGTAGGCCGGCTGAAGAGTCTGCCTACGCCACATGTGGTATTCTCAGATACCCAGCCCAATCGCAACAACTAGCAGGAACGGAAGTCCACCCATCAGAAATGCCAGTGTAAATACCGTGCCCCATGCACACTGGGCACGGTATTTAATGACATCCAGGGACCTGCCTCTCAAATGTGTCGCCACGTATGGTATTCAGCTGCAGCCTGGGTATGAGAGAGTGCTGCTTGGTTTTGGTGCACAGCCTGGCCAATTGGCTCGTGAGCCGACTCTGACCGGAATTAAGACTCATAAAGCAACTGCCGTGTAAATCCTAAAGATTTGCGAAAATATTTAATTCCTGGCACAAGGTGTTGTTGTCCGCAAAAAAATAATTTTTGGCGTCATGCCCTGCGCAAAAATGGGTTCCGCAAAAAAAACCGCAAAAATAAAATGCTTTTTGCCCCTGCCCCCCCTTTTTGCGAGAATTGCCAGAATCACGGGAGAGTTTTGCCCCACTGCTTGTTGCCCCCCTCTTCCGTGTCTCATGCCCCATTCTGCACCTTGCTCAGAGAATGATAGGAATGGCCTGCAATCCCAGAGCCCAAGGTCTCTTGCAGTAGCAACAAAATGAATCAACCCCAATCCCCAAAACGCAAAAAAAAACTAATAAAATGATATTTTTTTGCGTAATGCCCTACGCAAAAATGGGTTCTGCGAAAAAAAAATCGCAAAAATAACATATTTTTTGCCCATTTTGGATGCTGTCGCAAAATTTTTGCTTATTATTAGTTCAAAACACCCAATGCAAAAATTAGGATGCCGCGAATCTTTTGGGTTTGTACAGTATTGTGCATGTCGTGTTTTTGATGGAGCCGGGATGTGGGATTTTCGCTGCGGAGTGGAGCAAACCTCCCCAGGGTTTGTTGTGCACCGCCCCAAGATTTCTCTTTGTTTGGCTGTTTCCAAGGTTTCTTGTCGGAATGAATTTCTTTAAGAATGCCATGGAAGACGTCAAAGATGCCATTACTGGCGAGGATGACGTCGACGTCGATGAGCGGTCCATCCCCATGCAACCTGTCTCGAGTGCACACGAGGATTGGCTCGATCGGCCATTTAAGAATTTCCAAGTCGCCAGTAGCCACAACTCATATTTGCACAGCTTGCAATTCTTGTCGTCTGCTGGTACAAGGGGCGTGAAGCAGGCAATGAACAAGGGGGCTCGAATGGTGGAATTGGATGTCTATGCAAGGAACATCCACGCTGGGGATTTCGAGCCTGTGGTAGCACACGGGGAGGTGGTCAATGACCTGCATCTCAAGGTCACCTCTGCGTGCCCCTTTGAGGAGTTCATCAAGTGTATCGCTGAGGAGGCATGGGCCAACACCGACGATCCTTTCTTCTTGTGCATCGAGAACGTAACAGCCGGTGAGAACGAGACCGGCGATCGCATGGCCGATGCTGTGCAGCAGCACATGCCTGAAGAGCGATTGCTCCCGCACGAGATGAACCTACACGAGACACCATTCCGAGACCTTCTGGGCAAACTCATCATTATCAACGGCAGGGATTGTGGGGGGCGGTGGGAACAGCAGTGGACTGTTGATTTCGACAGAATGGGTGGGTTTTCGAACACTGACATGGCAGACGGTCCGGATGTTTTGGACGTCAACAACATTTGCCGTGTCTACCCATCAGGCAACATGTCAGGTTTGATGTCCAACAACTTCGACCCCGAGCCTTTCCTGGGGAAGGCTTCCTTTGTGGCCCTGAACTATCAGACCCACGATGAGAACCTGGAGAAGGCCATCAACCACTTCGAGGGCTGCTCTTTCAAGCTGAAGGATGACTGCTAGAGGCGACGCTACAGGAGGCGCCAGAGGGAAGCGAAGGACTGTCCGAAGTGGCTCATGACACCACCGTCCATCAATCGTGATGTTGGGTTTTATTTTTCATGTATCAGCCTGGAGCCCATGGAGTACAGCGCTTATCTTCCCTAGCATAGCTGTCTGGCTCTGATGCGCACCAGCAAGCAACGTCGTGTTCGACGTGCAGCACACACAACTCCACGGTGCCCACTCCAAATGCAGTTAAACACCGGATTTTCATTGGCGTTTCCCACCGACAGTGGGACGCCTATTCTGCCCTGTTGGGCATTCATTTCTTGCAGGGACCTGGCATTCTGGTGCACGGGGTTACGTGCAGTACACCGCGCTCGCTGCCCCCTGATGAGTGTGGCTTGCTTGGTTCTCAGCACCCTTTGAGGTCGCTATGTGCGTGTTGCCTGTGTTGAGGCAAGTGAGCGGGGCGCTTGGATCGGTACAGTTATGTTGGTTGGTGCACCAACGGTGGTTTGCGGGTGAACTGTTCAGACGCAAGACAGACGTCCTGATCCGTTCCCACCAGCAGTCGTGCAGAAGTATGGCAACGCCTTTGGGCTTGTCTGGTGGTAGGCAGGGGTTTCCACAGCATCGCAATCGCAGTGGCGATATGATTGTATATGCTTTTGGTGTGGCAGTGACATACTGCAATTCCACGCATCAAATATTACGTGTGCCTGCGTGCTCCCATCGTTTCTGTCGCACTGGGCCTATATCCAGAAACGCCTTGCTGTTTCTGTATCGAATCGCTTCGCATGGGCAGCGCTGAGGTCCGACCCGGTAGTGGGTACATCTATGGCTGTTGCTCATCTACAGTTTGGAAGACAAAGCTGAACCACCCCTTGGGGCTTGTTGCTTGCTTCCAAAGCACATTGATGGAAGCTATGGTTGGATCCTGGTGCATCGGTTTCCGAGGGGATGGGGATCATTTGGGATGTGGGCATTGCTCGTGCTTGTTGCAGGAAAGGGCTGAAAATGCTCAAAATTCTCTAAAAAAGGCAAAGGCTTCAGGAAAGTGCCATTCGCTGAAAAATGCAATCAGATTGTGCATGTCTATCAACCTAAGTTCACCTTCATCCATTCCAATAGTGGAATAGTAGGGGTTCTTACAACAGGTGAACTCGAGAAGACACTATTTGCAGAATTTGTCAACATGGGTCACCAAGATGGATTTGTCTTACAGCCATCCTCCTGTTTAAAAATTCAAAGCAAGAGTGAATGAGAATCAACCTAGTCTCGTGCACACGTAATGCATTGGTTCTATGGCGCTTGTTGGACTTATTGCATAGCCTTTCAATTCAGCATAAATTTGAAAGGATTACTGGTTGAATCAAGGTTGATCCATTGTGTACGAATCAATTTAGATGAACACCCATCCAATTGTTGTCATGGAGGAAATCAAGCCTGCAAAAGTCATTTTGGGGGCGTTTTTCAACAAGTGGTCGGGTGGTAGGAAGGTAGGAGGATGTGATACACCACTTCCACAATGATTGGCAGCAGCCAGAAAACACGCATCAGAGCAATTTGGTGGATTTCCTGCACAGTGCGAGCTGATCGCACACAAGGACCCCAAACACAGCCAGGGAACTCTTGGCAATTGTAAACATACATTGTCGACGTTGATTTCGGCAATCGGGAGACGTGAACGTTCATGAACGTCCGCGCACATCTTGATACAACACGGGGCTTGTGCATCACAAATCGACAAGATTGCCCAAGGCTGGGGCGCGCACTCAAGTTTGAGGCATCGGGTGTACTCCTCCTGCATCGATTGGTTCATCAGGCAACATGTTGTTGTAGCTTTTGCTGCTTTTCCCTTTTGCATTGCATTGGCTGCACGAGTCCCATGCTCGGGTCATAAGCCACGGGAATGCAGGCTCAGGCAACTCAACGACCCAGCCCCTCCCCTGCCCGCCCCGGAGGGCCCTTTGGGCCCAGGGTAGTGCCAGGCAGTGCCAGGTGGCCGAGACCTTTGGGCCACCTCTTCCCGATGTGGGGGTCCGGAGACGGCGGGAGTGATGTAGCGACTTTGATCCCCCCTTTGCCAGAGCCCCCCCCTTCAGAAGGCCCTCCGGGCTTCGAGACAGTGCGGACCGGCCGAATATAGACTTGCAGTTCCCGCAGGGAACGTAAGTTCCACACACAGGCAGCGCACAGGTGCGCCGAAGTGTGTGTAGAGCGATCCCTGCGTCGTTTTTAATTGTGAGTGTATATGCCTGAGCAGATGTGGGCCGCAGGAGCTTTGCACTGAAGTGAGACGCACCTGCGGGCGGAGTGATTGTAATGAGTGGTGATGATTTGCTGCGGGCACTTTCCTGTGGTCATAAGGTCCTTCCAGTTTGGGTACCCCCCATGTCCACCCCCCCCCCGTGTCCATCCCCCCCCCAGGGGGGGAACCGTCACTTGGCCCATGAACAATAAGAAATCAATAGGAAATCACAGGCGCCAAAGGCGCCGAAGAAAATTTTTAGTTGGGTTATACTTGAATTGGCTGGTCGGGAGTGGTGTACGGTCCCCCCCCCCCCCCCAGGGGGGGAACCGTCACTTGGTGACGGTTCCCCCCGGGGTGGGGGGGGACCGTGTACCCTGGGGGGGGGCTGGGTAGGAGAGTAGCCTGTGGTGTGCTAAGAGAGTGCTCGGCGCTCCGGGGCCTGTTGTGGTGGATGGTTGGAGAGGCAGCCTGTTTCGTGAGCGTGCCATTCTTTGCACCAGAGCCTCATTGACTCCCGCATGCCCGGTGTGCATCGCAGTCGCTGCCACTGAGCTGCCCCCGCTGGACTGTTCGGCGGTGGTCCCAACCTGCAGAAGGTGGCGTTTGGTGTGATCTACCCACGAGGCCGCCTGTGGCTGCTCGTGGCAATCGTGGCCTGCCTCCACGTGCACGTGTCCGGGCACACCAACTACCTCTGCTACGATGCGGGGCTGCAGACGTACTACGTCGGCACGTACCACACCATCAGCGGGTCCTTCTGGAAGCCCGTCAGCAACTGCCTGGTCATGCAGGCCTTGGAGCCTGTCAGCGGCAACACCACCAACTTTTACTTCGATTGGGGAACGGACGGGGGGGACGTCACGCAAGTGAATTACGAGGAGCCTGGCATTTGTGAGCAGGTGACTGTCCGTCCCACACTGCGCCCCAAACGGTACCTCATACTATGCGATGGCGGGGCCCGTGGGGGCACTTTATGGAGGCTACAACGGGGCGGAGGGTTGCGTTGTGTACAGTCGGTAGGATCTGCCCTTGCAAGACGCAGGATGTCCAGCTCGTGAGTCACAAGTTCTGGTTCAACGACTTTTCCATGTTCGTGTGGCGTCTTACCCCTGCGACAGTGCGTAGGAAGCGGGGCGGGGAGGGCTGGACCGAGGAGCATGCGGGAAGGGCACACGTTTCTTTCCTCGAAAACGGTCACCCCCACCGACTGGGGACCCGGCTTTGGGCATGTCAATCGACCCCGAGCGACTGGTTCAGGGCCGGCTGTAAGAAGGCAGATTTCCTTTTACCCTTGAGGACAGGCATTCTGGACAGGGTCCGTTTGCGCGTAACCGAAGGCGGTTGCATGGGCACCGTGGGCACTCGGTGTTGTCAGCGTGACGGAGGGATGTTTTCCACCCCCCGCTAAGCCCCCAAAAGTTCCGGCATACCCCCCCTAAGTCCCCAAAAGTTCCGGCATACCTCCCCCTAAGCCCCCAAAAGTTCCGGCATACCTCCCCCCCGTTACGGGCCCTGGGCAGGTCCCGATGTTGGATCGACGGCGTTGCGTCCTGCGTCTTCGTGCATACGTTTTCCCTTTTTCTCTGCTTCAACAGTGTCCCACACCCGCGTCATTTGGTCCCCCGGGGGCGGACCGTTACTGTGGCTTTGTTCGAGGCGCATGATGGACCCATCAGGCAGGTGCAGGGGAAGGCCCACCGCAGTGGTAGTAGGACATTGCACGTTGACCGGCCGACACGTCTGCACGTGTGCTACAGTAGAAAGGCTAGACGCCATCAAAAGCACCATTTCAACCGAATGTTGGCTTTGAACTTCTAGCCCCATCCGTACATTTGCTTTTTTCCGGATATTTGTCTATGCAGTTGGCCGTGAATGGCCCCCTGTCCCTCTGGGTGTCAGCCTGCGCTGCTGAGGCTCTATCTATGAGGCTTGATCTATGGCTTAACCCCTGCCCAGCAACATACACAACAACGTTGGGAGTCCATCCAGCTTAGCAACCCCACGAAGCCTATAGAACCCCCCCCCCCCCCCCGAAAGTAGATACAGTACATAAGGGGCATACCGTGCGCTGTGCACGCGCTGTGCGCGCGCTGTGCGAAAAGTTGGCTGTTCTCCACCACCGGGAGTTCGGTAAGTTCAGAAGATTGAAAGGACGTCATTGAATGGCTGCTGCAGTGGACGGGGCTATAGGGGGCAGAATTTAGGTCCCTGGGACCCATGGGAAGCATCAGATGTTTGAATTTTTGAGCTTTGAATTGATTGTGCATGATTCCGCAGGTGGGTGGTTTTCAGGGTTGTTACCTGGATACTCACCGTAATAATTGGCGCTGTGCGCGCGCTGTGCCCGCGCTGTGCGAAAACGCCCCCATAGATAGTGGAGCACCCCAACCAAGAAGGGGACATATGAGAGTTTGGCGGCGGCAAACACTCTGGACTAAGGGCTGAAGTTGTCTATGGCGGGGACATTCAGTTGATCAGAACCTACCATTGCCCCCCCCCTCACAGAACCACTGGGTGTAGTGTGGACCCATGTGTCAACCAGTAGCCTCTATTCCATATTTGCACCATTCAGGTATATCGTGGGGGGCAACCCACTTTGGTCCAATTTTTCAAACCCACTTTTTTTCACGTTCTTAACCAAGTCGATTCCACCCAAATTTCTTCCCAGCCTGAACGGAAACATTTTTGCGCGCCGCGCCGCACGCACGTGTGGCCGAAATCAGCCCCGGCCACTGGGCCAGCCAAGGGCCAAATTTGCACCATTTGGGTATATTGCGGGGGCCTGCAGCTGTACCCCCCCCCCCCCTTGTATAAGCTACGCCCTTGTCCAAGCTACAGTAGGCGTAGGGACCGTAATAATTTTGTACGCAATTTAATTACGTACGAAATGTAGTGTGGCCACATAAGACATGGGTTTGTCGTCACATTTGCCAATTTCAGCACATGTGGCCCCCTGCTGGTGCACCAGGAATCTTTTTTTTCAGTCTGATGCATCCCATAGGTCCTGAATTGCCAATTTCAGCACATTTAGCCTGCGCACGTGTATGTCGGCAGTCGTATGTGTTGTGCGCAAGACATGCCCTTGTCCAAGCTACAGTAGGCGTAGGGACCGTAATAATTGTGTACATTGGCGTAGCTTATACAAGGGGGGGGGGGGTAGTTGTACCTGGTGTCCTTGAGGTAGATACTGGCTTCCCCTGGCCCCCGTGGGACAACCCCTCTGGGACGCTCTCTACACAGGATTCACTGACTGCGTCGGTCATACGCACAACTTTCGGTTTGCACGCGCGACTGGTGTTGCTTCAGGTGTCACCCAATGCGCTGACCATGTACGAGACGAGCAGCACGAGCACCTCGCGCCAGAAGCTGAGGACGTACTGGTCCATGAAACTGGACAACCTCCCCTGCGGCCTCACTTATACCTCCACCTTCCCGCTGACCGGCGGCTGCGGCGACACCCTGACAGAGATGGCGGACCTGGGCGGGGAGGCCGCTGACGACAACCCTGCCAACACCCCTTTGAATGTCCCATGTGGTATGCCCTTGCCACTGGGATCCACGAGGCATGGGTCAGTCTTGAGGTGTGAGCATCGTCATCTTCGTCGTCGTCGTGGTCGTTGTCGTTCTCGTCATTGTTGTTATCATTGTCGTCATTGTCGTCGTCGTCATCGTACCACTCCGCACTGGAGATTGCCGTGTGGATCCTGAATGCGTTGGTGCCACGACCCGCCCCGGGATGGATCTGATTTTCGCGCCACTCGGGGTGTGGAGGGGGGGGGGGTAGTGAATCGTGACATGTCACGATGTGTATAAAGGGCCTGAGTGGGAAATCGCTGGTTCCAAAAATATTGTGGCCTGCGTGGCCACGCGCAGGCCTTGTCTAAGCGCGGTGACCCTTTGTTGCCGTGGTTTTTGGGATTTTGGCCGTGCTTGTGCAAGGTGGGCGTAGGGCAGAGATGTATTAGACCCGCTGACAACCGCAGAAGGAGGGATCCCCCCTCCCCCTTGATCCCCACCAAAGCAAAGCAAAATACTTCAGGGTGCCCCAGGGCTCCTTTTAACAACTCGGCACCACTGGGGGTGGGGGCTCCGCGGTACTTTTTTGTGGCGCATATCGTGACGCTTTGTTACAATATGGGGCAGGTGGGGGGGGGAAAGGGGCAACCCACCCCCCTTATATCCATCCCTGGACCCGCCACCGATGGAGAAACAGGAACAGTGGGCCGGCACAGCGGCTCGGTGGATCTTGGTGGGTGGCGAGAAGTTGATTGACGCCGCCAACTGCCAGGAGAGCAGGAGAGCTTTGTCGCAACCCCCCGTGGAACCCCCAACCAACCAACCAACCATCATTTGGCATTGTGGGGCAATACTGGGTGTCTTGCAATCTGTGGCCAAAGGCGTGCATGTTCTTGGAAGGAAAGTGGTGGGATGCAACACTTGCCGGTCCTGTGCCATCGAATTTCATTCTGCCATGTGTTGAATGGTGTCATTTTGCACACTAGGAACTCAAAAACGCAATGAGAGTTAGGCCACGTCCCACCACTTTGGCCGGCCACTTCTGGCCTTGAAGTAGGGCTGGGTTTGGGCATGTTCAATGTGAAGACCTGCGCCGAGCGGCCCCTCACCTCGCGCAGCGAGAGATGTGGTGTTGATGAGTGCGCAGACACCCTTGCAAAGTGCGACGGCACCGCCTGCAGGCCTGGGCTTTCTGTTTGGAGGCATTCACATCTTTCCCTCTGAACAGCACGTCTGAACAGCCGTGTCCAAGGCTGAGAAAGTGATTAAGTCACGGGAGGGGCGGGGGGGCGCCCGGGCCTGGTCCTTGTACGCGACCCCTCCCCCCCCCCCCAGGGTTTGAAAGATAGCGGTTCCGTGGTGTGTGAGGCACGACAATAGTTGGCCTCACTCGGGGCGCAAAGCGGCCCAGAGATCGACGGCCCCTCTCCCCATATCCGCTGCTTCATCCTCTTCCAGCCTTCCTTCCAAACCTCCCCCTCCCCCCAAGGCTTCACACCCGCCCCCCCCCCCCGATTTTTCGACAGATGACTGGGGCGTGGGTCGCAGTGGGATCGGGTCTAACCCCCCCCCTCCTGTGAATTGAGTGGGTGCCAACTGCGTGTGAGGGAGTGGGTGAGCGTGTGTTGGCGAGTGACGGACTGCGTGCGTGCGTGCACAGGTACCGTCCCTCAACGTGTGTGGGCGTGTGTGCCTGGGCGAGCCAGTGAGGGCCCGCCTGCCTCACGCGGAACCCCAACAGAAGACACGGTGCAGCCGAAAGAGTGGGTTGGGGTTCTGAGGCCATGGGGAACGTGGCATGCCGGCATGGCTGTGATGCAGCAATGCATGGATCGCACTCCGTCAAGGCCTGTGCCTGAAGGGGTCACCCCCCCCCTCTTTGGGGATGACTGGGGAGCTCGAAAAATGGTGTGCGCGTGCGGGGGGGGGGGGGGGTCGTCTGAGCCCCCTGAAGGAGGGGGGGGGGTCCTGGAAAAGGGGCTCAGGTGACAGAGCCTTTCTTAGAGGGCAGTCTAAGAACTGAACGTGGCTCAGAATCCAGGCTGCAAAGCGGTTCAGAAGAAGAAACCGCTCTCCAATCGCCAGGAACCGCTCGTGCCATCGCTCTTGGACCCTCCCTTCCGCCTCCCCCCCCTTCAGCGCAGCCCTGACGCCGTCCTTCGCATGTGCATGCAGATCCTTGTGCAAGGGATTACCACGTCCAGAACAAGACGTGCGTGCCGTGCCGGGCCGGCTACCTGAATGAACCCAACGATGACGCCGCATTCAATGACACGGAATGTGATGGTGTGCCGTCCTCTACTCGGTCCTCACGCTCTGTTCTCTGCCGTTTTTTGCGTGGCCATCGCCCGTCATGCTTTCTTTGCAGCCTTGGTGGCCCCCTTGCACTGCCCCGCCTTTGCCCCCTGCCCCCCGGACCTCCCATCCGCCCCCCTTGTTCTCTCCGGCCTACATTTATGGTCCACTGCGCTGCCCCACATATGCAGCGGGCCACCCCTGACTAGAGCCCCCCGAGCCTCGTGCCCACCATCTCCACTGCAGGACTCAACGCACGACCCGCAACGGAACCTCCAGACACCAACGGACCGCGCCCCTGAGAAGCGGGTCGCGACATAGACCGGCCGGACCCTTGCACCCCCGTGCACAAGGGGGGGGTTGGGGCGCTGGTGCGCACGAGGCTCAGTGCCTGCAACCCAAAAGCAGTGCCCAGCATCTGATTGGTGCACGCGCCATCCTACAGTTGCTTCTTGCAATGGCCCTTGCGTCTTTCAAAAACGTGGCGCCACACCTCACATACAGTACGGCGCGTTGCACCTCACAACCAACAGCAAAAACCGTGTCTATCGCTTGCAGACAGTGTGTACAATTCGCAGACCACGTCCACTTGCAGCAAACAGCATCTACAAGCCACAGACACTGTCCAGTATCTGATGTATGCCCATGCCATACTGCGGTATAGCGCTGCGCACCTCACATACAGCTCGGCGCTCGGCGCCGTAAATGGCCATATCTCGGTCCAGACGCGTCGAAACTGGCCGAAACATGGACCATCGGATGCGCGCTTACGAGCTCTTTGCTTAAATCGCGATTGATTGCATTTTCCGCGGCCCGAAAACTTTTGCAAGCGGCCGGTCTGCACCTAAACAGCCAAAGAAACCAACAAAAACGTGTCCAGAATATGCAGACGGTGCCTGCAATTAGCAAGCCGCATCTGCCTGCCGCAGACACCTGGGATAAGGGGGGGCGGTGCACGGCGCACACTGGGAACCATTTTGTGCTTCTTGGAAGCCATTGTGAAGCCATTTTTCAGGTTTCAGTGTTCGCGCTCTTGGAGGTGCATGCCCTTTGTGCCCGCGCGGTTTCCGCTACAGGGACAATGAATAACAGCAACCATCCAAAGGCCCATGGGAAATGAAAACCACCGTTCACAGTGTGATGCTTCTGGTGCCACAATCTGAGAATTTTGTGCCAAGGTTTTCAGTCGTATTTAAGAATTGGTGCCAAGATTTCTCCGCACCAAATTTCGCCAGGGGATGGGGAAAATTGGCTTGCGCCCAGGGGGGGTCACGGCTGTCGCCTGAAGGAGGGGGGGGGGGGGGGGTTTGGGAAATGGACACCTGTGACAGGACCTATGTATGGTCCTCATTGTCAGCCTTTTTTTTTTTACTATGCTATCCACTCTCTGATTTTGGCATATAGGCAGATCCTGACTTAGCTTAGTTGGTAGTAGGCCTAGACTCCGTTTCCAGAGGTCCTGGTCTTGGTTCAAACCCAGCTGCATGCAATGTGTTTCCCTTCGCTTTTTTGGTCTTTTTTATGTCTTCGTGTTTGCATGTTTGCATGTGCATACCCCCCCCAAGACAGTTTTCTACAGGTCCCCCCGTCAGGGGGGACCCTTTCAGTCAGTCACAGGCACACATACCCCTTAAACCCCTCCCCCCTGCTCTCGACCCCTTCCCCGAAGCAACCAGCCCCTGATAAGGAAACAAACAAAAGTCAGTTAAACACAGGGGGCCACTGACAGCACCACTTTGCAAATTTTATTTTTTCTTTTTTGGCGAACCATCCTTTCTGAGTTAAACAGGCGCTGTCCCCAGTGCTATGGGATGCAACCGGAATAGACTGGACATAAATACCACCACCGTTGGGGGTAGGGGGGGGACTGGGGGGCTGTGTATACCGGTTGTCATTGCCCCGTCACGGCGGGCCAGAAGGGGGGGGGGGGGGGTTGGGAAATGGACATCCGTGACCCCCCGTGGGCGCAAGCCAATTTTCTCCCACCCCAGTCCAAATTTGGCCCGTATCAAAATTTCCCTTCCCCAATAACTTGCCCCCACAGTTTGCGCGCACCATTAATTTTGGATCATCCGTGGCCTGCTTCCGTGAGGTCTCACCTACGCCTTCGCTTGGCTTCCTCTTGCTGGCTGGCCTGACTGTGGAGTGCATTACCTCTGGTTTGCATTTGTCTGTTTTTGAATTAGGTCACACACACCCCCTCTTGCGCTCGTGCCTGCCATCCCCTCGAGCTGCCGGAGTCAGAAACAAAGGATGTAACAGTCAGTGACGGCGAGCGTGTCGAAGAACGTTCGCACAATGCGAGTCTGCGTCGACGTGCGGCTGCGGGTAGCGCTGTGCGACCAGCTTACTAGACTAGGGCTACGAGTAGGCGGCGTTGATGGCGGGGACCCCCCCCCGCGCCTTGTCTCATCGCCTCGCCGTCTGCATTCTTGTCTGTCTGAGTCGTCCTTCACCCTCCCGTGTTCAGCTCAACCCTGTGCCGCATCGGAACTCGCCAACTCCGACTACTCCGCTGTTGGTTCCATCACCGGCAACACCGATGACCGTGTGCCCATCACGTGCGACCCCGGGTTCGGCCCCGGTGGCGACGCCATTTGCATTGGGACCACCGGCACGTTCTATCTGCCGACGTGCGCAACCAGCACGCCCACCCCGACGACCACGGCAAGCCCCAGCCAAACGTCCAGCGGCACGGCAAGTTGCACCGCTAGCCCGACCGTGTCCGCAACGCCCACTCGCACTGCGACTTCGACCCCGTCGGACACCTGCTCGCCCTCATCGACCGTCACCCCCAGCCACACTGCCACACCAACCTCCACTGCAAGCACCAGCCCGACTCTTACAGACACGCCCACGGCGAGCCTAAGCCCCAGCCACACTGCGACTCCAACCTCCACTGCAACCACCAGCCCGACCCTTACAAACACGCCGACGGCGAGCCTAAGCCCCACACCCACTGCGACACACTCGCACACCTCCACGTCAACACCAACGCCAACCCGCACCCCGTCGCCGAGCGCAACGCCCAGCCCAACCCCAACCCAAAGCCACACTGCAAGCGCCAGCAGGAGCCCCAGTGTGACGCCAACCCCTTCGCTCAGCCCCACCCCGACCGGTACCCACAGCCGAACGCCCACAGCCACACCAACCCCCACTGCAACGCCTACTCCAACACTGAGTCCCAGCCACAGCTCCACACTGACCCCATCACAAACGCCGAGCCCAACGGCGAGCCCAAGCCCCACGCCGACCACGACGCATTCGCCCACGCACACGCCAACCCCCACGCCAACGTCCACACCGTCACCGAGCACCACACCGAGCCCAACCCCAACACCAAGCCCCACTGCAAGCGCAAGCAGCACCCCTAGTGCGACGCCAACCTCTTCACCCAGCCCCACGCCCACGCCCACCCCCAGCCCCACCGGTAGCCTCAGCCCCTCCCCTACAGCAACCATTACCGTGACGCCAACAGACTCACCAACGATTTCGCCCACCCTGACCCCAACCACGTCGCCGTCAACGAGCCCCACCACAAGCGAAACTAGCTCCAGCACCACTTCCCCGACACCAACCCCGACGCCTTCTCCCACACCGAGCCCCACTGCCACGCTTACTCCAACACTGAGCCCTAGCAGTACCCCGACCGTCACGCCCTCCACAAGCGCAAGCCCCACGCCAACTGGCTCAAGCTCGCCCACCCCCACGCCAACGTGCACACCAACCGTCACACCATCGCCGAGCACGACCCCCAGCCCCAGCCCCAGCCCCAGCCCCACCCCAAGCCCAAGTGAAAGTGTGACTGCCACCCCGAGTCCCACTGCAACGCCTACTCCAACACTGAGCCCCAGCAACACCCCAACCGTCACCCCATCGGCGAGTCCAAGCCCCACGCCAACTGCCTCAAGCTCGCCTACCCCAACACCGACCTCCACCCCCACCCCAACATCATCGCCCAGCACGACCCCCAGCCCCAGCCCCAGCCCCAGCCCAACCCCAAGCCCGAGTGACAGTGCGACTGCCACCCCGAGTCCCACTGCAACGCCTACTCCAACACTGAGCCCCAGCAACACCCCAACCGTCACCCCATCGGCGAGTCCAAGCCCCACGCCAACTGCCTCAAGCTCGCCTACCCCAACACCGACCTCCACCCCCACCGCAACATCATCGCCCAGCACGACCCCCAGCCCCAGCCCCAGCCCCAGCCCAACCCCAAGCCCAAGTGACAGTGCGACTGCCACCCCGAGTCCTACTGCAACGCCTACTCCAACACTGAGCCCCAGCAACACCCCAACCGTCACCCCATCGGCGAGTCCAAGCCCCACGCCAACTGCCTCAAGCTCGCCCACCCCAACACCGACCTCCACCCCCACCCCAACATCATCGCCCAGCACGACCCCCAGCCCCAGCCCCAGCCCCAGCCCAACCCCAAGCCCAAGTGACAGTGCGACTGCCACCCCGAGTCCTACTGCAACGCCTACTCCAACACTGAGCCCCAGCAACACCCCAACCGTCACCCCATCGGCGAGTCCAAGCCCCACGCCAACTGCCTCAAGCTCGCCTACCCCAACACCGACCTCCACCCCCACCCCAACATCATCGCCCAGCACGACCCCCAGCCCCAGCCCCAGCTCCAGCCCAACCCCAAGCCCAAGTGACAGTGCGACTGCCACCCCGAGTCCTACTGCAACGCCTACTCCAACACTGAGCCCCAGCAACACCCCAACCGTCACCCCATCGGCGAGTCCAAGCCCCACGCCAACTGCCTCAAGCTCGCCTACCCCAACACCGACCTCCACCCCCACCGCAACATCATCGCCCAGCACGACCCCCAGCCCCAGCCCCAGCCCCAGCCCAACCCCAAGCCCAAGTGACAGTGCGACTGCCACCCCGAGTCCTACTGCAACGCCTACTCCAACACTGAGCCCCAGCAACACCCCAACCGTCACCCCATCGGCGAGTCCAAGCCCCACGCCAACTGCCTCAAGCTCGCCCACCCCAACACCGACCTCCACCCCCACCGCAACATCATCGCCCAGCACGACCCCCAGCCCCAGCCCCAGCCCCAGCCCAACCCCAAGCCCAAGTGACAGTGCGACTGCCACCCCGAGTCCTACTGCAACGCCTACTCCAACACTGAGCCCCAGCAACACCCCAACCGTCACCCCATCGGCGAGTCCAAGCCCCACGCCAACTGCCTCAAGCTCGCCCACCCCAACACCGACCTCCACCCCCACCCCAACATCATCGCCCAGCACGACCCCCAGCCCCAGCCCCAGCCCCAGCCCAACCCCAAGCCCGAGTGACAGTGCGACTGCCACCCCGAGTCCCACTGCAACGCCTACTCCGACACTGAGCCCCAGCAACACCCCAACCGTCACCCCATCGGCGAGTCCAAGCCCCACGCCAACTGCCTCAAGCTCGCCTACCCCAACACCGACCTCCACCCCCACCGCAACATCATCGCCCAGCACGACCCCCAGCCCCAGCCCCAGCCCCAGCCCAACCCCAAGCCCAAGTGAAAGTGTGACTGCCACCCCGAGTCCCACTGCAACGCCTACTCCAACACTGAGCCCCAGCAACACCCCAACCGTCACCCCATCGGCGAGTCCAAGCCCCACGCCAACTGCCTCAAGCTCGCCTACCCCAACACCGACCTCCACCCCCACCCCAACATCATCGCCCAGCACGACCCTCAGCCCCAGCCCCAGCTCCAGCCCAACCCCAAGCCCAAGTGACAGTGCGACTGCCACCCCGAGTCCTACTGCAACGCCTACTCCAACACTGAGCCCCAGCAACACCCCAACCGTCACCCCATCGGCGAGTCCAAGCCCCACTCCGAGTCCAACCCCCTCCCTCCCAGTGACACGAACCTCCACACCCACCCCAACACCATCGCCGAGCACGACCCCTACCCCCACCCCAACACCCACCGCCAGCCCCACTCCGAGTCCCAGCACCACCACCACACCGACCCCCAGCCCAAGCCCCACCCCATCACCCACGCCAACGCCAACTCCTACCCCCACGCCAACCCCCACGCCAACCCCCACCCCTTCGACGTCGCTCTCCGCATCATTCTCGCTGTCGCGCGGGCTGTCTCTCTCCCGCACCAGGACCACGAGCGGCACGTCCAGCGGGACCGCAACGCGCTCTCTGACTGCCTCTCGGACGGGGTCACCCACGTCCTCCGGCACCTTGCTGGACACCAAATCGCGTAGCGGCACGGGCCAGAGTCGCACGCGCACAGCGACCACAACCGTACAAAGCTCCTTCTCGCTCTCACTGTCATGGACTGCCACCTTTTCGGCCTCAGGCACCCGCAGTCCGGACACACCCTCACGCTCTGTGACGCTGAGCGTCACCACCTCTTTCACCCGCACGCGAACCCCGACCCGCAGGAGCTTGACCGGCAGCACCCCGAGCCGCAGCTTTACCCCCACGGCAACCCCGTCATCATCGCTCACACTGTCCGCTGCCTTCTCCCGTACACTTACCGCCACCTGCAGCGTTACTGCCACGCAGACTCCAACCATCCCCAGCCGCACGGGGACGCACACCGGCCCCTCTACCACACCAACAGTCACGAGGACGTGCACACTTTCCTCTCTCACTCTTTCTTATTCTGCCCCGACAGGGACACCCTCTTTCACAAGAGGCGGCAGCTGCAGCGGCAGCCGTAGCAACACCATCACTGCCTCGCCCACCCCCACGTTTGCCTCGTGGAGTCAGAGCAGCCAGTCTCTCACGCCCTCTGCATCAGGGTCACCCACGGTCACCCCCAGTTCCGTCAACAGCAGATCGCCCACCAGCACCGCGACCCTGTCCACCGCGACGGCAACGCGCGCTCTCTCCGCGTCGCCTTCTCCGACACTAAGCCCCACCTCGTCCGTCTCGACCACACACCACGGCACCACTTCATCGTCCGGGACCCCCAGCACCACCCCGACCCCTTCCGCCCCCACACAGACCACCACCCGGACGGCGAGTGGCACCCCTACCGTCAGCCTCAGCCCCACGACCACCTCAACCCCCTCTCCGTCCCCCACACGCAGCTCTGCGTTGTCCCGGACGCACACGGTCAGTCGGACCTCGACCGCCTCCGCGACGTACAGTTTGAGTCCGTCGGGGTCGTGCACCTGCGCCTCGGCCACCCCGACAGCCACCTCCCGCACAGGGACTCACTCGATCACAGCCTCCTTCTCCTCCACATCGACACGGACCAGGTCGACTGCCAGCGAGAGCGGCAGCGCCAGCAGAAGCACGCCGTCATGCAGCCCGTCAGGCACGTTCACGGGGAGCAGCCACTCCGTCACCGACTCCCTATCCACGTCGGCCACACGCACGCCCACTCCGGAAGGCAGCAGAAGCCGCAGCGGAACGCGCAGCCCGACGCGCAGCGGCAGCCCAACCGCACGGGGCTCCTCGTCACATTCCGCGACGCCCACCTCCACACCCCCGACCGCCTCGGGCTCGGCGCCTCGCAGCCCCTCGGCATCGTCCAGCTCCACCCCCACGTCCTCCGCCTCCCGCAGCCCGACCCCGAGCGTCACGCCAACCGGGCCCACACGCACGCGCAGCGGCAGCCCGACAGCGACGCACACGTGCTCACGCACGTGCACCGCCACCAACGCCTGCTCCGAGTCGCGCTCCGCCACTTTCACACGCACCGTCACGCAGAGCGCCACCGCCAGCCTCTCGGTCACCGCGACTCTCAGCCGCTCTGGGACCCGCACTCCCCCTACGGCCACACTGTCAGTCTCGGTCCCCGCCACCGCGCGACCCACGCGCACGGCCTCGGCCTCGGGCACCGGAACGCGTTCCATCAGCGGCACCGTCAGCCCCAGCCCCAGCCCAAGCACGACGCCCACGTGGTCGTCCACGTCCAGTGCCACTCCCACTCGCAGCACGGCCTCCGCCACCGCCTCGCCATCCGCCTCCGCCACGCCAACGCCCAGCCCCGTGGACAGTGGGTCCCGCAGCAGCACGCCGAGCGGCACGTGGACGGACACCGCGACGCCGGGACGCTCTTTGTCGCGCTCGGGGACGGGGACCGCCACCTCCTCCCCGTCGGACACCAGCCGCCGCACGGGCTCCGCATCCGTGACCCACAGCGCCACAGGCACGTGCTCTACGCCGACGCCCACGGTGCCGACAGTGAGCCTGAGCAGCATCAGCACGACCCCATCCGCCAGTCCCTCCCACTCGCCGTCGCCTACCGCATCTGCTGCCCGTTCCCGCTCACGCACTCGAAGTCACAGCCCCACAGCCTCGCGCACATCGTCAGCCAGCCCCTCGAGGAGCAGTACCCGCCCTTCCGCCACCCCAACCGCCTCGACAACCCGCACGATCACTTCCCTGACAGCGTCTGTTTCCGCGACTCTATCGTGTTCCATGACTAGTGCCACCACCACGCGGTCGCCCA
The DNA here is from genome assembly GCA_964036045.1 of Eutreptiella sp. 'Long Island Sound 2002'. Lineage (NCBI taxonomy): Eukaryota > Euglenozoa > Euglenophyceae > Eutreptiales > Eutreptiaceae > Eutreptiella > Eutreptiella sp. 'Long Island Sound 2002'. Next base: position 6,224,632 of record OZ038382.1, on the reverse strand, counting down.
CGTCCTCACTGATCACGTTCAGCCCGAGCAGTCGCTCCCCGACAACATCTCCCTCTCCGTCGGCCACAGGCACGCGCACCATCCGGCAAAGCCGGTCTCGTCGCAGCAGTACGCCCAGCCTCTCGGCCAGTCCCAGTCCCACGCCGCCACGGTCTCGCACGCCGTCGCCGGGGACGCGCAGCCCCACACGGTCCGTCTCGGTGACACGGACATTCACGCTCTCAACGTCCCGAACCTGCAGCTCCACCACAAGCCCTTCGCGTTCGTGCACCGGGACGGTCTCGCGGAGTCCGCGAAGTGGTACCCTCAGCAGCCGCAGCACCAGCCCCACGCCTTCACGGCCATCATTTACCGTGAGCTTTTCCGACTCCCTCACGTACACCTTCACTTACAGCCGCACGATCTCGCGGAGTGTGTCTCTCAGCCCCTCCAAAAGCTGCAGTCCGCCTTCCGCCACCCCCACGGCCTCCGTCCCCGCCACCATGCCAGCCAGTGGCACAGCTTCTGGTTCGTTCACAGGCACCCACTCGGTCAGCCAAAGTCACAGCCCCAGCCCCAGCTCCAGCGGGACCCTCACGTGGTCGTCCACATCCACCGCCACTCCCACCGGGACCACCCCCTCCGCCACCGCCTCCGCGCCATCAACGTCGCCCACTCGTAGCCCCAGTCCCCTGCGAAGCTGGTCGCACAGCGCTACCCGCAGCCGCACGTCGACGCAGACTCGCACGTGCGAACGTTCTTTGTCACGCTCGCCGTCACTAACCGCGACACCCTCTGTTTCTGACTCCGGCAACGCCACGGTCTCGGTATCCGCCACCCGCAGCATCACAATCAGCTTCTCTCGGACGGTAACGCCCACCGCGCTCACAGTGAGTCCGAGCAGTATCAGTGCGACCCCAACTGCCAGTGACTCCCGCCCGCGCTCGCACACACCAACTCTCTCATCGTCCAGTTCGTATACGCAAACTCGCAGCCCGAGTGCCTCGTGTACTGCCACATGCAGCGCCACAGAGAGCGTCACGCGGCCTTCCGCCACCCCAACGGCGACGTTCACCCGGACAGTCACTTCTCTCACACCGTCCATGTCGGCCACAACCTCACAGTCCGTCACCAGCCGAAGCTCCAGCCCCAGCAGTAGTCCCAGCGCCACGAGGTCGCCCACGGCCTCACTGATCACGTTCAGCCCGAGCAGTCGCTCCCCGACAACATCTCCCTCTCCGTCGGCCACAGGCACGCGCACCATCCGGCAAAGCCGGTCTCGTCGCAGCAGTACGCCCAGCCTCTCGGCCAGTCCCAGTCCCACGCCGCCACGGTCTCGCACGCCGTCGCCGGGGACGCGCAGCCCCACACGGTCCGTCTCGGTGACACGGACATTCACGCTCTCGACGTCCCGAACCTGCAGCTCCACCACAAGCCCTTCGCGTTCGTGCACCGGGACGGTCTCGCGGAGTCCGCGAAGTGGTACCCTCAGCAGCCGCAGCACCAGCCCCACGCCTTCACGGCCATCATTTACCGTGAGCTTTTCCGACTCCCTCACGTACACCTTCACCTACAGCCTCGTGCCCTCTTGGAGTGGATCTTGCAGCCGCTCCCGGAGCCGCAGTGCCTCGCTGTCCCCCACGGCCTCCGTCCCCGTGACAACGTCCCTCAGCCCCACTTCCTCCGTGTCCCGCACCGCCACCCACTCGCACCGATCCAGCCCCAGCCGCACGGCTCCCAGCTACACCACGACGGCCACGCCGTCGCGCACCTTCTCCTTCACTTTTACCCAGAGCACCCCTTCTGCCACCAATTCACCTTCGGTGTCGGCGACCACCACCCCGACCCCGATGCAGAGCAGGTCCCACAGCGGCACCCCCCCCAGCAGCACCCCCACGGCTACTGCGACTCGGGGAGGCTCCCCGTCCCCTACGTTGACCCTGAGCCACACATCCGCAACACGCACTCCCAGCATTAGCGGGTCCTCTCCAACTTTCAGCGCCACACCCTCCCTCTCCCGATCTCCGACTTGCACCACGCTGACGGGCACCGGCACAACCAGCACCAGTCTCACCGCTAGCGCTCCTTCCCCCTCGCCATCGTGCACGGCCAGCGCTGCATCCTCCCGCTCACAGTCGCAGAGCCCCTCCCTCACCATCTCCGAGACCGAGAGCTTCAGCTTGTCGTTAACATTTACTCGCCCCTCAACCACACCAACAACCTCACACACCCGCACAACATCGGTCAGCATGACACCGTCTGCGTCCGTGACAGCAACGCTATCTTCCACCCAGACTTACAGTCGCAGCTGCAGCCACAGTACCAGCCCCACTTTGTCGCCCACCTCCTCACTCACGGCCAGTTTCAGCTACACCCGCTCCGTCACCTCCGTTACAGAATCAGACACACGCACATGCACATCATTGCCCAGCCTCTCTCACAGTTGGAGTCTCAGTGGCAGGTTCAGCCTCACAGCAACCCCAACAGCCTCTCCGTCGCGCTCGGGGACACGAACCACGCTCTCTGCCTCGGCCTCTGGCGGCCGGACTCTTTCACCGTCGTCAACCTGCACCACCACGTCCTCAGTCTCCCGTACTGCGACTTCGAGCGTCACGCCAAGCGCGCCCAGTCGCACGCGCAGCCAAACCGCATCAACGACGCCCTCTGCCTCCCCATCACACACGGCTACCCCCGCCTGCTCCAAGTCACACACTGTGACGCGCACGCAAACGCTCACCCAGACCACGATCCTCAGCCTCTCGAGGTCCCGCACGCCCCCCTCGCCCACACACACCCCTACGCTCACCGCATCAATGACTGGTAGCCCGATGGGGTCCGCCACGGTCACAGAGTCGCGTTCCCCAACCAACGCAATGACTCACAGCCACAGCTGCAGCGGCAGCCCAACCTTCACACGCACATCCACTCTCACATTCACCGGGAGCACGCGCTCTGCCACACCCTCTCGGACACCGTCGACCAGCTGCACTCCCACTCCGCAGCCCAGTTCGTCCCACAGTAATACCGCCAGCAGGTCATCCAGTGGGAGTATGTCGCACAGGAGGTCGCCGACGCGGTCGTGGACCGTGAGCCCCACCACCGCCTCAGTGTCTCTGACTGTCAGTGCGGCATGCTCCTCTTCCCAGTCCCTGACTCCCACCGGCACTGCAAGTCTCAGCACGCCCTCGGGGAGCGCCACGGCCGCCTCCTCTCCGTCCGCCACGCACACCCCAACCGTCGACCATACGGCAACGCATACCGCCAGCCATACACCCACCGCCACACCCACCGGGACCTTCTCCCGGTCCTGGACCTGCACCCGCCCTTCAGCGACGCCCACCGCCTCTCCCACGTCCACGGTATCGTGTTCTGGTACGGCGTCCCGTTGGGCGACGGGGACGTTGTCGACCACGGCGAAGTGGAGTGAGAGCCACAGCCACAGCGCCAGCCCCACGGCTTCCCCCACAGCCTCACGCACATTCACGCAGAGCACGCGTTCCGGGACAGAGTCCCTGACGCAATCCGCTACGTCGCGGGATACCCGTCTGGTCACCGAGTCCGCGAGCCGCACGAGCAGCTCCACCGCCAGTGCGACAACGACCGCATTCGGCTCTCCCTCGACCTCTTTGACGCCGAGCCCCTCATCTTCGGCGTCTTGCACTGCCCACGACACGCCCTCCGCCTCCCTCACCCACAGTGCGACGCACTCCCTGTCCAAATCCCCCACTTCCCTACAAACACTGTCGGCGAGCACTGTCAGCAGCACCCTGACCGCTTCCGGTTCCCGCACACCCTCAGGCACAGCCGGCGCTGCCGACACGCAAACAGACACGGCAAGCCAGACCCGCACTGTCACCCGGAGCTCACTCCCCAGCCTCTCCCCGAGTTGCTCACCCCCTTCCCCCACGCAAAGCGTCTCGCCCACCGTCTGCGCAACCTCCACCGACGCTGCAACGGGTACCACCACCGCGACGCGCTCTTGCACCAATGGTCTCACTTGCAGCCACAGCCAGAGCCCAACCTCGACGCTGTCGCCCTCCCCTTCGGCCACTTTCACGCGGACCACTCTGTCGCTTGCCCCCTCCCTCACGCGATCTGCAACGCGCACACCCACGCCCCGCTGCAGCAGATCCCACAGCAGCACCCCCAGCGGATCGCGCAGCGGAACCGCATCCCGAGCAGCGTCCCGGTCGCATTCGGGGACGGCCAGCCCGACCGCCTCGGGCGTCCCCTCTCTTACCTCCAGCGTGACCCTCTCACCTTCAACCTACAAAACACGGAGCGTGGGTACATGGAGCGGTAGCACCTTCAGCAGCAGCCCCACAACTTCCCACACCGTATCGCCGTCGCTCACAGGGACGGCGGCGGTCTCCGGCAGCCGCAGTGGCACCGACACCCCCAGTGCCTCGCAGAGCACCACGTTGAGCCCACCCGGTACCGGTAGCCGTTCACACACGCGCACCATCGCAGTCAGTGCTACGCGGACCTTCAGCAGGACCTTGTCTCTGCCATTCACCGCATCGCCCTCCGTGACCCGGACCCCCAGCAGCAGCCACAGCCACAGCACCACGCGGACACCGTCGCCTAGCCCTTCGGTGACGTGCACGCCAACCACCGCCTCTGCAACCGCCTCTCTCTCCAAGTCAGGCACTTGCACTCGCACCCCCGGGGGCAGCAGGACGTGCAGCAGCACTCACACCCTCCGAGAGTCTGTATCACTCTCGCTGACGTTAAGCACCTCCCCGTCTGCGTCGGACTCCAGCACCAGCACACGCTCAGTCTCTCTGCCGCTCAGCACCACATCCTCCTGCTCCACTTCTCTCAGCCCAACCGACACACGGACGGGCAGCGGCAGCCTCAGCACCAGTCTGTCCCCCTCTGCCTCCCCTTCTCTAAGTCTGTCGGCCACAGCCCTCTTCTCCGGCACACATTCCGTCACCCGCACCCTCAGCGCCTCCTGGACTGCACTCCCCAGCCCCTCCAGATCCTGCACACACCCCTCAGCCACCCCCACAGTCTCGCGCACTCACACGCGAACCTCCTGCACCGCATCTCTGTCGGTCACCGACACCCTCTCCTTCACCAACAGCCGGAGCACAACCCAAACCTGCAGTGCCACGCGCACGCAGACGCCCTCCTGCTCTTCCTCATGGACGCGGAGCTCCCGTTCGGCCTCGCCCTCTGCACCCCAATCAGCCACGCCCACCCCGACCCCCCGAGGCAGCAGATCGCGCAGTGCCACCTGCAGCGGCAGCACTAGTGGGAGCGCGACCCCCGGAGGCTCTTTGTCGCCTTCGCGCACGGCAAGTGCAACCACCTGTTCCACATCTTCCACTTGCAGCTCTACAACGTCGCTTTCCACGTTGCGAAGCGCCACCGACACCCGCAGCCCCAGCACCCTCAGCACCAGTGCCACTGTCAGCCCTTCCCGTTCCGCATCGCGAACCCCGACCGCCCTCCACTCCTGCACACCAACCCGGAGCCACACCCTCACCGCCTCCCCAAGCGCCACCGCCAGCCTCTCGCGGTCCGGCACCCGCCCTTCTGACACATCCACCGCCTCGGGCACGGGTACGCCGAGCCGCAGCACCACCGCATCGACTTCGCTCACGAGCACCGGCTCATTTACCGCAGCCGCCAGCCCCAGCCCCAGCCCCAGCCCCAGCCGCACGTTCTCGCCCAGCCCCTCTGCCACGCGCACCCGGAGCACGCGCTCCGTCACGCGCTCCGTGTCGGGATCCGCCACGCCCACGAGCACGCCCGCGAACAGCCGGTCGCACAGTGCGACACCCCCCAGCAGGTCGCCAACCGGGACCGCAAGCGGGGCGGCCTCCCTCTCTTTCTCAACAACCCCCAGTCCCACCCACTCTGCGACCCGCACAGGCCCTGGCTCACCGTCCGCATCTCCGACCCGCACCACCACCGCCTCTGCCTCGTGGTCTTTCACTTGCACTCGCACACCGACGGTCAGTACGGTCAGCCTCAGCGACACAGCTACGCTCTCGCCCACACAGTCGCGCACATCAACGCCCGCCTGCTCCCGCACCCACACGTCAACCCACACCCGCACGGACTCCCAGACAGCCGTGCTCAGCCCGTCGGAAAGCTGCACCGCCCCTTCCGCAACGCGCACCGCCTCGCCCACTGCGACAGCGACGCGCACGCCCACGGCGTCCCCGTCGGTCGCGGGCTCCCTTTCCTTGTCCGCGAGCGCCAGCCCGACTCGCAGCCGCAGCGCCACGTGCACGTGGTCCCATACCTTGTCGCGGCAGACCGTCACCGGGAGCACACCCTCCGGCACCGCTTCCCGGTCCATGTCCGCCACCCGTACGCCCACCCCAAGGGGCAGTGTGTCGTGCAGCGCCACACCCTCTGCCACCCCCAGTCAGACGACCACCCCCGGGCGCTCTCCGACCCCATCACAGACCCCGACGCCTACCACCGGGTCCGCCTCCCCCACGCACAGCAGCAGCCCGTCCCCTTCGCGGTCCGCGACCCCCAGCCACACCACAACGGGCTCCGGTACCTCGTCCTCCAGCCGCAGCTGCACCCCTTCTCCCACGGCATCGCCCACCGCAACGCCCGCCGCCTCCCGCACGCAAACCCCGAGCCGCACCCCCACGTCCCGGAGCTTCTCCTTCAGCCTCTCCGGGACGTGGACCCGCCCCTCCGCCACGGGCACGACGTCGCGCACCGCCTCCGCGACGCCCAGCCTCCCCGGGTCCCCCTCCCGTTCACGAACCCGGTCCTGCACCACAACCTCCACCGCCACCTTCAGCGCCAGTACCACTGCCACACTCTCCTCCACACGGTCCGACACATTGACTCGGACCACCGCCTCTGCTACGGCCACCCCGTCCCAGTCCAGCACACGCACACCCACCCCCGTGTGCAGCCGGTCCGGCAGCCGCACACGCAGCAGCACCCCGACCAGGAGCGCCACCGCAGCCGCCTCCCTGTCCCCCTCCAGCACCGCGAGCGCGACCTGCTCCGCCTCCCTCTCGCCCTGCCACACGTGCTCCGCAGCGTCGTGGACCTGCACCCTCACGTCTCCGTCCCGGACCCTGACACCCTCCCGCACGCCGAGCGCCAGCAGCACACGCACCCCCAGCCCGACTCACATGCCGTCCACCACCGGGTCTGGGACCACAACCCCCGACGCCACCCCGACACACACACGGAGCCGGAGCGCGAGCGTCTCCCGGACCCGCTCCAGAAGCCTCTCGGGGACGGGCACCCGCCCCTCTGCAACCCCCACGGACTCGGCGACGGGTTCAAGCCCCAGCATGACTGGGTCAAGTCCCAGCGTGACTGTGTCGGCCTCCCACACCGGAACACCGTCCGACACCCTTCCCTTGTCCTGCAGCGACAGCCCCAGCAGCACAGGCAGCTTCTCGGCCTCCTTCTCAGGCACGCGTACCTGCAGCTCCCCCTCTGCAACCGTCTCCCGCCCCCAGACCGCGACGTGCACCAGCAGTCGCCCGCGCAGCCGCACCGGCAGCAGCACCGGCACCGCATCGTCCAGCGGCACGGCCACGGCCGGAGGCTCCGGCTCATACTCACGGACCCCCAGCATCTCCGTTTCCGCATCGGTCACCCAGAGCCCCACGTGCTCTCCGTCTCGGAGCCCCAGCACCAGGGCCTCGCGCTCCCCCACCCGCACTCCCACCCGCACATCTACCGCCAGCACCCGCAGCGGGAGCCCCACCACCGCCCCCTCCCACTCACTGTCGTTCACGGCCACGCGGGGGTCCCCGTCGTTGACCCCCAGCGCCACTTCCCTCTCCCGCTCCACGACTCCCACACGCACACCAACCGGAACCACGAAGACCGCGACCCCCACGGCCACGACGTCCCCCTCACCTTCGCTCACCTGGACCCCTGCCCCCACCCGGACACCCACTCCGAGTCCGACCCTCACCGCCTCTCGGAGCTCGACCTGGACCGTGTCCTGCACCGGCACCCGCCCGTCCCCAACGCCGACCGCCTCATCCACCGAGACCGACACCCCGGGCCCCACGCCATCCGTCTCACTCTCGGGCTCGCGCTCCCTCAGCGCCAGTGAGAGTCGCACGTGCAGCCGCAGTGGCTCCTGCACACCGTCCGCCACAGCCTCCGGCACGTGGAGCTGTAGCAGCAGCCCGTCCGCGACTGCGACCGCCGCACATTCACCCACACTCAGCCCCAGTGGCGTCGGCAGCCGGTCGCAGAGCGGCACGTCCAGCAGCACGCCCAGCGCGAGTGGGATTCTCACCCCGTCCCCGTCGCATTCCGCGACATTGAGCGCGACACTCACGGCCTCCGACGCAGCCCACGCCACGCGCTCGGCGTCTCGCACGCTGAGCGCCACTGCCTCCGTTTCCGGGCGGCCCACGCCCACGCCCACGCGCACCGGCAGCTCCCTCACCCGCAGCCCAACCGCCAGCCTCTCCCGATCACCGCCCAGCCGCACTGCCACCGCCACCGCCACCGGGACCCACACCGCCACCGCCACGCTGACGGCCACCCCAACCGCCGCCCGCAGCCGCACCGGGACCTACAGCCCCCCCTCCGCCGCGCCCACCTCGTCCCCGACGCGCTCCCTCAGCCCGAGCCCCTCCACGGCCCCCAGTGCGACGCCCAGCGCGACGGCCAGTGCCCGGGGCACCCGGACCCTCACCGTGACCGTCAGCCACACGTCGTCGCACCCGCGCAGCCCCACCCGGTCCGCCGCGCCGACGCCGTCCCGGACCCCGACGCGGGTCGGCACCCGCTCCCTCTCCCGCACCCCCTCGCCCTCGCCCTCCGCCACCCCCTGGGGCACCCGCACCGCCACCCCCACCCCGAGCCCCTCCGGCAGCCTCCCCCAGACGCGCACTGGCACGCGCACCGCGACGCCCACGCAGACCCGCAGCCGCGGCCCCATGCGGACCTGCAGCCGCACGGGGCCCTCCCCCACCGCCACCGCCACCGCGCTGCTGACCCCCACCGCCAGCGCCCCCACCCCCTCCCTCTCCCGCTCCCTGACCGTAAGCCCCAGCCGCACGGCCACGGTCGCGCGCACGCGCACCGGGACCCCGTCCGGGAGCGCGGGGCCCACCGCCACGGGCACGGCCTCGCCCCCGTCACGCACGCCAACCGCCTCCACACAGTCCGCCTCCCCCGGCTCCGTCACCCCGACCCCGACCCCCTGGCCCTCCCGCAGCGGCCCCACCCACACCCAGTCCCCCACACGCACCCCGTCCCCGTCGTGCACGCGCCGCCCGACGGCCTCATGGACCGGCTCCGGGACCCTGAGCCCCACCGCGTCCGGCAGCCGCTCCCCATCGCAGCCGCCCACCGTCTCCGGCACCGGCACCGGCACCGCCGCGGCCACCCCCACCGGCTCTAGCACCAGATCGGGCACCGCGCGCATCACCCCATCGGCCTCACCGCCCTCCGCGACCGGCACCCACACTGCGCCCCCCACGCACACCCTCTCACTGTCGTGCAGCCCCACCCCCACGTGCTCCCGCACGCACTCTACGCCCTGGTCGGCGTCCAGCACCGCAAGCCCGACCCCGACCCACACCCAAACCGCCCCCGCCACCCGCCCCCGCACCCCTACCGTCACCCGCAGCCGCTCCCTCAGCGTCGACGGCAGCGCCACCGCAAGCCCCAGCCGCACGCCCCCCACCGGCTCCCCCACCGCCTCGCGCACCCGCACCCGCAGCGCTCCCCTGCAGCGCAGCTCCACAGTGTCCGAGTCCCCCACCGCAGGCTTGTCCCGCAGTGCCCCGAGCCGCACCCGGACGCCAACGCCCACCGCCACCCGCACGCCGTCCGGCACCGGCAGCTGCACGGCCGCATCCACCCGCACCGCCACCGGCAGCCGCAGCCGCACGCCCTCCCTCACCGCGTCCGCCACCGCCCCTCCCACTCGCACCCGCAGCCCCTCGGGCACCGCCTCCCGCACGCGCTCGGCCGCCGCGCGCGCCTCGCGCACGGCCACCCCGTCGCCCTCGCCGTCGCTGTCCGCAGCCGCCAGCGCCTCCCCATCGCCGTCGCGATCCCCGACGCCCTCCACGCCGTCCCTCACCCGCAGCCCCCCCGCCCCCACGGCAACCCCCTCCCGCTCCGCTATGGCCTCCGCCACCGCCAGCCCGGCCTCACCCTCCGTGACCGCCACGGCCTCCTCCCGCACCCGCACCCCCACGCCCCGGCCCACACGCAGCCTCACGCCCCACACCCGCACCCTCACGACCCGCTCCTGCACCGGCTCCCCGACGCCATCCGTGTCGCGCCCTCCCACCCCCTCCCCGTCCCCCACGCCTTCCAGCTCCCGCACGGGGGCGCCTTCCCCCACCGCCTCGTGGCCTTCGCCCTCCCACAGCCACTCCCCAAGCCTCAGCCCCCCACGGACCCCATCCACCAGCCCCACCTTCAGCCTCAGCCCCTCTCACTACCGGACCCCGTCCACAACCGCGAGCCCCTCTCAAACGGCTGCCGTCACCGCCGCCCCAAGCCCAACAGGCACCCCCACGCCCACCGTCTCCCGGTCCCTCAGCCTGGCGCCCACCCATACCTCCACCGCCTCCGGCACTCCGACCCGCAGCCGCAGCCGCAGCCCCCCCTCCCTCAGCCTCAGCGATACCGCCACCGCCACCGCCACCGCGCGCCCCATTGTAACGCAGTCCCCGCGCTCGCCCTCGCAGTCCAGCACCTGCACCGCGACCCCCAGCCCCAGCCCCGTGCCGTCCCGCACTTCCACGGCGACCCGCACGGCCTCCGGCAGCGGCTTCGCCCCCCTGACGGCGACGCTGTCCCGGAGCCCGACGCCGAGCGGCACGCGCTCGCAGGCCCCGACCGCACCCCCCTCCGGCTCCGCCACCCGCACCCGCACCGGCAGCCTCCCTGCCTCCGCCTCGGCGACGCCCGCCTCGACCGGCAGCCACAGCCGCAGCCGCAGCGCAACGGGCCTGGCCACCGGCACCGCCTCCTGCGGCGCCACCGCCACACGCTCGCCGTCGCCCCCGACGCGCACCCCCACCCCCACCCCCACCGCCGCGCCCACCCTCAGCGGGACGCGCAGTAGAAGCCCCTCGGGATCGTGCAGCGTGTCTGCCACGCACCCGCCCACACGCACCTGCTCCGGCACCCCCTCCCCCCCCTCCCGCACCGCCGCCCCCAGCGCGACCTCCTCCACAACCCCCACCGTGTCCCCCACAGCGGGGGCCACAGGCTCTGCCTCGGCGGCCCCGTCACGCACGGCCACGCGGACCGCGAGCCTCACCCGCACCCGCACGCCGCTCCTCACACTGACCTTGTCTCCCTCGGCGTCCCCCAGCCCGCGCCCCTCCCGCAGCCCCACCGTGTCCTGCTCCACCGCCTCGCACACCCCCAGCGCATCGCTTGCTACCGGCAGTGGAAGCCCCAGCACGTCGTGCAGCCCATCCGCTACACGCACCCCTCCAACGCCCAGCTCCTCCTTCTCGGGGACGGCCACCGGCAGCGCCACGCCCACGTGCACGCGCACCCGGTCGGCCCGTCGCACGTGCACCAGCACCGCGCGCGCCACCCCGCCCCCGACCGCAAGCGCCACGCGCTCCCCCTCCACACCGCAGACCCCAAGCAAGACCCCAACGCCGTCCCGCAGTCCGCCACCGTCCCCGTCTTGGTCCCGCCCCCCATCGCCCTCTGCATCTCCGCGCGCTTCCCCCACCGCCACGCCCGCCCTCACCACCAGCCCCACGTGGCCCCCCTCCGTGTCCCGGAGCCCCTCCCGATCGCCCCGCGGCACCTGCAGCGCCACCATCCGCCCCACCACCACCGCCACCGCTACCGTCAGCCTGACCCCGTCGTGCTCCCCGCGGACACGCAGTCACAGCTCCGTCTCCCGTAGTCCTACCACCACCCCGACCCCCGGTGGCACGGAGACGCTCTCCGCCTCTCCACCGCTGCGACGCACCGCCTCCGTGTCACAAACCCCTTCCCCGACCCTGTCCCAGCCCGTGAGCCTCAGCCCCTCCCGACGTTGCACCCTCACTGCCTCCCCCTCCGGCACGGCCTCCATCCCGCCCATACCGACCGCAACGCTTCCCTTCAGCCTGTCCCCCAGCCCCGCGCCAACGCCGTCGCTGTCGTCCTCCGCCTCCCCCACCCTCCGCCCCTCCCCCAGCCCCACCGGCTCCGCAACCCGCATCGCAACCCACACCGGCCCGAGTGTCACCCCCAGTGCCTCCCCCACCGCGACACAGACAGGGATCGCGGCCCGGCCGCTGACGCTCACGCCCACCACCACGTGCACTGACACCCGCACGGCGCTGCGCACCCGCCTGCCCACCGACACCGCAACCGCCGGTGTATCACTGAGCCCCCCATCGGCCTCAGCCTCGCGCAGCCCCACGACTACCGCGACCGGTTGCGGCACCGTCTCGCCAGGATCCGCGACCCCGACGCGCTCCGAGTCCACGTCGAGGGCCGGGACGGGCACGGGGACGGCGCCGTGCACCGGCAGCCGCACGCGACGCGGCACCGACACCGGCACCGCAGGGCCCACGCTCTCGGCGCAGCACATCCCGACCAGGACCCCTTCCGGCTCCGCCTCCCGCCTGCGAACCCCCTCCCCAAGCCCCTCTGCCACGGTCTCCGGGTCTTGTGCGGACACCCCCTCCCGTACCCCCACCGCCACTGCCCGGCGGACCTGGACGCAGTATCTCTCGGCGACCCTCAGCGCATCGCCCCCCAGCCGCACGGCTTCTACCGGTGCCATTCCCTCCCAGACTCCCAGCAGCACTTTGACCCGCGTTCTCTCGGAGACTGCCTCCAGGACGCACACGGCGATCGGATCCGCGTCCGGCCCGACACCGACGTCCAGCGGCCGCCACACCACCACCGGGACCGCGGCCGCGACCCCCACGCCACTCCGCCGCGGCACCGCCACCCCCTCCGCGACCGTCGCGCGCGCGGCCACGGCGACGCTCTCGCAAACGCGGACCGCCTCCGCGACGGCCTTCCGGTCCCGGTCCGCTCCGTCCGGCACCGCCTCCGTGCAGGCCTTCACGCGGAGCACCAGCTGCACTGCCACGCGGAGCGCCTCCAACACCGCGTCCAGCACCAGTTTTCCGACCGCCGGCCAGTCGCCGACGCCCCCCAGCCCGTCCTGCTCTGGCACTGCCACCGCCTCGGGCCCCTTTGGCGCCACCGCCTCGCCGCTCGACACGGCGTCCGGGACGCGCAGCGGGTCCTGGGCCACCACCCCGACGCACAGCCTCACGCCCAGTTGGCCCGGCCCGACGGCGCTGCCCACGTGGTCGCCGCCCTCCCGCACGCGCACGCCCACCGCGACCGCGACCCGCTCCCCGAGCCCCATCGCGACCGCACTTCGAAGCCTCTCCCCCACCGCAACACCCACGGACACCGCCAGCCTCGTCGCGAGCGCCCTCCTCTCGGGCACGCCCACCGCGACGGCGTCCGCGACCCGCCCCCGGCCCCCGTCCCAGACCCGCACACCGACGCCGGCCGCCGGGCGCACCGGGACCGCGACCTCCTCGGGGTCCCCCACGGACACCGAGTCCGGCACGTCGACGCGGTCGACGGCGTCGGTGACGCGGTCGGCAACGGGCGGCGCCACCGCGTCCCGCACGCCACGCCGCTCCCGCACGCCCACGCCCACGGGCTCGCCCACCCCCTCCGGCGTCGCCATCACCGGCACCGGCACAGGGCCCCGCACCGCCTCCCTGTCCGCCTCAGCCTCCGGCACCGCCACGGCACCACTCCGCCAGTCCCCCACCGCCACACGGACGCGGTCCCGCTCCACCCCCGCGTCCCCCTCCTGCACGCACTCCCCCTCTTGGCCCCGCTCCCTCACTCTAACGCCGTGGCGCGCCGTCAGCTCGAGCGCGTCGCCCTCCCCATCGCCCAGTCGCACCCCCACGCCCGCCCCCACCGCGGCTGCAACCCCCACCGCAACGGCCAACGACCCCCCCAGCGCCTCCCGCAGCGCCAGCGCCAGCGGCACCTTCCCGCCCGACGCCACCGACACCGCGACCATCGTGCGGAGTCGCACGGGAAGCCCCACGCCGACCGCCACCACCGCCACCGTCACCACGACGTTCACGGCCATCTCGCCCCCGTGCATCACCGCCGTCTACTGCGATGCCACCGACGGCGCCGAATTGGGCATCGCGTGCATGGACGACCAAGTCCTGACGCTGGAGGGGTACGGCTAGGGATGCGTCGGGACGGGCTGTGGGCCAGGCCAGTGCTGGGTGAGGCCCCCAGACTCAGTGGGGAACAAACGGGGCCTCTGGCTTACCCTGCTCAGGCTTGCGTGTACCGGGGAGGGGAAAGTGAGGCACAGGCGGAATTTGGAACGGCAAAATTTGGCACAATAAAGTGTGCCAAAATGATGCCATGTCAATTGAAGGTCCGAAGCCTCCTTTCTGGGTGTCAGTTTTAGCGCTCTTGGCATGCACGTTCCCATTGTGCCCAGCGTCCAGGAAATAAGAGCAACCATCCAAGCAACCGTCCAGAAGCCTTGGACGACCAAAGGCCCATAGGAAGTGACAACCACCATTCACAGTCTATGCTTACATTCTTGTGCCACAATCTGTGAATTTGTACCAAATTTTTTGCCGTGGTATTTAAGATTTGAGGCCAAATTTTCTCTGCACCAAAGCGCCACTCCAAATTTCGCACATTCCTACCCCCCCCCCCCCCCCCGTGGTAGTGTGACGGGTAGGGCTTTGGGCTTTGGGCTTGTCTTCCCGATCCGAAGAGGGCCTTAGGGGCCCACGGAGTGCCGCGCATTGGGGAAGTTCGGCTCAGGCGCGCCTCACTCACCCCCATACCATGCGGTCTGGGAGCGGGGCATACACCTCCTAGTGCGGTCGTGCGTGTGCCGGTGCAGGCAGGGGGGTAGGTTGAGGGCGCGCAAGCGCTGGGGGGGGGGGGGGTAGAGAAGGGGGGACGGAGAAGGGGAGCCGGGTACTTTCGGGGCCCCGGTTCCCCCGTTTGGCGACGTCAAGTCCTCCCCAACCGCTCGGGGGAGGATGTCCCGCCTGGAAAGGAAGAAACTGGGAGCAGAGAGCACCGTCAGAGCGCTGACTGACATGCCAGGAGGGGGACTCGCACTCAGGACACGCCATGCAGCAGTGTACTGAGTTACCGCCGGGCCACACGGCCAGCGATCTGCATGGAGGGCCAAGGGTATAGGGTTGGTGCAGGGGAGGGGCGAGGTTGGTCTGCCAGGGCGGCCGTGGGGCCGACCAGTATGCTGCTGTACAGGGCGGGAAATGGTGGGAGCGAGGGGTTTGAGGAGGTAGGGCCTCTCGTGCAAGTGCTGGGCTTTGGGGGGGGGCAGAGGAGGGGGGGGGGGGGCACCTGCCGGGTACTGTTGGGGTCCCGGTTCCCCTAGTTGGCGACGTATAGTCCTCCCCTACCGCCTGGGGGAGGATGCTCCGCCTGGAAAGAAAGAAGCAGGAGGAGAGAGGCTGGGTCGCCGGCGGACATGCATGGAGGGTGATGTGGAGAGGGACAGCACCGTCAGATCGCCGGCGGACGTGCTGGGAGGGTGGCCAGGAGGGGACAGCACCGTCGGAGCGCCGACTGACATGCCAGGAGAGGGATTCGAACCCAGGACACGCCATACGGCAGTGTACTGAGATACTGCTGGGCCACACGGCCAGCGAGCTGCATGGAGGGCTAGGGGCATAGGGCTGGTGCAGGGGAGCAGGGGTGCAAGGGCAGAGGAGGGGGGGGGGGGGCACCCGCCGGGTACTTTTGGGGCCCCGGTTCCCCTGGTTGGCGACGTCAAGTCCTCCCCTAACGCCCGGGGGAGGATGCTCTGCCTGGAAAGAAAGCAGCAGGAGGAGAGAGGCTGGGTCGCCGGCGGGCATGCATGGAGGGTGATGGGGAGAGGGACAGCACCGTCGGATCACCGGCGGACGTGCTGGGAGGGTGGCCAGGAGGGGACAGCACCGTCGGAGCGCCGACTGACATGCCAGGAGAGGGATTCGAACCCAGGACACGCCATGCGGCAGTGTACTGAGATACCACTGGGCCACACGGCCAGCGAGCTGCATGGAGGGCCAGGGGCATAGGGCTGGGGGGGCAGAGGAGGGGGGGGGGGGGGGGGGCACCTGCCGGGTACTTTTGGGGCCCCGGCTCCCCTGGTTGGCGACGTCCAGTCCTCCCCTACCGCCCGGGGGAGGATGCTCCGCCTGGAAAGAAAGAAGTAGGAGGAGAGAGGCTGGGTCGCCGGCGGACGTGCATGGAGGGTGATGGGGAGAGGGACAGCACCGTCGGATCACCGGCGGACGTGCTGGGAGGGTGGCCAGGAGGGGACAGCACCGTCGGAGCGCCGACTGACATGCCAGGAGAGGGATTCGAACCCAGGACACGCCATGCGGCAGTGTACTGAGGTACCGCTGGGCCACACGGCCAGCGAGCTGCATGGAGGGTTAGGGGTATAGGGTTGGTGCAGGGGAGGGGCGAGGTTGGTCTGCCAGAGCGGCCTTGGGGCCGCCCATTACTGTGTACAAGGGGTGTAATGGTGGGAGCGTAGGGTTTGAGAAGGTAGGGCCTCTCGTGCTAGTGCTGGGCTTCGGGAGGGGGGCTGAGGAGGGGGGGGACCACCTGCCGGGTACTGTTGGGGCCCCGGTTCCCCTGGTTGGCGACGTCAAGTCCTCCCCTACCGCCTGGGGGAGGATGCTCTGCCTGGAAAGAAAGAAACGGGAAGCAGAAAGCACCGTCAGAGCGCTGACTGACATGCCAGGAGGGGGATTTGAACCCAGGACACGCCATGCGGTAGTGTACTGAGATACCGCTGGGCCACATGGCCAGCGATCTGCATGGAGGGCCAGGGGTATAGGGTTGGTGCAGGGGAGGGGCGAAGCTGGTCTGCCAGGCGGCCGTGGGGCCGACCAGTACGCTGTACTAGGGAGGAAATGGTGGGAGCGAGGGGTGTGAGGAGGTCGGGCCTCTCGTGCAAGTGCTGGGCTTTGGGGGGGGGGGCAGAGGAGGGGGGGGGGGGGGCACCTGCCGGGTACTTTCGGGGCCCCGGTCCCACTGGTTGGCGACGTCTAGTCCTCCCCTACCGCTCGGGGGAGGATGCTCCGCCTGGAAAGAAAGAAGCAGGAAGAGAGAGGCTGGGTCGCCGGCGGATGTGCATGGAGGGTGATGGGGAGAGGGACAGCACCGTCGGAACGCCGGCGGACGTGCTGGGAGGGAGGCTAGTAGGGGACAGCACCGTCGGATCGCCGGCGGACGTGCTTGGGAGGAGGAGGGTATGGCTGGGGGGTGGGGTGCGGCGGGGCGGGGGGGTGGGGGGTACACTTGGTGTGGCAGTGGTGCGTCTGCCCCTCACAGGCTGCACCTCTGACCCCAGGGGGCGCCCAGGGCGGGTGGCGGCAGTGACCGGCCTGACTCGGGTGTGACGGGTAGGGGGAGGGGTTCATTTTTTCGGCCACAGCCGTGTTTATCAGTGTACACTGGGTGTATATTGATGTGTGTGCACTGTTTGATGATGGATTTGGCAGTCAAAACATTTTGTTTTTGTACACTTTTTCTACAAAAAGAATATACACCCAAAATGCAATCTACTGGCCACACGCCAAAACTTTTGGGCCGTTTATTTCACCCTTGTGCTGTGCTGTGCTGTGCTGTACTGCCTTTGTTCACTCGAGGCCTGTGCTCTCAGCACTTCTCCGGACGGGGGGGGGGGGGGGGCTGCCCCCGCACCCCCGCTTCCCGCCACCCATTATTCCCCATTATTCCCCCTCCAGCCCCCTTTGGAGCTCTGCGTCCCTCCTCACCTCCTCAGGTACGACTTCGCAACACGGCTCCGGTTCCAGCGGATCGGCTTTGAGCCAGTGACTGGGACCGGCCCTGACCCCGAGTGTGCCCTGCAGACCCTGACCCCAACGCGCCTGCTTTGTCGCCTGCACGTGAGCCCGGAAACCAGGGGCATCTGGAACGTGACGTTGGCCGCGTTCCACGACGACCACGAAGACGAGCCGGTGCACAGTGTGAGACCCGTGTGGCTGGAGCTGCGCCGGCCCCCGGTCCCGGTCGTGGTCGCCGCGGCGTGCGGCGTGCGCGGCTGCGTGCACGGGGCCCGGCTTACGGTCAAGGGCCAGTATTTCGTGCCGGGCCGCACGCACGTCGCGCTCCTGGGGGAGCGCGCGGGCGCCACAGCCCCGGCGTGCGGGGCCGCGGAGGTGCGCAGGTACGAGGCCGTGTGCGTGCTCAACGTCCCCAACGCGACGTCCGGCTACTTTGTGCCGGTTGTGGCGGTGGGGGACCAGCCGTCCGGCGCCGGGCCGCCGGTGTTCCTGCACCCGGCGTTGCCACGCGTCCTCGACGTCCGCTGCAGCTCCGGCCCGACGACCCTCGGCCCCGGTGCATGCGCCCCTGGCGCCGTCCTCAACGCCACCATCGCCCACTTGGGCCCCGCGTCCACCGCGGCACCGCGCGTGCGCTTCACCAATGGCTCCGGCCCCGCGCCACAGTGCGCATGGGTCGCGCGCACCCCCGCGGGGCTGCAGTGCGCGGTCACGTTTCCGGGGCGCGTGACGGGGGTGTGGGCCCTGGTGGTGGCGGTGGGGGGCGTGGAGGGCCCCCCGCACCCGGTGACGTTCGTGCCGCCCCCGGCGCCGGACGTGCAGCGCATTACCGGCTGCGCCCCCGGCGGCTGTGTGCAGGGCGACGCCCTCACGGTCCACGGCCGGAACGTCGGGCCCACGGCGGAGGTGCGGCTGTCGGGCGTGGGCGGGCCCACGTGCCGCGTCACTGCGACCGGCGACACCACCGTCGCCTGTGTCCTGGACGCCGCCCTCTGGGCGCCCGGGTACCCGAGTCTGGAAGTCGTGTCCGACGCCGGCCAGTCCCGGAGCATCTGGCTGCAGTTTGCGCCGGTCCCTCTGGCGGTTACGGCGGTTGGCGGTTGCCCCGGGGCCGTGTGCGGCGCCACCCTGGCCTTCGGCGGCACCGGGTTCGGCGCCGGCGTCGCCGTCCGGCTCCGCCCGACGCGGCCCCGCGGGGGCAGCGGCGCGGCGCCGGGCGCGGTGCCCGACGCCGTGTGCCACGTGTTGCGCGCAGGGCCCGGGGCCGTGGAGTGCTGGCTCGCCGTGCCGGACCCCGCGATGGAGGCCTGGCTGTGGCAGCCGGCGCTGGCGGCGGGGGCTACGGAGCTGCCGGCGGGCGGGGAGGTGCGCGTCACCCGCTCCCCGGCCCCCGCGGGGGTGGCCCTCGGAGGCTGTGCAGCGCAGGGGTGTCAGGATGGGGACGTCCTCGCCCTCACCGGCCGGCACCTGCAGCCGCTGCTCCCCCACCTGCACGCCGTCGCCTTCCGCGCGCGCACCAACGCCACCGCCAACGCCCCCGGCAACAGCACTGCGACCGGGAGTGGCAGCCCCAGTGGCAGCGGCAATGCCTCCAGCAACGCCACCGGGAACACGACCGGCGGCAACACCACCGCCACCGTCACCGCCGATAGCCCCGGCGCCCCTGTGCCGACCTGTGCCCCGGTCATCACCGACGCCGCCGGGCGCCTCACATGCCTCCTCCGTGTGCCCCCCACCGTCGCTGGTGCGTGGCACACCACCGTCTCCGTGGCCGGCCTCGCGGCCCCCGCGGCCGTTCCCCTCGCCCTGGCCCCCGCGGAGCACCTGCCCGTCGTCCACTCTGTCCTCTGCCCCGCGCTGTACCCGGGGCACGCGCCGCAGTGCGTCAGCGCCACCGTCGTCACGCTGTTGGGCCGCCGCTTCCGGACCGCCGACGATTCTCCGACCCCCCTCCTCACGTTCAGCGGCGGCGCCGCCGCCGCGGCGCGGCCTTCATGCCGTGTCCTGTCCACCACCGACTCTGAGCTGCGCTGCCTGCTCTCGGTGCCGGAGGGCGCTGGCTCCCGCTGGGCCCTGCAAATTGCGAACCCCCTGCGCAGCGCGGGCCTGGCCGTCGCGCTGCAGCCCCTCCGGCCGGCGCGGCTGGCGGCGGTCACCGGCTGCGGCCCCGCCGGGTGCCGCACGGGCGACCGCCTGACCATCGCCGGTCGCTGGTTCGAGCCGGGGCGCCCGGCGGCGCACAATGTCACCCTCGCGCCCCTG
This sequence comes from Eutreptiella sp. 'Long Island Sound 2002', assembly GCA_964036045.1. Lineage (NCBI taxonomy): Eukaryota > Euglenozoa > Euglenophyceae > Eutreptiales > Eutreptiaceae > Eutreptiella > Eutreptiella sp. 'Long Island Sound 2002'. Next base: position 6,204,587 of record OZ038382.1, on the reverse strand, counting down.
GCGACCGCCAACACCACCTCCGCCGGCCCCGTGTGCCGCGTGGTTAACAGCAGCTGCCAGACCGTCGAATGCGATCTCGTAGTGCCCGAGGACTGCCCCGGGGGCGCCTGGGACCTGCGGCTCACCGTCAACGGGACGCTCTCAGAGAACAGCCTCCCGCTGCGGCTGCAGGCTCTGGCCCCTGTCGTGACTTCCCTGTCGTGTGCGGGGGTGGCCCACCCGGGGGGCGCATGCCCCGTACTGCCCCCGACATCCGGGCCCCCGACCCCTGACCCGGCGGCGTACGGCTGCGCCGCCCTGCGGACCCTCGTCGTGCACGGGGCGCGCTTCGGCGTCGATCCCGCCGACGTCCGCGTCGCGTTCGCGGCGCCCCCTGGCGCCGCGCCCGGCCCCGCGCCGCCGACCTGCGGCGTGACGACCGCCTCGGACGGGGTCTTGGAGTGTGTGCTGGCGCTGCCGCAGCTGGCGGCCGCGGGGCCGTGGGAGGTCACGGTGCTGGTCCAGGGACAGCCCTCGGCGCCGACCCCACTGACAGTGCTGGCGCCCCCCCCGCCGGAGGTCACTGCCGTCAGTGGCTGCCCGGGCGCCCCTGGCGGTTGCGCGTCCGGCGACGCGGTCACGGTACACGGCACGGAGTTCTTGCCCGAGGGTCGGCCGTGGACGTCGCTCGTGCTGTGGCGCGCGGCGGGCGCGCCCGGGGTCGCCCCAAACTGCACCGTTACTGACGTCACGCGCACGAGGCTGGTCTGCATCGTGCGCGCGCCCCCCGGGCACGCGCTGCACGGGGACTGGGGCCTGACGCTGAACATGGGCCCGCACTGGGTCCCGCTGCGGCACCGCGCCCGCGTCGCCCCCCCGGCCGTGTCCCTCGCGGGCGTTGCGTGCGGCGAGGGCGACGCCGCACCCAGCGCCGGCCGGCGCTGCGCCGGGGGCCGCCGCGTGACGCTCTGGGGGGCGTTCGTGGGGCTGGCGCTGCCTGACGTCGCGGTGGTGTTCCCGGACGCCGTCGCCGCGACCTGCCACCCACGCGCGGTCACCCCGCAGATGCTCCAGTGCGACCTCCACTACGCCGGCCCCGCCCCAGTCCTCACGACCGTCCGCGCGGCGGTGCCCGCCGCACAGCTCGCGTCCGCTGCCGTGCCGCTGGAGCTGCTGCCCCCCGCGACCCCCACCGTCCACAATGCGACGGGCTGCGGCCCCTGTGTCCCCGGCGACATCCTCACGGTCTGCGGGCAGGACCTTGGCCTCGGAAGCGCTCCCCCAGACGTCCGTCTCGAGCCCGAGCCCCAGGCCCTCATCGGCACCACACTACCCTGCGCCGTTGTGGCGCACGGCCCTGAGCGTCTCACATGCCGCGTCGGCGCCGGGGTTCTGGTCGGCGACGTCCGCGTCGTCGTGCGCGTCGCTGGCGTCGCGGCCCCGCAGGCCCCCGCGGTCCGGGTGCGGGCCGTTCCTACCGTTACGGCGGTCCAGTGTGCCGCGCGCGCCGCGCCCGGCCCAGGGGCGCAGGGCTGCATGGGCGGGCAGGAGCTGACGCTGTCGGGGGCGAATTTCGGCCACGAGGTCGCCGCGCTCCGCATCTTGATCAGAGTGGACGGGGGCCCGTCCCCGGAGGCGCCCACGTGCCGCCCCCTTTACGCCACCGGCGCGGCGCTGCGGTGCTGGCTCACGGTCCGCAGCGACCACGACACCGCGGGCCGCTGGGCGCTCAGCGTCGCGGTCGGCGATGTCGAGGGCGCGGGCTACGCGCTGGCGTTCCTCCCGCTGCCAACGCCGGTGACCGCGGACGCCTGGGGCTGCCCGGCGGCGGGCTGCACGGACGGGGCCACCCTCACGATCGCCGGGGCGTACTTCGACGTGAAGGAGCGGGACAGCCACATCGTCGAGTGGGAGCGTACCCCCGAGTCCGAGGGGAGCCCACCGATGTGCACGCCCCTGCGCGTCTACAACTTCTTCGGCGACGGCGCGGCCCCGAGCCCCGGCGGCGGCTGCGCGCACGGGGCCTTCGTGGCAGAGGCGCGGCTGGAGTGCCTGTACAATGCCGGGCGCTGGACCACGGGTCTGTGGGCGCTGCGCGTGCGCGCGCTCGGGGCGGCGTCGGGGGGCGTGGCCTACGTCCGCGCGTTCACGCCCACGCCGACGCTGACGCCCACGCCCACGGGCAGCCGCACGGACACCGCGACGGGCGTGCGGCGGGAGCTGGCGCTGGTGCCGCGGTGGGCCGCGCCCGGGGCCCTCCACAACGGCGTCAACCACACGGTGGAGGTTCGCGTAGTCGACCCGGGGCGCACGCGCGTCGTGCTGCGCGTGGAGGGGCCCGGGGAGCTGCTGCACACCGCAGAGAGCGCTGCGCTGTGCGACCCCGGGAACGGCACCGGCACCGAAGTTGTGTGCGACTTCGGGGCGGCGGTGGAAGGGGCTGCACTGGTGCTGCTGCGCCCGACCCCCGGGTGGTGGCTGCTGTTGCCGGGCCCGGCGGCCCCGGCGGTGACCCTCAGCGGGACGCTGTTCAGCGCCGACGACGTGGGCGAGCGCGCGTGGCAGACCGCGGCCTTGGCAACGCGGATCGTGATCCCCGACGCGGCTGTGGCATGGCGGGAGGGGAACTCCGACGGCAGTGCCTCGTCCGACTACGTCGCAGCCGCCGCCGTCGTGGACAACCGTGGGCTGGGATTCGTGGAGGGCATCAGCGTGTCGCTCGCGCTGCCGTCCAACCTCAACCTCAGCGCCCCCACCGCCATTGTGCCCACCTTCGAGCCCCCGTATCCGCGCGGCGACGCGCGGTGCTCTGTCGACCTCAGTGCCCGGGCCGCAGAGTGCCGCATCGCCGCCCTCCCTCCTGAGAGCCGCGCAGTGCTGACGCTGGAGCGGCTGGCAGTGGAGGAGACCGAGTCCGAGGCCCTGCTGTTCCGTGCGGAGATTGCGAGCGTCAGCCCCGACGCCAACGCTGCCAACAACGTCGCGGAGCTGGAGGTCGTGCGGTACACGGGGGGCTACCTGATGGCGCCAGACGCGAGCCACGTCGACGCGGTCTTCACTCATTCGCTGGACGTGCGCGCGTTCCCCAACGGCACCGCAGTGCCGTGCGAGTTCGTGCTCGACGCCAGCGCCCTCCCGCTCGTGGGCGCGGACCCCAACTGCACCATCGTCACCCCCAAGCGGCTGCGCGTCGCCTTCCGGACGCGGCCCCGCCTGCAGCCCGGGATGCGGCTCGTGCTGCACCCAGACCTCCGCCCGGCGGTGTGCACCACCGCCGCCGGCTGCCCCGCCTTCGAGCCCTACGCCGGGTACGTTCGCGCGCGCGACGTCCGCGCGCCGGCCCTGGCCCTCGCGGGCCCCGCTGCCGTCGGGCCGTGCCAACCGCTGGTACTGGACGCCTCCCAGTCCCTCGTGACCACCATTTGGTACACACAAAACTGGACCTGCCACGCGATCCTGGGCTCCGCCCGCGGCCCCACGCCGGTGCCCGAAGTGAGCCGTCTCCTGCGGAACGCCTCGGAGGTCCTGGTCGTCTCGCCGGGTTTGCTCGCGGCCGGGGACTACACCTTCGCCGTGGAGTTCGTCGACCACTTCGGGCAGCGCGGCACCGCCGCCCTCAACGTGACCGTGGCCGCCAGGCCGACGCTCTCCCTCCGCCTCGGGCATGCGACGGACCTCGCGGTCTACGCGTGGGAGGGGGTGCGGCTCAGCGCGGCCGCCACCACCGGCGCCTGTGGGGGCCCGGCCCCGCAGCATGAGTACCGCTGGCAGTGTGTGTCCCACCCCCGCGCCCTCGCCGACGCCCCGGGCCGTGCCGCGGCGGTGGCGCTGCCGGCGCACGCACTGCCGCCGGGGGACCGCTACGACTTCCTCGTGCGGGCGACGGACGCGGCGTGGGGGCTGACTGCCGCGGCGCTGGTGCGGGTGACGGTGCGGCGGTCCCCGTTGAAGGTGCTGTTGGCCGGCAGCCTCCGGCCGGTGCTGCGCGCAGGCGACCCGCTGCGGCTGGACGCCTCCACGAGCTACGACCCCGACAATGCCGTGCGGGGCCCCGGGTCCCTGGGGTTCAGCTGGTCGGCGTGCCTCGAGGGCCAGGCCCTGCCGGCCCTGCGTCCTGACCCTGCCTCCTGCGCCCCTGTGCCGCTGCCGGTGCCGGGGCTGCCGGGACTCGGAGGCGAGACCGGGCCCATCCTGTTCGCCCCCGGCGCGACCACCGCGCTCTGGCCCCGGGGCTGGATCTGCTTCGAGGTCGAGGGGCGCGCCACTGGCCGCGTGGGGCGCGCGCGGCAGTGGGTGCGCGTCGGCGCGGCCACGGACGCACCGGTGGTGCCGGCACTGGGCGTCGAGATCGTGCCGGTGGCGCGCGGCGCGCCTGCGTCGCACGGCAGTGTCGTCCACCGCGCGCCCGAGCCGCTGGTGCTGCGGGCGCTGGTGGCGACGCCGCGGCCGAACGTGACGTACCAGTGGCGGATGTGGGCGGACGATGGCGAGGCCATGGACCTGCAGGACGCCGTCCTGTGCCGCACCCTCGACCACCAGAAGACGCTGGTGGTCGATGCGGCGCAGTTGTTGATGCCGCACGTCGTGGTCACCGTACGGGCGGAGACCACTGACGGCGCCGCAGAGGCATGGCTCACCGTGACGCTCCTGCACCCTCCGACCACTGGGCGCCTGACGGCCGCATTGTCCGGGGGCGAGGTCCTCCTGCGGGCAGTCGGGTGGATGGACCCGGAGGGGGAGGCGCTGCGCTACCGCTTCGCCTACACCGTGCCACACGGCACCGCGATCCTCAACCCCGTGCCCCAGCACGGCAACGCGCTCCGGTTCCCGGCCCCGCCGCTGCCCGCGCCCGCCAACGTCCTCTTTCGCGTGGAGGTGTTCGACGCGCGCAACACGTCGCGCGTCGCGGTCGCGCGGCTCGGGCTGGGGCCCCGCCGCAATGCGACTGGCAACGCGACCGGCGATGCGGCGGCGGTGACTGCTGCGCTCGTAGGCGACTTGATGGGGCAGGCGCCCAACTTCACGCAAGGCGCTTTCTATGAAATCCTCCTCAGCAACGCCCCTGCCGCCTTGGCCTCGGATGGGGCCATCCAGAACTGGCTGGAGGCCGCACGGCTGGCCACCGCGGCCGAGCCCTGCGTTGTCCCACCTGAGCCCGTCCTTGAAGCCACGGCGTCCCTCGTGCGCACACTGCCGGCAGACCTGCCGGCGCGCGGTGTGCCACCCGTCGCGCGCTCGACCCTCGCGGTGGTGAGCGCGGCGCTCTCCTCCTGCGCCTACACTGCGCCCCCCACCGGCCCTCGGTATGTGTACCCGGGCCGCGATATAACCCGCGCCGCCGCCCGCCGCGCCGCCACCGCGATCCTCGACGCGCTCGCGACGCTCATCCTCAGTCGCACGCCGGGGCTGCATCAGCGAGAGTGCTACGCTGCAGCCACCGCTACGCTCTGCACAGTCTCCGGCACCCCCAAAAGCGCTGCGCGAGTGTCACTGCCAGGGGATGAGCTCCAGGTCGCCCTCCCACCGCAGTGGCCCGCCCACGCGACCCTCGACGGGCACCCGCTCCCGTACCACACAGACGTTGGCGTGGGGCTTGTGCGGCTGTACAACAGCGACCTCAACACGACATCCTTCATGGCCACCCTGTTCACCGCCGACGCGCGCCCAGTCACGCTTGCCGCGCTCCCGCAGGCGCAGCGCATCACGCTTGACCTTCGTGTGCCGTTCCCGGTCGACCCGACGAAGCAGCTCGCGTGCGCGTATGTCGACGCAGACGCTGGGGCCGAAAGCGTCATGGGCGTGTACTATGTGGGCTCCCCCAGCGGCGGCGGTGCCCAGCCCCACAACCACACGGCCGTGCGGTGCCAGAGCACTCACTTGACGGAGTTCTACATGGGGTACCACTACGACTTCGGGGGCACACCGGCCCCGACACCCGAGGGCGGACTGTGCCTTCTGCTGTGGGTCGCGATGGGCTGGTGGGGCCTGTACGCCGCGGCCGCCCTCGCCCTGGAGGTGCGCATTGTGCAGTGCCGGCGGCGCGTCGCGCGCGCCGCGCCGGGCGACGACTGCCCGCGCCTCGGGGCCGAGGCGCGCGCGCTGCTCCGGCACGTGCTGGAGTACCACGACTGGCTGGCGCTCTGCTGCGGCGCCGCCCTCCCGCACCGGGCCTACCAGCTCACGCTTCTGCACTGCACCGTCCTCGGCGCGATGCTCGCAAACCTGCTGCTGCTGGACGCCGCGCTGCCGCTGGCGCTGGGCCCTCTCCTCGCGCTCGGCCTCGTGCTGCCCGCGCGCGGGGCCCTCGCCCTCGTCCTCCGCCTCGCCGGCCTCCCGGCGGACGCGCACGCGCGCCGCCCCCCCACCTGCCTCCCCGAGCGCGCGCTCCCGCTGCCGCCGCCCGCCACCGTCGCACAGAACCCGTTCGTGCCGCCGCGCACCCCATCCAACCCGCTGCTGCAGGTCAGCCCCCCGTCGCCCTCCCACAAGGTGCGACCCGTCGCGACGCCGGGCCAGCAGCCCCCGCCCGACGGCGCGAACTTCTCGCAGGAGTGGGCGCGGTTCTTCAACAATTGCCTGTCGGTGGAGACGCGGGAGGCGCTGGAGCAGTCGTCGGTCGGCACCCCCAGCGTGGCCTCCAGCTGGGACCCCCCCAGTGACGCCCCCGTGTCGTGCGCGGGCGACCACTGGGACACCCCTGCGAGCCACCGGGGGTCCCAATGGTCCCTGTCTGACGCATTGGGGCGGCTCAGCACCAGCGACGAGTCGGACACGGGGCCGGTGGCCCTGCCGTCGGCCCCGGGGTCCCCCACCGGCGTCGAGCTGGTCATGCCGCCCCGCAGCCCCACGGTCCTCTCGACCTCCGCCACGTGGTCTCGGTCGGGATCGCCGCGGGCGTCGTTGGAGGGCCTGGGGCCGGGGCTCCCGCGGCCGGTGGTGCCGGCCCCGGCGCTGCCGGCGAACATGCGGCACGGGGGTTCCCGGCCTGTCACGCCCCCCCGGTCCCGATGGGAGCCGCCGCAAGTCAACGGTCTTGTGCACGCGCACCTGCTGGCGGCCCTGGAGGCCCCGGCGGATCTGCCGGACGACGGGACGATGGAGGATGTGCGGAGGTGTGTCGCCGTCCTGTGTTTGTGTCCCTCCCACTGCCCCTCTCCCTCCCACGGCCGATCTCCCTCCCACTGCCCCTCTCCCTCCCACGGCCGATCTCCCTCCCACTGCCCCTCTCCCTCCCACGGCCGATCTCCCTCCCACTACCCCTCTCCCTCCCACGGCCGATCTCCCTCCCACTGCCCCCAATACCGGTCCCATATTGCAGTTGCTTGGCGTCCGGCGAACTGATTCTTGGGGCGCACGTGTTCTTGGTCCGCGGCACTTCCGCCGTGGTGGACGCCATGCAGTTGCTGATGCAGACCCTCCATGAGCCGTACCCTGAGTTCCGCCGGAGATGGGTCCTGGACGAAAGGAGGTGCTACATGTGGATGCAGGGCATCCGCCAGATCACGAGAGAGGACTGGACGGCGGCAAAGGTATGCCTCCGTCCTCTGGCCCCCGGTGGCAAGAGCAGTAGGCAAAACGATTTGTAGACAAAGAATCGCGGGTTTGAGTTGAACTGAGTGAGTCTGGCATGAGGTCGGGATCAGGGTTGTGCTTCGTGTTTGGCCTACGGGACGGGGGGGAGGGATGGGGGGGGGGGGGGAGGTGGTTTGGCCTGTCGGGGGGGGGGGGGGTCGCCAAACATTTGGGTTCCAGACCGCCCCCCCTCCTCTCTTTATTGTAGAAAGAACGAAGATCGACTTTTCTAGGCCTAGGAAAAAGTTGGAACTCCGTCCTTTTCTACCCGAAAAAGGAACTGAGGGCCGGAAATGCTCGGCTGGCCCGGTTGCGCGACCGGAGGAATTTTCTAGACTGCGAAAAGTCGAGCCCTATTCCTTTTTAATACATTGCTGGCAGCGACCCACGCAGCCGGCAATGCCTCTTCCTTGAGACCTGCTGCTGGCCGCCTGCAGTCTGCCGCAAAGCCCACCAGATACCCGCTCCTCCCCTCCCCCTTTCCCTCCCACAGTGACCCCGTCTGAGTGCTGTTTTGCTGAACGCAGATTCGATGACCCAGAATGTACCCCGACAGGGTACATTCTGTGTGTATGTGGGCAGTCTTTTTTCGACTGCACATGCCCAACAATTTTTTGTGCGTGTGCAGCGTACCCCAATTCTTTTATCGGTGTATCCCGTGTGCATGCCAAATTTTTTCGCGTGTACCGGGTGCACATCCGTGTGCATGCACATGTCTGTCCAAACTCAAAACCACCACAAAACGAGCCGTGCCGCTGAAAACCAACACGTGAAGGTTCTGGACCAGGTTTAAGGAAGCGGCACACTCCCTTTAGAACGTGCGTGCTGCTGATCACTCAGGGCAGGACAGCGTTTGTCGGGCCCCCTCGCCTCACCCTTCGCCCCCGTATCCGCAGTCCTGTTTCTACGAAAGTCTGGTGCTGCGCAGCCGCTCCGTGCCGTCGGTGAAGCACCCGGCGCTCGAGGACGTCGCCCCGTGGCTGCAGTACTACGCCCAGAACCGCCCCACCACCGCCGACTCACGGCCCAGCTCCGCCGGGTCGTCGCACCCGGGCTCCCGCCCGGGGACGGCCCCGTTTCACTACACACGCGCGACCGCCGGGCGCCCGGGCTCCGCGGCGGGGTCTCGGCCGGGGTCTGCGGGGGGCGGGCGCGCCCTGCAGCAGCTGATGACTGTGCCCATTGCGGACGTGGACCCCGGCGACGCGGCCGCGGATGCCGCGCCGCCAGGAGACCGGCGCGGCAGCGCCGACAGCGGCGTCAGCAGCATCTCGACGGCTGCCCGGGGCCGCGCGCCTCTGGCGCCGGACAGTCCGCCCAGCACCGCGCGGACGACGCGGAGCCAGGGCGAGCGCGACGCCGTCCTTTCGCTGGGGTCGCGCTTCCCGCCGCGTGCGCAGGCGCAGCTGAGGGTGCTCGCCGACGATGTCGAGAGCCGGGGCAGCAGCGACAGCTTCTGCAGCATGAGCACAAGCGGCAGCGCGGCGTGGGCTCAGCGAAGCCAGGGCTCTGCCCCGCCCCGCGGCCGGAGCCCGGCGCCGGCGCCGGACCGGGCCCGGGGTCACGACCGTGTCCTGAGTTCATCGAGCATCGGGACGACGCTGGTCACGGCGGACAGTATGGCCGGTCTGGGGGGGCGCGCGCCGATCCTGACAACAGCGGAGCGGAGAGGTGCGTCAGGCGCTGCCGAGCACGCGAGGGAGGGAGGGGGACTCGTGCCGCGTGCGCAGACCGGCCGGGCCGGTCCACCGGTGTTTCACTGCGCATGCTGAGTAGAGGAATAGCGGTGAGTTGTGGGCTGTCATCCGCGAAACTGTCCCGGAATTTCCGAATTCAATGTCCACAATCACCGGCGGGACATGTGTTGGGTCGCCGCGGTGCCGTGGGGCGTGGCTCCCAAATTTCGCAGCTGCACACCGTTTGTGTTGGAGGGCGGCTTACTTTCTGTGTCGAAAGCGGGTTCGGTGCCCCACGTGTTCTCCCTTGCTTCCCCTGGTCTTGTCTGCAGCGTTGGAGAGCAATCAGGCCATCGACTTGCAGTGCGATCCGACATCGCGGAGCACTTCCAAGGGCTTCCAAGCCGCCTACCTACGCCGTCGCCAGGGCCCAGGGGCAGCTCGCAGCCGGTCAAGTCCTGGGCCAGAGCAGGGCATCACCGCCAGGTCGAGGGGAGGGCTGCAGGGTTGGCCGTGAAGGAGTCTAGTGGCTGAAGGCATCTGTCGAGGGTTGGGAGGAGGGAATGCTTCTTGCGCCCCGAAGGGTAACGGTACTTAAGTGTGGGGTAATTGGCACCGCATTAATTTTCCTCCATTCTTCAATCAATCAATTCTTCAATCAATCAATTAATCAATTTTTGGGTGAAGGAAGTAGGTCAAACTTACTAAGTAGGGCACAATGGCACGGCACAATCCTCAAAACGGACCAAAATGTTGCGATAAACGCGCCCCATTCTACGGTGCGCTTCACGAAGGGTGCAATTTCCCCTGTTCCACGATGATTACCCAAATGGCGCGCCGCAGGATTAGCGTTCCCAGAGGCAACGGGGTGCACAATTTCGCGACCACCCCTCCGCTTTCGCCATGGCCTGCCCCTGTTGCTCCTGCCACAGAGTCGTGCAGGCGGACCGCGTGATTCAAGCGACGCAGCAGCTGCTCAGCCAGGGCACACCAAGTGTGGCTGCGGCCCATGCGCTGTTGCTGAAGGACAGCCAAGACTCGACAGCCACTCTGCAGACTAGACTGGAAAAGGACGAGAGGAGCTGTGATCTGTGGTTGAAGGGCATTGCCGATGTGCGACGCCAAGACTGGCAGTCCGCGAAGGTCGCACCGTGATATGGCGTGCATTCCGTTTTGTTGACCCCAAACCTCCGGTCAGATCCGCTCGTCTGTCGGGCTCTAGTCTTAGACAAGTTAAGTCAGTCAAGCAGACACGGTGTCACAGAGTTACGGCATCTGATGAGTTGGCTGAAGTTTGGTGCACTCATGTACACCTCGTCTTAGGTCTTAGGGTGGCGTTCCTGAAATCGCTTTGACGTGCCAATGTCATGCAGGGCTGTCCTTAACACCCCCACTTTTTGTTTTGTTAAGGACAGTCCTTCAGGACAGCCCCCAAGGACCACCAGCCGCCAACGGCCAACCACCAACTGCCACCAACCGCCAACCGTTGTGTAAAACTGTTTCTGTGGTTTTGTGGCATGCCCATGTCTTGACCATGAAGCAGCGAGCGTCCCCGTGAATGTTTGTTTCTGTTGATGTTACGAACCCTTTTCTTTTTTTTCCCCTTAGGGACAGCCCTGATGTCATGTGAATGATGGCAATGGGTCATTTTCGGGGTTCTTTGGTTTATCACTGGGGTCATTTTGGGTGCTGAGGCCGATGGTATCGGGTTGCGGACCATCACAACCCGGTGTTGGGGCTTGGGCGGTAGCACGGTGTCCGTGGGACTGTTTTAGTCGGCGTGTGGGCATATTTTAGAGCTCTGGCTAGAGCCGACTGTGGACCATTTCAAGCCTGGGAATGACTCCAAGTGTGGCACCTCCTGACCCTTGGGGCAGGCTTTGGGTCATCATTTGGTGACAATACACGCCCGTCCCAACCCATGGGGAGCCGTATGGCACCTACCAGGGCCCTGCCTGCCCCAGCTTCACCTTCCAGGCGGTGGAGCCCGGCCCACTCCCGCAGCCCGTTTTGGCGAACAGCGCTCATGACCATCCGGACACACCCATGAGCGACCGGACGGGCCTTGGCAGCTGCCACACACCGGCGGGAAAGGCCTGAGGCAAGGGGAGCGGCAGGTCAGGGGCAGGCCTGGGATCTGTAGGGGTGCGTTCTGTCGAGGGACGCTCCGCGGGAGCCCTCCCGCCCCCCCGCCCCCCCCGCGCGCAGCCAAGGGTGGGTGCGTGCAATCCAGTAGCCCTTGGGAGGTGGCTGTGTTAAGCAGGGTAAGTCTACCACAGCTTCCACCCACACCTTCGTGTAGTTTGCGTAGCTCATTTAGGGTTTTACACCCCAGGGCTGGCCGCCACCCGCGGGCCGAGGGATGGATTCCATAGATCGGACGTAGCCTAGCAAGGCCCTTCCAGTGCAGCATGCAGCCAGAGGAGCGTTCAAAGGGAGCTAGGCAGTTATTCTTGGGTAACCCGAGCGCCCTGCCCTGACCCCAGTGAGTGCCGTGTGTGGCACATCAGAAGAAGACAGGATGAAGTACGCATGCGTGGTTGGGGGCCCTCTCTATGGGCTGTGCACCCTGTTTTGTGCCGGCACAAGCTGTTTGGGCCCTGGGGCTGAAACATTGGGTTCTTCACAAGATCAGCTTTTTGGATATTGCCACCATCCACGGTGGCAAAACAACACTTGCAGAGCATGTGTTTGTCCCTCTGTATCTGTTTTCACCCGAGTTGGCCAATGGGACACCTGGGCTTTGGGGCGCTTCGTGGTATTTGATGTGCACCTCAGGTCGCGCTTCACAACGTGTTGTGCTGTTGTTCTGTGGTTCCTGCATTACCACATCTGTGGCACTGAACTTGTGCCCGTTGTTCTGCATGTGCGTGCCCCCCGAGCCTCATTTACACGATGGACTCATGGCCGGCCTGGTGTCCAATACTGATTGCCTCGCCGGTTGGGTCATGGCGATTTTCATTGACGGTTTTCTGTCCTCAAGGAGCTTCGTCTTGCAGCCCACAACCCGATGCTTACATAATGGGGAGACATGCTCACTCTTTCAACGACAACTTCGGGTCCGAGATGCATTCTTTTCATTCTGCTTTGGTGCAGTTTTAATGGATGTGTTTGCCCTGGTTGTACGTACAAGTGTTTGTTTCTATGAACCAAAGTCCATCCATCAAGGTGCATTAAAGTGCATCAAGGTCCAACCTCCTCTTTCAGACGCTGCCCTGTCCACAGGTCATGTGGTTGGGTATTAAGGTCTCAGATTACATGTAAACGCCCCGATCAAAGCCCCAGGTTTCATGTTCACCTGTACTTGCGGTTGCAGCCGAAGTTGTAGATGTCTTTTCATGTGTTTGTGAGGAGCCGTGGAGGGTGCTTGCGTCGGAGGAAAATTGCTGCTTTTCCCCATCGCAAATATTAATCAGCGCCCGCAGCCTCGATCTGTGGAAATGCCTTTATAATGTTCTGGGGAGGGCGCTGGAGGGCTGCTGACGGTTGTTGAAGGCCGTTTACACTTGTTGCGGGTTGGCGAAAGTGGTTTGGTGCATCACTGAGTATCAAGTGGATATCTGTGCCCTGCGAATCGGCTTCTGCCACGCTGTATCACCCCCGGTGCAGGCCTCGTTCTACTCCAGCCTGGTGGTCCGCAGCCGGGCCGGGGCGCCGCAGAGCGCCACAGGCCCACAGGACGTGCTGCCGTGGTTGTATTATTACGGACAGAGGCTGCTGCAGGTCCCGCAGTCGGAGCTCGAGCAGCTGATGGGATTGAGCCCTCGCCCTTTGGTCAAAGTCGGGGAACCTGCTGTGAACCCTCTCAAGCCCAGGCAAGGCAACGCCGATATTGAAGCCGGTATGTCTGGTCCCTGGACATCCGATGCAAGGGCCCCTGCCTACGGGAGGAGGGTCCAACCGCCTCTGGCATGTCATGTGGTGCCGACTATTCAATATAGGGCAGGGCTGCTTTTTAATGGGAAAGTTGTAAGGAGGAGGGTCACCCTCGGAGGTAGAGGGGTGGAGAGCAACAGATCAGCGAAAAAGAAACCATGGCAAACGGCGGGGGAGAGGGGGATTGAGGCCCGCAATTTTTCGCAATTTTTCGCAATTTTTCGGCAAAGGCTTTTTGCTTGTCCACCTTGCGTGCTCGTTGGTGCCCTGTGTGTCCCCTGTGCAGAAGTGTTGCTCTTTGAGGCTTCGGGAGGTTTGGTTCCGGCACTGCAATTTTTCCGCGATATTTCCGCAATTTCCCACAATTTTCCCGCAATTTTCCTTGCCAGACATGAGCCCAGAATACGCACTCCGGCGCAGCGAACAAATGCTGGGATTGGCGAAGGAAGGAGTGGCCTTTGGGCACACTCTGCACGCACAATCCACGCTTGAGCGCAGCAGAGCTGAGAAGTCCCGACGAACTGTGGGCGATGAAAGTCGTATGGGAGGGGGGGGGGCAATCGGAGCTGCGTGGGCGCCGCACGCAGCCAATCTGAGGCTCTCGTGCCACCCGTTGCACTCCTCCCTCACGCCATCCTGTGAGGCTCAACGGGGCTGGTGTGACAGCAGGGCAGGCTCAAGGCTGGGGAAAACAGCATTGTGGGGTGCACAGAGAAAACAACACCTGAAGAGAAACCAATGCACAACTGAAGATGGTGGATGCCCATTGTGGGTTTGGCAACTCGTGGCTCCCCCCCACAAAGCATGCATGAGAAAAGGGGGGGAGGGGCGGTTTGGTGGGTTGGTGGGTTGGTGACAACCCTTCTTCTTGTGCTTCTGAAGCACACGGGGATGCCTACCGGGCGTGGCAGTTCCCGCTGCATTTAGATTTAGCGCATCCTCACTGCGTGTTGCGTCCGCTACCACAGTGCTCTGTGAGACGACGTAACATTGGACAGCTCTTGGATTCCAAGAGTTTCCTCAAGTGTCATTGGATGAGAGGGCTTCGCCAGCTTCCGGTGGCTTGGACCCCCCCCCAAAAAAAACAAAACAAAGATGCTTTGGGGGCTCACGAGGGATGATGGATTCGGTCATGTTTGTAGATGGCTGCAGTGATGATTGTGATACCGTTGCGTGGCCATCTAAGGGCAGGGCATATCATCACGCGGGATTGCAGGGCCTGGGATGCCGTCATGCGATATTTGCTGCCTTCTTCCTGTCCTGCAGTTGCCCCGAAGGACCCACCAGCGGAGGTGGAGATGGCCGCGCCCCGTCTCTCCATTCCGTCTGTCAGTTCCCAGGTCCCCGTGGAGCGTATCCCCCCGCGGCCTCGGCGCCTAGAAGTGGTGTATGTCCGGGCGATGCTCGTGGTGCACGGCACAGATTACATTCCTGATGGCAGGTCTGTGCATTTGGCTGTCCAAATGGATTGTAGGTTTGGAACACTAATGATGATAAAGCCGGTTTGTGGGAGGCCTGGGCATCTGTGTGGTGTGTTGTGGTGTGGTCTGCTTTGGTGTGTGCGGTGGTGGGGTGGGGTGGGGTGGGTTGGGTTGGGTTGGGTCAAGGCCTCATCCGGACCTCCGGGACCACGGACGTCGCCCTTCCCTGCGCGTCACAACTGGTCCGGTGGGTGCTCGGTTGTCCGGTCTCAAGGCCTACCGGACTGATGACCGCCCCCGTACCCCGCGGTGGCACACGCGGGAGGGAGATGCCGCCGTACCTGTGTGTATGGGGCGCGCGCGCTATCGGTGGGTGTGGGGCGTGGACTGGCTGGGCTGCGAGGCACGTCGGGTCACACGGCAGTGCCGCGCCTGGCCCGGCCCCGGACCTGTCAGTCACGCGGGGGGGGGTCCCTGGGCTGGGCTCAACCCCTTGCACTGGGCCCTGGGGGGGGGGGCTCTGACTTACCTCTGCCTGCCCTACACTGGCACAACACGGGGACGTCACGGAGTTTCGGCGGCTCGTCACTGAGTCGCGGCGGCGGGCGCGAGGGCCCACCGATGGGACACACCTGCTGTGGTGTACACCCACAGCGTGCCAGGGTGCTGTCTCCTGGGGGCACAGCCGTGAGCAAGGCTACGCCAGCCCACAGGGGAGGTACACCAGCCTGGGCAAGCAGGGCAAGGGCCCAATATAAAGCCGCCGGCGGCGCGACGATGAGGAGCACTGGGGCTCCATGGTGCCACTGGGGCTCTACAGGCAGGGATATATTCAGCTGTGCTGCACAGCGCACTTGCCAGGACGGCAGACCCCGCACCAGGTAAGCCGTGACCAGGGAGTAGTCCCACGGTAGGTAGCTCTGGTGATCCAGCACGGAGACCGTGGGAGGTTGCGGCGGGGGCTGGTCCGGCGTGCGGTGAGGATACGGGAGCGAGGCCCAGAGGGCTAGGAGGTTAGAGGGGGTCAGGACTGGCTGGGCCAAGGCACTTATTACGTCCTTCGTTATGCGGCGCCGAGTGGCCGCGGTGAGGAAGGCCTCACCCCCATCGGGGGAAGCGTACCATAGGCCGGAGAGAGTGAGGACGTCACCCATGCCGGCGTCCTCCGACGTGAAGTGTGAGTCCCATGTGCAGCTCAGTACCGGCCGCCCTCGACCGTCGAGTAGGTGTCCGTCCCCCGTGACGGTGGCGGCTGGAGTGGGGGTCGTGGCGTGGAGGAGGAGGGCTTGGGCACGGCGCAGATGGAGGAAGGCCGCGGGGCACCGGCTGCGGACGTGGCGCCAGAGTTGGTGCTCGGCGGCGCCGCACAAGTGGCACACCATGGGGATGTTTGGCTCCGGGGGCGGTTGCCATTCGAGCACCCGGTATGCTAGGGCGCGCTTGATGGCACGGGTTGGAATGTTGTCCGCTTCCAGCAATTCGTGGAAAATCGTACCATCGGGGCGAAGGAGATGAGCTCGACGGCCGCAGCCAGGCGGGGTAGGGTGCCGGGGGGAGAGTGGCGCCAGCGTACCATGCGCCAGCTGCGGATGTCGGCCAGGCCCTCCAGGGGCTCAACGGAGACGAGGAGGGGTTTGTGGGGTGTGGGCGAAGGGAGCACATCCGCATCTGTGATGGACCGCGCCCCCTTGACAAACACGTGGTCTATGCAGGTCGCCTTGGGGACACCCCCCAAGCTGGAGTAGTGTGTGGGGGTGTCGGCGGGGAAGGCTGGGCGGAAACGGAGCATGCATCCGTCGCCGCGGCACGCTGCCGCCAGGGGATGACGGGTACAGGTCCGCGACATGTTGAAGTCGCCCCCCACCAGCTCGAGGGCTGCCCGGAGGTAGGTGGCGAGGGTGGTGAGGTTGATGAGGATGGCGCGGCGTGATTTGTAGTCCAAATCGGGGTGGACGTGCACGGAGGCGAGCAGGAGGAATCCCAGGGTGTGGTGGCGGACTGAGGAGACGAGTAAGTCGGCGGCATCGTGTTCGATACGAGGCGGTGTGGCTGGGTGTTGGAGGGATCTACGCCACCCGAGTACGAAACCTGTGCCGCAGCCCTCGGCTGAGCTGATGTGGCAGGCGTACAGGGTGGGCATGGCCTGGAGCAGGGGCTCGAAAGTCCAGACCTCCTGGAAGGCAAAGACGTCAACCTCCAGGGCGAGGAGGGTGTGTACAACGAAGTCTACCTGGGAGGCGACGCCCCCAATGTTCCAAGAAACGAAGACGAGTCCCGCATGTCGGCGCAGGTTGAGGGGGGAGAGGTCGAGGGACTGCAGGTGGCGGGCCCAGGGCGGAGATGGGAGGAGGAGGGAGTGGTCGGGGTGAAAGCAGGGGGTGCCCGGGCGAACTGGGGCTGAGGGCACACCCTGCAGGAGTGGCAAGTCGGGGGGGGCGGACGTAGGAGCGGTGGGCGATGCTAGTGGTCAGGTGGGAGGTGCCAGGGCTGGAGTGCAGGCACACAGCGTTGGGGAGGCGGAGGGAGGGGGTGGGGTCGAGGATGGCCGCGGAAGGGAGCTGGGGGCGGCCACAGGAGGGGCACAACCACGCCACAATAGTAGTGGGTAAGGGGGGGGCAGGGGTGAGCCATAAGCGGTGGCCTGGAACGCCATGCAGTGACGTGTTATAATGGGCCTGGGGGTGGGGCCAGGGGGCCAGATGGGAGGGGGAGTCGTCAAAGAACCATACGATGTACCCGTGAACGACGATCGGGATGCTCACGACTGGGTCAGGGTCATCGACCTGGAGCACTCGAACGGCCTGGGAGATCCAGAGGGCGAAGTCGCGGAGGGCGCGGTAGTGCAGGAGGGGCGGCAGGCAGGGCCGTGGCGGGGCGACAAGGGGTGGCAGGGCGGCCAGGAAGCGGGCGACGAAGGTGGCGGCGGGCCACGGCATCGGCGAGTCACGGGGCGGTGGCAATTGGACGTGGTCCTGGCTGCCGCAGAGGGGGCAGGCGGAGGCTGCAGCCCCTTGCTGGGTGATGGTGCCACACTGCCAGCACACAGTGGGGCAGGGGCCTGAGTGGGGTGGGTCGATGGCGAGGGGGTACGAGGCGTCAGGCGGTAGGTCGTGGAGTAGGGAGCGGGCTGTGGTTGCAAGGCTGCGGAGGTCGCGGAGGCGGGGGTATGCAATGGCACAGTCCAGAGCGAGCTGGGTGAGGAAGGTGGACGGGAGGGCGCCGGGGGGGAGGCAGTGCGGCAGGGTAAGTCAGTTGAAACGGGAGCCGTGATAGGGGGTAATGCGGTGGGAGGTTTGGGGGGCATCGCGGGTGAGGGGGAGGGTCCCGTACGTCCGAGGTGGTTGGGGGGAGGCAGCAGGGGCCGAGGTCGAACTGGCAGAGGTGGCGAAACCAGGGGGGGGGGTGGCTGGGGGGCGGGGCCATGTCGGAGAGGGCGGTTTTGCGCCGGCTGGGCTGGTTCCGGAGCTTCTTTTTGGGAGGCGGCTTGACGGGGCTGTCGGGGAGGAAGAAGGGTTCCCCGCCCGCAGTGCGGGAGTCGATAGTGATGGTGTAGTGAGAGTGGGGGTCAACGTAGGTGCGAGTGGGGGCGCTGGCGAATAGGATCCGAAACTGTTCGTTGGGAATGGAGGCGAAGTGGGAGCCGTCGCGGAGGGCTTGAGCGGGGATGGCCACCGGCGCACCGATGTGGTGGGTGAGGGCGCTGGAAGCCTGCGTGGCATCTGGCACATGTCGGAGGCCTCGGAGGCGAATGACCTGAGGCGCGTCGACGAGGGAGGGGGGCAGTAGCCCAGTGGGGGCCGGGGGGGGGGGCGGGGGGAGGGTGGGTGGCGGGTGGGCAGGGGAAGGCGCTCGACGGGAGAGGCGAGGGGGGGAGGGGGGTCGGGGCGCCTGGGTGAGGCAACGGAGGGAAAGGCCCAGGGGTGCGGCGCTCGAACCAGGCGTAGGCCGCAGCAGGGCCTGACGTGGGCTGCAGGGCGGTCCGGACCTCAGACACCAGGTGGTCGAGCTGCTGCGGGCGGGTGGTGCCCTGAATTGCCACTGAGATGGCCACACGGAACGAGACGGCGTCACGGACAGCGAGTAGCAGGTCGGTAGCTTGAGGGGGTACTATCGGGGGGCGGGCGGCAAGGAGGGTGGCCGCTGCGGATGACCACACCAGGCTGGGGTGGGTGGCAGCGGCGTCCACGAGGGGGTCTAGGGATTGCAGGGCCGAGAGACGGTGGGACTCGATGGCCGAGGACCCATGGATGTCCTCAACGGTGGCGATCAGGTCAAGGAGATTGGCCTGCAGGGTGGGGCGGAGGTTCGTTGGAGACCCATACCAGACTGTCTTGACGGCCGAGGCCAGCGAGCGCCCGCTTTTCACTGAGCGGAGTGTGGTAAGGGCACTGTCGGGAATGGCACTGTCAGTGCAGAGGATGCGGATGGATTGGGCTACGTGCTCGGCATGACTATCGGGGGTGGAGGCCAACCGCTCTATTTCGGACGTGAAGTCGGTGGTGGAGGCCAGGGCGCTGGGCTGCGTGAGCATCCGCTTCCAGAGCGGCTCTGAGCTCGGGGGTCCGGAGAGTTCAGCCCTCTTGAGGGCCAAGCGGGAGAGGACGCCTGGGTACTACAGGATCGGCTTGTGGCGGGAGATTTCAGCGTTCCACTGCTGGAGGGTGAGTGGACACGGGGCGGGCAGGCGGGATTCAGCTTGCGGCAGGATTTGGCAACGGAGGGCTTTTTTGCGGTGGGCTGCCTGCCAGGTCAACAGCCAGTGGACGAGCGGCACGCGGTCGATGGGCCTCTTGGGGGACTCGTCGCCTGCAAGGAGCATGAGGAACTGGTCCGGGGATGAGGCACGAAGGGTGTCGCCGAAGGGGGACACATGCGCGGCCGCCGCTTGCTGGAGCTGGTGGAGCGCATCGGAGGGGGCCGCAGCCAGGTACGCGAGGAGGTCGGACATGGCCCCCTGGTATGTGCCCCAGTGAAAGTTGACGTCGCGTTGCTGCAGCGTGCCGATATCCAGGGGCGGGAGGGTCTCCACAGCGACAGCCCAGAAGAGGCACAGGGCACCCAACATGTTCTCGTCCGGGTGAAAAGCCTCCACGGGCGTGTTCGACTCGTGGTGGACCACGCTGAGCTGCAGCTTGCTGGCAGCTTCGTTCCAGCCCACGGCAGTGGCCGGCCACGCTTCACCAGGGCGAATGTCAGCAGCACGCTGGGCCGGGGACTTGGCAGCGAAGGCGTGTCTGGGGGCCATGGCGGATCAGATGCCTGAGAGAGGCGCGAGCAGGGGGGATGCCACAGGGGGGCGGGGCAAGTGGCAGGGGTAGCAGGGCACCACAGGGCCAGGGCACCAGGCACAGGGCATGCAGGCAGCCTGTGCAACAGGGGATATGGCTGGTCGTGCGTTTGGGCCTTATGGGCATCGTCGGGCGTCTGTGGTGGTAAGTGTGTGTATGCGGACTCACGGCGGGCGGTCTGGTGGCCTTAGGGGCCAGGCAGGGGCAAGGGCGTGGGCTGAGGTACGGGCAGAGGGGCACAAGGGGCCAGGGGTGTAGGGGCAGACGCCAGGACACGGGCAGGCGCAGGGCAGGGGGGTGGAGGCATATGTTATGTCGCCGGCTTCGGGGCTCGAAGTGTGCGCTGCGGCGATGCGACCGACGTCCGCAGCTTGTCTGGTCGCTGAGGGGCTAGTGGTTGGCTGCCGCGTGCTCTAGAGACCCCGCTCCATGAACCCCAGGTGGTGTGCGGCGCCAAGAGGTGGACGGACTGGTCCACTGACCCGTTGGATGCAGAGCGGGGACCCGCTAGTGCGGGAAGTTTCCCGCGAGACGCTGGAGACTAACCCGGGCACGATACCAGCGTGCCCTGGTCACTGTGGGTGTGGTGGTGTGCGTGGGGGGCTGTGCGCGCGCGGGGGGGCAGTGTGTTGCCTGGTGCTCCAGGCCCCGGTGGGGAGGCTGGGGGAGCCTGACTCGGAGCCCACCGGGGGAGTCGCCGGCCTGGACACGCCACCTCCAGGTCTACCGACATGCCGCAGGCTGCCCACTACTGCCAATGGCAGGGGGTGGCCGAGCCCTACACACGACTGGGGGCGGTCCGCACTCCCTGATTGCACTGGCACGGGTGGTGCTGCTCTAGGCTGGACCAGCCTCCCACGGTGACGGGGCGGGCGGTTGGAGGGGCCCCAGGGTGCGCCGAGCGCTTCCCTGCCCAGGGGCCTACCCGGGCGAGGGGCCCGGGCGGCGGTGCGACTGTCCATGTAAACGGGGGGGCCCGGAGGGCACACCACCCGAGTGACCGCTCCTTAGGGGGTGGGGTGGGGTGGGGTGGGGTGGGTTGGGGTGGGGTGGGGTGGGGTGGGGTGGGGTGGGGTGGGGTGGGGTGGGGTGGGGTGGGGTGGGGTGGGGTGGGGTGGGGTGGGGTGGGGTGGGGTGGGGGGAAATGGGGTGGGGGGAAATTGTGGGGGAAAAGGAGATCTGCAAGCCACTAGCTTGTGCACCATGGAAAGTGCTGATATCCCCTGTTTGCACACAGAACCCGTTACTTCGGCCATGCACTGCTGCGCTGTCGCCTCCCCAGACCTGGGCATTGCGCATAACCCCTCTGACCACTGTCTACCAGCTGCGCACTGGTGCACTGGCTGTGTTCATGCACACTGCAGTGCAGTTCTCCTGCTTTGATGGCTTCTCCTTTGCCATTAGTTGGCATCACTGTGGGCCACAATGCACTTGGGGGGTATGACTGTGTATGCCCAGCCTGTATGGAGCACACTGGCTGGGGCGGTGTGGTGTGGTGTGTGTGTTGAACAAGCGTGCAGCACAAGCAGCAGGCAAAGAGCATGCGGCAATCCAGGAAGGTGGCATCTGCCACGCAAATCTGGGCTCCGTTTGCGTGGTTCTCTGTTTTGAACCCAATTTGGTGGGACCATGAGGCACCGTGAGGGGCCATGAGGGTGCATTCTGGGCACCTCAGGTGTTTATTCGTGTGGAAATGGTCTTTATTCGTGTGGAAATGGTCTTTCTTCCTGAGGAAATAGTGTTTAGTCCTGAGGAAATAGTGACCACTTTGTTTCGCTCGAATACCAAAAGGAGCCAAAACTGAACGTTTTTCCAGGAAGTGAAGGTAAAGGCAAACGCGGTCTGAGACCTCCCCTGATGCATACTTCACCTCACCTCATCTCATCTCAAAGCAGGTAATGGCATGCGATGCCGAAAGTGCTCCAAAATCTATGCACCTGCGGTCTCCGAAAATCCCCCAGTTTTCAGCAATTCATCGGGGGCGGTTGCGCCAACCGTGGGGCGCCGAAGTCTGCCAGTGCCATTTTGAATCTCGGCCCCAGTGTTAATTTTCAACACAAGCCGACCCTTTTTTTTCTCTCCGATCGATCAGACAGCTGAGTGAATGGTAGCGGAAAATGAGGCGCTGGGGCAGTCGTGTGCGTTCCTTGCGCACCGTGCGGACTGTCCCCCTGACAGCAAGCCTGCAGTAGAAGGAATGTGGGGGGGGGGGGGGGGGCGGAGCACAAGAGTTTCTGACCAAAAATGGCCCAAACCAATTTTCCGTTTGTAAATTACATCTTTTCCCACTGTGAAATCTGGGTCCAGGAAGGAACGGGTAACACCCCCCCCCCCCCCGCCTCCTCCTATGGTCGTCAGCCGTTGTAATACATCCTTGCCTGACAGTCATCCGCCATCTCGCCGGATTTCGCCGGACTCCTGCCTCCATTGCCATCCCCTGATCACCCTGCGGCTGGCTGCCATGCAGCCTCTGTGCCCCCGTCCCCCGCCCTCCTTGTCCTCTGGCTGCCTGCCGTGGCGCCCAGTAACTGGCATGTGCAAACTCTGGCATAGGGCTATCCCCCCCGCTCCTTCCTTGGGATGTCACTGACAGCTGTTAAGGCCATGCATTTCCCCGATACCTTCAAAGCGGTGAACAATGATGATCAATAGGAATGTACATCAGTACCAGGAGGCCCCTATCGTCATCGTCAAAAGCCCGCCCCCCACCACCCTCCCAAAGACATGCGGACCAGGAGTCGTGTGGTCGAAGCAGCCCTCCTGTGCCCTCCCCACACCTGCAGTCTGTCGCTCAATGTTCAGCAGCCCAATTTGGCTCTGGGGTGGTTTTCTCTTCGGGGGAAGCGTGATTTGGGTGTGCTCGCGCCACTTTTGAGTCGGAAACCGCAATTCTGGCGCAATTGGCAGTGGCAGGGAGGATTCGACACGATTGTTGTCGGGCGCGCGCCGTGCAGGTGCTGCCCGTTGGAACCCACCGACAGTGTGCAATGTCGTGCGGGGGCGTTAGAGAATGATGGGTGTATTGAGCGACCGCATGCTCACAATCCGCACAAGCGCTGAAGCGGCCACAGTACTTCCAGATGTAGCCCTATTCCTGCCACCATCGCTTCCCACAGCCGCGCACAGCCCTTCGTGAGCGTGGAACAGGCCCTGGAGCACGTGTCCGCTGGCGCCGAGATCGTGCTGCTGGAAGGCACGTACCCGCCTTTCACGGTCCACGCCGCCCCCGAACGCCTTACCATTCGCGGGGCCACCAACCACAACGTGGTCATTGAAGGCCCAGGCCCGCTGATCTCCGTCATAGGCACGCGGGGCCTGAGCCTTGCGGAGCTGTGCCTGACATCCGCTGATGTCGGTGTGTCGTCGCTGCCCTATCCCCAGCAATCGCCAGTCACTCGAGGAGATAGGGAGGACTCAGTGGGTTGTCGTTATGGACTCGTGCATGAGACACAGGCCTGTGCCGCGTATCGCTGATGTTGGCTGCTTTCCTTTTCCTCTCTTTTCTTCCCGGGGAAGATCGGAAGGGGAGCAGCCACACAACCGAATTGCCACAGCCCCACCCCTTGTCTCAGCAACGCTCATGCCAGCAAACACCGAGCGTTCCGTCAATTTGTGTGCCGTAGATCTTGGCAATGCCTTTTTTCATGCGGTTCAAGTGTGTTGTGCTTCTGCTGTGTGATGCTTTGGTATTGAGTGCATGATGTCCACGTTTTGTCTCATGGAAGCTTATTCAGCCATGATGGCTGAAAACAAAATTATTTCGAATGGGTGTATGATATGAGAGGTTCTTTTATAGTTGGAGAAAAGGATCGTGATTTGTTATTTCAAGATTATTCATTTACAAACTTTTATTTTAAATAATCTAGGTTGTTTAATTGCAATTATTGTATTTGTTGCAGGTTGGGCTCTTTATGAGAGATGCAATTTTTGATCCTTCGGATCCTATGCGGCATCAAGGTACATTTGTTGCACCTTTTATGACAAGTTTTATGAAATTTTGACCAAATCTCGAGGAGCTTGGAGTATTGGTAGATAAGACGTACCGAGTTCCCGTGTTTGCTGTTCCCCCTCAGGAGAACTTTTTGAGCTTGGTCATGCAGCACTTGAATCTGATGGTGTTTTTCGTAGTCCTCATGGATGGTTTACTGTTGGTTATCTTTGTGTTGGTTGATTATTTCTCTTTAGTCATATTTGGCATGGTGCACGAACTAATTGTTGAGATGTTTTTGCACGAATTGATCCTGATTTTGAAGAACGAATTGGATTTGAAGAAGCTTGGAAGCTTTGGAGAAGCTTTCCAGAAGCTTGGAAATGTTACCGCTAGAAAGCTGGTGTTTGAATTTCGATTTTGTTTTAAAGGATGTGTAAGGTAATTATTTGGAGAAATGTATGGAAGGTTTGATCGACATGTTTCTCCTAAATGGTACATTAGGAGTTATTTTCCTTCTCGGGTTTCCGCATATTGTAAAGTAGATTTGAAAGTCATTGATCAATGCTAGAAAATCAAATTAAAGTAATGATTATTTTTTATCAATCCTTTAATTCAATTTCTTTTCTGGTGTAGTTTGGTTCTGGTTCCGTTTATTAAATTCTACTTTGTAAGAGTCCAGATCATACCTACATGGTATAGAATCACAGATGAATTGTATATTTCTAATGTGATTACTACCCCAAGACTGATGGAAATAAAGCCATAAAAACACCCATTTTTACTGTTGTTCCCCAACCTGGACAAACCAGGGGCACGCATCTGCCACCCATAGCAGGGTGGAGGGGGGGGCTTAGGAGCCATATTTGCGCCAGCGCGCTTTTGCAGCAAAGAGCCACAGGCCGTGGGCCAAAACATGCATTTGGTCACAGGAGCCCCCTTTCCAATGCCAGCCCACGTTTTCGGAGGTTTGGACCCTTCCCCACCTCGACACTGGTGGGGTTTGGGGGTAATTTACAAGGGGATGATGGGAAGCAGGTATACATTTGGTGTGTGGGGTGGGGGGATTCCACAAGCTCCTGCAGCTCTGGTAAACGGGGGTTCGATTCCCAGTTGGGCATAATCTGGAACACGCAGTTGGCTCAGGCGCCGGGGGGTCAGTGGCCCTGAAGGCAGAAAACTGTGCCCCTCCGATACCAAGCCTGAGCGGACGGTGGCAGCAACAGAAATTTGCGACACTTGAAACAACACTTGATTTCTGAATCTGCTGGATGTTGCACCTTTTACCCTTGCCTTTCCCCTTGCCCACAACCAGCCCTTGGTTGGGCGTCCCAGTGTCTCTGTCCAGCAGAAACCCTCCTCTCTCCCCTTCCCCTCTTTTCCGCCTCCTTCACGCCTCCTCCTCGCCTGTGCAGACGGTGGGTGCAGGGGCCACACCTTGCCATCGCACACTGCTGCCCAATTCTGCCCACTCTATTTGTTGACCCCTGCCAGACCCTGCCCAACGCCGCCACTGCCCCGCCCGATCGCTGTGTCCCTGAACTTCCACCCCCTGCACTGCTCGCCCGTAGCTCTGCTCCTCCGCCAAGGCACCGCGGTAGCCGAAAAATCGGCTACCGTAGTGTTGGCTAGTCAGAATTGTCCATTTTTCCAGCCAGCTTGTTCCGCTAGCAAAATTCATCACAGGAACGTGAGGGAAGGGTGGCGAGGCTGTGGAAAACTGAGAAAATTGGGTTTGGGGAAAATGGGATTTTGTCCCAAATTGTCCCATTTTCCTCGGATTTTCCTCCCATTTCCAACCAATTTCACACATTTTTCCTACATTTCCGAGAATGCATTTTTGGCAATTTCTCACAATTCCCCAGCCTCCCCCATTTTCCCTCATTTTTCCCATTTCCCCCCATTGTCCCCCATTTTGCCGCCAATTTCCCATTTTTCCGAGCCCCTGCGGCTGGTCGGCTAATTCGGCTGCGGCTACCGCGGACGCTTGCTCCGCCTCCCGCCTGTGCAAGTGCTGCTGCCCCATCCCTCGCACATTTTGCAGGGGTCCATGTACAGGCCAGCCCGAACCTGTCTGTCCTGGACTGCCACTTCCAGGACGTGGACAGGCCGTTCGATGGGGATGAGGTCGGCCCCCTGCTGGCCCTGGAGGGCCTGAACCAGATCACCTACTCCCCCGTGCGCAGGTGGCACTCCTGGGCCCTGCCCTACCGCAGCGTGTACTGGGCATTGGGCGCCGCTTTGCTGTGCGCCGTGGCCGTGACGATCGGCATTGGCCAGTTCTGTCGCACGACGCGTTTGGGGCTGTGGGCGTTGACGGTGCTCCTCTCCCTTTTGTGGGACATCCTCGTCTGGCAGGTGTGCGACCAGCGGAACACCCTCCCTGCCTTCTCCCCCAAGTCATCAGGTGGGACAGCCTGAGGGTCAAGGTGTGTGATTTTCCTTGCGGGTGTGAAGGGTAAAAACTCAACGCAAAGTGTCCCCATGCGGAGATAAAGGGTAAAAATATCTTACCATTTATATCCGCATGGGGAGTGCTTGGCAGCCAATTCACGGCGGTTGATTGTCAGCTGACGCCGGTTGGCCTTTTACCAATGGCAGTAATTGGTCGACCAGTGTTCTGTTGAGGTCCAGGCGTATCGGCGTCCGGCAGCTCTGTTTCGTCTGTTTCACGAAGGATTGCAAGTGCTCGGGCGATCTCCGAAGATGGCCAGCCATTGTTTGTATTTGAAGGCGAAGCCCTTGTGTCCTCGACCTTGCACAAGCAATAGCTCGTCACCGTTTTGCGACCTTCGTCCAGCACCGCGTTTCGAATCGCCAATCGCCGCATTCTCCCACCGCACCTGAGCAGCGTGTTTCTTTGGTGGACAGGCCCCCCCGGAAGGGGGGGGGGGGGCTCCATCGGTGCCTTCCCCCCCCCAGCAGGAGCCTTCTGGCCAACAGTTAGTTGCCAACGGTATTGGTGTCAGGAGTCCACGGGCCCTTTCCTTTGGGGAGGGGTGGGGCATTGTACATTATGTGGGGGCATGTAACTCCCCCCCCCCCCAAACAGGGGCCTTCAGCCAACGATCAGTTGGGGAGGGGGGGCATCGCGTCATGACCGAGGAGTTGCCCCGACCCTTGTGCACCGGATTTTTTTTCATTTTTGTTACAGGTTTCCACTTTCCTTTTCGCCTTTGGTAGTCCCAATGGCTTCTGCACCCTCGAAAAATTTCTGCTTTGTCCATACAACAGCCATCCTCGGGTCCACTGCTTGTACTTAGAAACACCATGGAATACCCCCCACCCCTTTTTCATGTCACACATGCAATATGTCGCCGACAGAGGTTCAGAAGCCCCACTCACCCCCACCCCCTCTGTGAGAACAACGCCCCAATCGGAACAACACGAGGTGTTGTTTCTGTAACTTTTGGACGCACGCAGTGTGATGGTAGGTACTGTCTGAGCAACTTTTGGACGGGCTGCAAGGGCTCTCCTACCCCCGCAAGCCCAAGTGGGGTCGCAGGGTGGTGGGGGCCAACACGGCGAGCAGGGCGCCAGCCCAAGGACATCACCGCCCAGCCGCAGCACGCGGCCTCTTCGCTCTGGGCTTCACTAGAGCGGCTACTGTGACGTCGCCACGGGATGAGGGGCAGGGGAGAGCGTCGGCGCCCCCGAGAGGATTGGAGACCCCGGGCAAGGGGCACGGGAGGGCCCACAGCGAAGACACCTGAGCCCTTGGCGCAGGTCCTTCTCTCGCGCAGTGTACACTAAGGGTGAGGCTTGGGGGCGGCACGGTGGCTCAGCCACGTCCTGCTTCTGCGCTGACCCCTGTACGCACAGCCTGCAGGACCTAAATAGGCTGACCTGTCTGAACAACTTTTGGAGTCGTGGGTTTGGCGGTTCCATGTTCTGGAGGTCGGTGAAGATCCCGTTTTTCCTGTGCTTCGGCGCTGGGGATGGTCATTTGGGGGTGCTGTGTACTGTCCTGCCATGCCGCATGCGTGCCGGTTCAGGCGTGCAGGTCATCGTATTTTCACCAACCGCTGAGGCAGTGCCACTGCCTGTGTCTTCTCACAGTGCAGTTTTGAAATAAATCGCAGTTTTGACTGCGATTGACTGCGATTTATTTCAAAACTACAGGAAACAACGCTCTTCTCAAAACAACAGGAGGTGTTGTTTCCGTCATCTTCAGTGCGTTTCCTGTTGGCGTCGCAAGGGGATGAGGGGGTACAAAGGTGGTAGTTGAACCCGTTGAGCCCTTTGATTGTCTGAGTCTGGTGTCTCCTTTTCTTTCAGGTGCTGGTTGTCTTGGGGCTGTTCGCTTTCAAGGACCACCTGCCGGCAGTCCTTGGGCATGATGACAAGAAAAGGTGCGTCCCACTGCACCCGACCCTCTGACAGCGGTGCAGCGCTGCCCTGCCTGCGAGCTACGTTCCTCCTGCGGTCTCAGGGCCGGGCCCAGAAGGGGTGTGGATGGTGGCTGCATGTGCCTTGCTGTCTCGGGGCCACACCCGGACTGGTGTGGATCCTGCCTGCATATCCTCCGGCGTCTCCACGCCACCGTTGTGGCAAAAGGTACATATCATTGCCCAAACAGGGCTGTCCTTCGGAAGCCCAGTTTTTTTTTTGTTAAGGACAGCCTTTAAGGACAGCCCCCAAGGACCACCAACCGCTAACCGCCACCTCGTCAACCACCAACCACCAACCGCCACCAACCGCCAACCGCCAACCATTGTTCAATACCGTTTCTGTGGTATTGTGTCTGGCCCCTGTCTTGACCATGAAGCAGAGAGCGTCCCAATGAATGTTCGTTTCTGTTTGGGTTTCAAAGGCTTTTTTCCCCTCCAGAACAGCCCTGTGGCCCAACTTGCAGTTCTTGTTGTACCCAAATGACCTTGTGGTTGTCCCAAAACGTGAGTGTGGCTGTACCAGAGTGCATTTGTCATGGTACGCGACGGCACCTGTTGTTGTTGCAACATGTGCTTGTTGTTGTGAAAGTGCATACCATGGTACCAAGGTGCTTGTAAATGCTGCTGCAAACACCAGATTCCCTCCATGCACTTGTGGATTGCCCCCTCCCATCCGCGACAGCGTACCCGCCTCCAAGCACTTCATCCTTTTCCCACCCTCTCTCAGGTCTGCGCCCCCGCCGGTATTTACTTCTGTTGTCAAGTGGCTACGCCAGAGCCTTTTCCCCAAGCGTCGCCTCATTTCCGGCCGACACTCGGCCCACGCCTCAGCTCAGCCCAACGTCTCCGTGATGCCCGCCCCCTGTCCCGAGTTGTTCGAGACGTCTGAAGCCGTGCGTCGAGACTCCAAGGCGCTTGGGGAGTCTCTGCTGCCACGGCCCTTCCCCAAGTTTGTGGAGAGCGCCCTGGCCCTGGGGCAGGACGGGGCACGCACAAACCCGCTTCGGAGCACGGCCAGGGCGGCGTTTTAGCCGTCAGTCCTTCCGCGCGTTTTGCCACGAACGCCGGCCATGGACCGGCCGCTGCGGGACAGTTGGCGTGCAGGGGACGGCGGTTTCGGTTGCCTGACGGCAGGTGGCGGGTTACCGACGGTCGTTGCTCGCGATCCAACTCTGGTTGGCGGGTTGGTGTTCGGCAGTGAAACTTCCACCACCGCCGTCGGTTGGCGGTGAAGTGCCGGCGGTTGGCGACGGTTTGTTCAAATCACGGGACTGGAAGGCCGTGGGGCTGTGTGCTTGTTTTGTGTAGGATCTACCACAGCGGCTGTCGGCTCCCTTGCCTGTGCCTGAGCATTTTTTACCACTTGATAAATATTTCATGTTCTGTGATGCTGCCCCACGTCGAAAGACAGGGTCCTTTTCTACAGGGGTTTTCATCCCCGGGGGAAGTGCACCTCATGGGTGTGTAGCAAGCAGAATTCCTAGCCATCCTGAAAACGTGCCAGCTGGCGAGCTACATGGGCTGGCGCAAGCTTTTTCTGGGGATGGACGGTTTGGCTGCCAGGCAGCACTGTGCGAAGATGAGGGGGTCTGGTTCCCTTTTGGTGCAAAATCGCATTATACGCAGGCTTTTCTGGCTCTGGTCGTAAAGCTGGACAAGTTGGGCCTTTTCTGGGTCCCTGCTAATCTGAATCCAGCCGATCCCCCCAGTCGATACTGGGATTTTTCTGAAAAGCAAAATATGTCTTTGGTGGTGAGTCGCCGCTGGTCTGCCAGGGTTGATAAGGGGGCACGACCCCGAGACTACACCACCGTTGTGCCACCGGCGCGTAGGCGACGGGTCGCCACAGTGCGAGACCAAGGCGCGCCCTGCCGCAGTTGTCCGCAGACCGCCCTCATGCCTCTTGGACAGTCCTCGCCCCACACCTGCGCACTGCTGCACCGGCCATGGGACCATTGCATTGGACCTCCACAATGCCCCGCAGCATCACGTCATTCCCCGCTTATTGGGGCTGTGGGATGCCTTTGGACAGCCCCGAACAGCGCCAATTTGGATGATGGGCATTCGTGACTGTGAGCGGGGGCATGTGATCCAAATCCCACGACACAAGTGATTTTATTTGGGGCCATGTACTCAAAGTTGGTGCACCGGTCTGCACACCCTCCATCCGATACACCACTCCGTAGGATCAAGCTCATGTCATTATTTCATTATGCCTGTACCATTTATCACTCCGTAATACCCGCTCCAGTAACACGCAGAACGCAGTAGGAATCGCCTGCGTCCGACGCACCACTCCGCAGAACCTAGCTCTCTCCCATCATGCCTGCACCATTTTATCACCCCGTCATAACCGCTGCAGTCACACCCAGAATCAAGTAGGAATCGGCTGCGTCCAATGCGCCAGCTCTCTCTTATTATGTGTAATCTGGCAGACACTAACCCGCGCCCATCCCAACGCACACGCATATCAGACCCCAACCACCGCCGTGGCATGGATTGCCACCAATCCTGCTGTCAGCGCCCCCCGTCAGCACGCACCCAAAGGACTGCACACGCCCCTGCGTGATACACAACGAGTTGGGAAGCTTCCGTGCCGGCGGGGAAAGCTTCAACCCGCGACAGTCTCCAGCAGCTCCCGCGGTCCTTATTTGGGGATTGCATGTATCAGTTTCGCGACTTTGGGCGCTGCTTCGGCACAAGCCCAACTGCGCTCGTACCGTGCCCTGGGTGGTCCCGATGGACACTCACAAATGTTTTTTCTGCATGAAGGACTGCCCCAATTGCCCTCCAATCGCTGTCGGTCACCCTCCAACTGCCGTTGGCCACCGTCCGATCGCCGGGCTGGCGTTGACGGACCGCAGCTGTTGCTGTTGGGGAACGGCTTTGCCCGCATTCGAGGTCCGTCCGTGCAATTGTGTATGAGGAGGTAGTCTGTTTTAGATCTGATGCATCCCAACAAAAGAATGTTGGGCGAAATGGGGATTCGTCAACGTTGTCGAGAGCAGGCGATCTTGGTGACGCTTGCTGACGTGCCTCTCACCCGCGAAACCCAACCGACTGACCCCATATTCTTTCGGGCCTGTTGCCGTTGGTGGGCTCCCCAAACACCCATTTTGGGCGGCACGCACGACGGCAGAGGCTACACTGACCCGAAATCTCGTCAGGGCGGCGGGGGCTCAATCCCGCCCCCCTGCCCGCCTCTCTTTGGCCTTCACCAGGTCTGTGTCTCTACCCTCGACCTTTCTCCCCCTCACTCCCGTCATACCCACATTAGATGCATGTGCTCCTCCGGTTGACTGACGACCTGTGGGCAGGTATATACCCTGTGCCCTGTTCCCCTTCCTTTGTACCCATGAAGCCCGCAATAGACATTTCCGCAGGCTCCGGCTGGGCTCGAGCAACAAACTGGTCGTGAGGTGATCGGGAGGTGATCGGGAGGTGCCGCGAGGTGCCCCTTTTTTGTGTGCTGCTGTTGCTTTGGGCCTTCGAAGGGTCGGGTTCTCTTTGCACAGGGAAATTCTCCAAACCATGCGCTCCTCCGTCACGCCTGCAGGGGCCTTCTGGGGCTGGTGAGGGGGGGGGCTCACCATCGACAGCAATCCTCCGGGGGTCCAGCAACAGCGTCCTCCAGCCAGAACCTTTCATGGGCCTTCATCTTTGACGTACCCCACCGCAGACCTCAGACCACGCACAGCCCACTTCTGTGACCCCTTCGGTGTCCTGTTGGGGGAGCGGACGGGGTGGGCCTCAGCCGCGGTACTTCGAAGCCGACACAGGGGCCTTCCATGACCTCCGTGCGCCGTTGCCCGCTCGTGGTTCGCACTCATGCGCCGCCCTCCCCTCTCAGGGAGGCACTGGTGCGCGGAGGTGGTGGTGAATGCTGTTCAAGGGGATGCGGTGGCTTGCGCCAAATGCATCCGGCTCATTCGCGATTGGAGCTTGCCTGGCCTCACATCTCCTCTTCGCGGTTGCTTCAAAGCACCGTTGTCCATATAAACGCCTTATTCAGGCACCGACCTGCCTGCATCCCAGCCCAGTTGCATAGCGCAGCTCCACCCAGTTGCCCCACCCCCTGTTGGTAATGCATGGTGCTTTTGCATGGTGTCTTTCATCTCATCAAGGGTGTTGAGCGGCCTGCTCACCCGCAACATTTTCTTGATGCCGCACTGTACCTCCGAAAAGCAAAAACGCAGTAGGCTCTCGCTCTGTCAGTGCGTTTCATTTTCTCACACCATTTTGCATCACCATTATTTCCCACTCCTTTTCGAATTGATGTGCCTTTGAGTGGGGGCAATCCAGTAGCTCTTGTCTACCAAAGCTTCCACCCACACCTCCGCTTAGCTCACCTTAATTCGGTCTCATCCCCCCTCTCCTGTCGAAGCAGCGCCTATGTCCAAGCAACAACTCCCCCGGGCAGGGACCCTATGTGCTCTTTATTTTGAATAGTTCGGCAGAAGCATCAAGTGGAAGCTCCAGAGGTCATGCATGTGCTGTGTGAATATGACCATGGGAGTGGGTTGTGTGGAGGTATATGTGTTGAGATGGGCCGGATGCTTGTGTTCTGCTGTTATTATTGTATAAGCTGCGGGCATACAGCGGCGGTCAATGCAGGCGACCAACTGTGTGGCATGGCAGCTGCCTCTGCAGGAGTCAACTGGCCATCTATTTCTGACTGCTGGTTTCACAGGGTGTTGTGGCTTCTAGTAAGCCACCTGCAACAGCTCAATAACGTGCCACCGCATGTGGAACCTCAAACATTGTCAGCTCCCGAGCCAGCAGCTAACGTAGCCCTCATGGTCCTTGGCCTCCTGAATGCACCTCCGGTGTGTGTGTGTGTGTGTGTGTGTGTGTGTGTGTGTGTGTGTGTGTGTGTGTGTGTGTGTGTGTGTGTGTGTGTGTGTGTGTGTGTGTGTGTGTGTGTGTGTGTGGTTAGGTGGCAGCACCTAACACAGGTTGAAATGCTTGGGCTATCAAGACACGAACTCCTCCGTATATAACTTCATGGCCGGTTGGTGAGGCAGAATTGACAGCGGGACGCAGGTGAGGGCACAGGGGAATAACTGCATCACAGTTGCCCGCCGTCCAGAGCTGCACATTGCCACCTCTATCAACAGACCGAAAGACGTCTGGGGCTGCCCTGCAGCTCCTGATGAGTTTTCTTTCACCGCTTTTCTTGCTCTGTTCTTGTTTTTGCGGGTCTCATTGTGTGTGTGCCCGCGCGCAAGTGTGCATATATAAATGTGTATGTTATTGGTATTATTTGGTGTGTGTATTTGTTATTGGTATTTTCCCGATTCCTGCACTGGCTACAACACAATGCAGAGTGGGAGGAAAACCAATACACAGACACCGTCATCCCCCCCACCTTCCAACCCGAGGGGTACACCACAGTGGGGGGGAGTCGCAGGCATGGTGCGCGCACGGTGCCCGTGCGGTGCGCAGCCACCCCCTGGTGCTATGATACCTACCTTCTCCGTGCCCTGAGCAATGCCTGATTTTCTGTCCATACCCTGAAAGTTCTCTTCTGTGTGTGTGTGGTTAGGTGGAGGCACCTAACACCGTAAAACATCATTCACCAGGCGATGGCCATAAAGAACACGGACTCCTCCATGGATTTATTAAGCTCTGGTGGGGGGCAGTAGCACATTTTGCATCTTCGTACTGCACGCTCTTCACCAGACCAAAAGACGTCTAGGACTGCTCTGCAGCTCCTGAGGAATTTTCTCCAACCGGTGTTCTTGTGCTTCTGTTTTTGTTCCGCGGGTCCCAACATGTGTGTATTGGTGAGCTAGCAACCAATGCCTGTTCACATATTTTCACTAAGATTTGGCCTCTGCCTGCTCGCACATGGCTGTGCTGACAACATTTCCGCGAGGAGAGCGGACAATCACGCTTTGTACGCCTGGAAGCCACAGAAAAATTAGTGAAGACCTTCACTACGACTAAGTGCTCCGTATCCCACCCCCTACTCTCGTATCTAGTGTATATGGTCAGTTATACAACCCGGATGCTGTAGTTGGTCTTCCCATGCCCTCTGTAGTCTGACCACCCGACTGCAGGCCCCTGCACCCTTTTGTTCTCTTCGACACTCGCATGGGGCTCATGTCGGGACGGCAGGTGCAGTGCCCGGTCTCACGGCCCGCACACTTCGTTTGTGTTATAACCGTGCAGCCACGCTTTTAGTTTTTGTTTTTGCTGAGTTTCTGTGGAGAACAAAGCTGGACTATTTATGCCCCCCCCCCACCCTCTTTCCTCCCACCCGGAGCACCCTGGTTGGCCAGTGCAGCGGTTCCCTCCTCAACAGCTGGTTCCCTTGCACGGGTACACCGGGTGCGCGAAAAAAACGCAGGTGCCTGCTCCTGGTTCTTCCCCTCGTCCGTTTTGCTGAGTTGCTACTCGCATGAAGCCTGTGGCCGGCAGCAGCAGCGTGTTCAGTTCAAGTGTGCATGGGCTGCATGGGGTACTCCGGATGTTTAGACAAAAGGCAAAGTTGCAACAAATGTGTGTCGGTCCGCTTTAGAACCAAAAAAAAAAAGTTGAGCCTAGCAGGCACCTCCTGCAGCAGAGCCAATGGCCTAACCTTCCTCACCCTTGGATCCTGACCAGTGAAGTCCGTTGGAGACGACTCCAACTGTTGTACGTCGCTGGAATTACAAATAATGACCTTCTCCTTCGTGATGCCGGATCCCACGGGGGATAGCCATCCCTCATATCTTGGGGGGGAGGGGGGTTTGTGGGGTGGGGGATGGGGGGTGGGGGCTTGGGGTGCTGGTCACCACACACCACACACACACACACCCGCTTGAGGGGCTGTGGGTGTCGGAGGGTGTGCACATCCGCTTAGTCTTCGGGCGTATTCTGCATGCAGCAGACCGAGAAAGCCGGCGGTCACTTGTTGCCTTGGGGGCCACAATGCAGGCGATTTTCTGCCACGTCGACGGCAAATGTGTTTGCCAGGAACACGGACCACAGAGGGTGCCGCCCGCGCGGTGCGCACCGTGCGTCAGGGTGCATGCGGCGGTGTGCGGCTGTGCCCCCTGTTGCACGTGGGCACTGGAAGCCACCGTGTCCCTGCGTTTCAAGTCCTGGGGCCATGTCCTGCAGCACGTCGCAGAGCCCGGGATGCCTGATTTCTGCTGGACGCACGGTGCGCGGTACCCCTGCCGCACAGTCGTGCAACGGGGACATCGTCAGGGTTGTCACTGGAATCCTCGTCTAAGCTGCGAGCACCGCAGGGGCTTCAGCAGTCCCAGGGTGCCCCGTTTCGTGACAGTAATCCTGCCGTCATATAAATGTCACCCACGAATGTATCTGCCTCTGGCCTCCCTGGGCCATTTGCGAGCACCCCAAGGCCAGGATGTTGTGCAGGCCACAGCTGCAGTGAAGACTCGAAGGAGAGATGTTCTGATGCGGTCAGGAAGCGGTGAATCAGTGTGCGAATATGCCTGTCAGCAGGTCCGAACAAATGTCTCAAGATGCAGCTGATCTTCTGGAATTCATGAGCCGAACCTTGTAGTTGCGGCATGTTTTATAAGTGTCTTGGGCATCACACACCCACACGCGCGTGCCCTGTGTTTCCGAGAATCTGCTTCAGCAAAGGGCTGTCTGCTGTTTGGAACACCCCTGCCTCTTTTTGTATCATACTGACCCTGTCAATCCCTGTGTTCGTCCCAAGGATCTTCATGCCCCCCTGCTTTTGTCACACTCAGGAACCAACTTCTTCGCTGTACCCGATGCTCTGGGGATATTCAGAATTTAACGTTCCCTGAGGTGCATCATTCTCCCAACACAAAACAGGGGGCGCACCGTCCACTGTGCCTGCATTGTGCGAAAAGTAGGCTATTCTGGATTTTGGACCTGTTTTCCCTGACCAACCACTATGTTCTCATACACGGGACTGCCCAGATCCGTACTCAGTCCAAAAACTCAGAGAACTGAAAATGCCAGAATGCTGTCAGTTTTTTATCTCAATCTGCTGTTCTGCCCTGTGGAAGCATGCTTCCCCAGTGGTGGGTGGTTTTCGGGCTGGTCACAGCAAAGCTAAATTACTGTTGGGCACTGTGCCTGAGCTGCGCCCACGCTGTGCAGAAATGCCCCCAACCGCGGTCATCCAAATGTGCCTGCCTTATGTTGTCGATATATGCACTGACCCCCACCTGCAATATTCGGATGATGAGTTATCCTGGCGATTGCTGGAGACATTCCGTTGATGGACAGGTGCACATTGCTGCTTTGTCAGACAGTCGACAGCAAACTAATCGGCTGATCT
Source organism: Eutreptiella sp. 'Long Island Sound 2002' (assembly GCA_964036045.1). Taxonomy (NCBI): domain Eukaryota; phylum Euglenozoa; class Euglenophyceae; order Eutreptiales; family Eutreptiaceae; genus Eutreptiella; species Eutreptiella sp. 'Long Island Sound 2002'. The sequence goes on along the minus strand of OZ038382.1, from coordinate 6,168,184 downwards.
CAGGAAAGTGCAAAGTTGAGTATTGTATCCTCAGCATAGTGGAGAAGGGTCTTAGTGTCCTGGTGTCCCCTTATCCAAAGTGGTATTGGGCGTCATTGGTCTGCATGAAGGTGGTTTCCAGAGGAGAGTCATCACGTGTGGTGGGCCATACCCCAGCCTCTTGCTCCCTCCCTCCGAGGATTGTGCAACCGCAGCATATAATTTCTTGGACGAGTTGTCTGGAACAAGGGGTGGTCCCATGGCCCAAGCAACCCAGGCTACACTGAGTGACAGCGTCCATAGTCCCTGAAGCTACTGCAACAGAACCTCAAGGTGACGGGTGTGTCAGTCTCCCACTGCATAACCTGATTTCAGACTCAGCTAATCCTCACGACATGTCAGACCCGCTACGATGTGGGATCATCGTAGCACTGGACGGCTCTGAACCTTGATCCCAAGAGGTTATCTTGAGTACTGTGAAGTGAGCGGGCTATGCCAGCTCATCATAGTCTGAACCCAAAAGAATATTAAAAAGAACCTCAAGATGATGACATTACATTATCTGCAGGAAAGCTCAAATGTACATATATTTGAGCTCTGGTAGTACCCCGTCCATGAATCGTTCCTCCACAGGCCAGCCCTTGAGCCACCTTACTTGCCTACACAGCGCACGCTGCGTTTGCTTTGAATGGGGAAATGAGGAAGACACACGGACACAGTGCATCGTGAGTATGACGCGCTACAGCAAAGCCTAAAGCATGATTATGACGAATGCATTGCGTGCAAGGAAGGGGGTCACCTGTCTTCTTAACAACCGAAGTTTTCCAGGAAAACTGAGGGCTTTTTTGGGGGGGAGGGGGGGGCAGCCAGACATGCCTGCATCTGGCTGCTGCATGAATCTGTCAGTGAGTTGGTCTGCTGGTCTATCTGTCAGTCTGCCTGCCTGTCACTGCTTCAGTTGATGCTTTTCTGTTAGTGTGTCACCAGTTGACCACTAGCCCACTTGTACGATGTGGCGCTGAGTGCGTGGCCCCTGTGGCCACATAGCATTGGGGGCAGCAAAATGTACTGCAGACTTTATGAGTGCCTGCTGGAGGAGTTCTAGGGTCCATGCTTCGGGTTCCAGGGTCCACGGCCGGGGGGGGGGGGCAGGGCCATCAATACCCAAACCTGTGCAATAAAAAAGCAGAATGCACGGACCTTCTAACCTACACGACCTACATGAGTGCATCCACAACGGGTGGATTGCCATGTTTCTGTCTCCTCTCCTGCAGAAAAGAAACAAAAGAAAGTATGCACGGAAGTATATGGCATGCACATAGCGGATGAACACGACAACGATGTGTGCACAGCGAAACTATCTAGTGAACGCATTAAAATCGAGATGCATCAAGCACACACACACACACACACACCTGCCGGCGTGTGTGTATTTTTGTGTGTATTTTTCAGCGACCGGGCGCCCGGAATTGAACCTGCCCCCCCTCTTGAGTCTCCAGGGATGCATGGTGCTGGGATGTGGGCCACGGTAGGGCACACGAGCATGCAATGTGTGTCTTGCTGTCGTGTGGATGGTTCTGAGGGCAGGAGCTGTGGTGCGTTGGCGGCATCTGTACTTATGGCGTCTAGTGCCCGCTGGGCAGCCCCACCTGCAGGGCAGAACAATCAAACTCATGGTTTGCAGCAGTGATAGGACTTTAGGATTGTTGAGCCTCGCAGTTGGAGCCAAACCACAAGACAACGACACAAAGCAACACTGCACCGGCACCAGAAACAAAGTGTGCAATGGATTGCACAATTTTGTTCGTACCCGTTAGAGAAATGAATCCGCACATTGTGGACCACGCAAATTAGCGTAAATGCAAGCGATCTGCAACAACAAATCGCTCACGCATAACAGAAACATCGAAAAAGTAGTAAAATGACGAAAGCAATTCACACAAAATCAACGCAAATTAAGCGCAGAGAAAATAACATAAAGCGCGCAAGCGTATTTGAAAATTTTGTAAAGGTTGTTTTGGTGAAAGATTGCAACAGGACCGTTTGTAATATGCAAAAAAATTTGTGTTTCTAAATAGGTCACTATGAACCGAAACAGAAAAGATGCAAGTCACCATAAATGACTTGCTCAGCAAGTGTCATGCACACACGCTTGCAGGCATATTTGACCTTTTTCTTTACGCACTGTTAATTTGCCAAAACAAGAAGAGATGGTAAGCAGCCAAAAACAATCAAGAAAATGAGAGCGCGCAGCAGCAGTGGCGATGGCGAGCAGGGCCAAAAGACGATCTCGCAAATAACATAGCATGTTGCAAATGAGGGGGCACCAAGTTAGGGACTCAACCTCTCGAGGGAAGAAAACATTCTTGACAATAGCGATGCCAATGAGCAACCGCCTTTCCGTTGTTCCCATGTGATGGTACAAGATGCACTTCAAAAGAAGAAAGCTTCAAAACTTTATATGCAATGTTAAGTAGGTCTAGAATCATCATCAGAAGGCCGCATACTAATGATAAAGTACAAAAACTGACATTTCAACTTTAAAATCAAATTCAAACCTCATGCACCACCCCTGCATTGGCGGTTCACTTAGCTAGGCTTTACCCATGAATGCTTAGCAATGCTCGCCACCCATGGTGGTGCACATGGGCCCTATTACTAAACAACGCATCATATGCATGCTTATTTGATGTTGCCATGTCATGTATGTCATGTCTCTCGATCATTATGTGATTTTATATATCTATGCATGCCTATCAACACCATATTCAACTAGTAGTATTGCACAACTATGTATCCTATATGGCCACTGTTGGCTTTGTCAACACCACACAGCCCATATATGTACTCACTTTTCACACAGAGTATTATTCACACTAGATTGTTTCAAAAGATCATGCGGCTTGTCATCCACGGGCACAACTTCTAAAAAGTCAACATGTTATTTTTGACCCACTTAGAATACCCAATACGTGTCCATCTTCTGAGAGTAGGGTGCTCACCTCCAAAACAATGTATGCAACAGACCCCAGCTTCTCATCTCCAAGAAAAAATCCGGTACCCAAGTTTGGGATGAACTCTTACTTCCAACTCTTTGTCCCGGCATGGCAAATATCATCCACATGAACTGCCATCCATCCACGTAAGCTGCCCATTGATTGGGACACAACCGCGCATGGATCAATAGTTTTCCTCGCACCTTTATGTGACTCTAAGAAAGTTTTATAGTGTTTTCAGCACCGTGTTTTTGATGTGCCTCTCCTGCTGCTTGCTGCTGGTGTAGGGTTCCTGCTGCTTGTTTTTGATGATGAAAATGTTTTATTGTTGAAATACAACCAATCCAGGATAACCCAAGCCAGAGATAAGCAAGTAGAAGATAAACAGGATGAAAGCATGAAGGGCTGCAGTCACAAAGAGTTAGATAAAGGGGACTATCAACAATAGACCACAGCAAATAAACATTCATTGCAACTCAGGATGAAATATTTTACATGTTTGAGAAAAACTGATTGGAAAACTGCCCCATGGGCTCTAACTCCTCAATAGTGCCATCTTGAGATGTGCACTCTTTGTTTTTGGGTCCCATAGGTGCTGAGGTGGCATGGCTTGTGGCGCTGAGGTCACTGCCAGGTCACATGGGATATTCCTCCTTAGCTAGGCTGACTGGGTATTGAACCCAGGACCTCTCAAAAAGAGGTGCACCAGCCCCCTAGGGTGCATACCACTAGGATAGCTAAGAATTCATGAGAAAACATAGATAAATTCATAGGCTCTGCCTCAGGATATCAGTGCCTCGGTCACTCAGGAAAAGATGTTTTAATGCACATTGCTTGGGGATTAAGGGGTCCACACAATATCCTGATTTAGTGTTTGGTTCTATAGGTCAAAATGTGTTATCACCCATTTTGGTTAGGCCAATACTAAGATAAAAATGCAGGAGTGCTTAGAGCACCTCTAATACAACTAAAGTATACCCTAAAGCATTGGAAAAGCACTTTTTCTTACTCCCCCGTTGTGCTGTGGTGGCCACCACTGTCGCATTTTCAGGAAAAAGGGATTTTTTCTTGGCCTTTCCTTGGTTTCCACACCTACATTAAAATACCTATAGCTTCCCTAACACTGGAAAAGAGCGCTTTACCATGGCCAGCGCCTCTTGCTGTATTGTTCATGACAATTTCTAACAGAAAACTCAGCGCTCTTGGCGCTGCAGGGGTTCCTGTGGCTTGGTAGGGTTAGAATAGGGCATGCAAAGACCATATGCATATGCATCCCTCCCTCCAAGCTGGAGCGTAACATAACCCAACGCGAGACTCTCATAGGACGCTCGATCTAAGTCTCATGGAACCTGATGGAGACACCTGTCCTGGTACTGGGGCGAGGGGGCGACAATTAAATTAGAATTGCACCTTGGAGGGGTCTGGGTTCTGGTTCAGTCTCCTGCTGCTACTTTTCGGCCCGAATAGCGGCCTACTCAGCGACGCTTTGCGGGGATATCTGTACAACAGAAGAATGGAAGGAATGGGGACGAATCCACGCAAACGCGAAGCGACAACACCTAAATCCGTCAAATGACGGCGTACAATTTTTCTGAAAGCCCATAGCTGAACAGAATCCAATTGTGCATCAGATGAACATTTTTATAAAGTTTGTGGTCATCTTCTGATTTTTTAAATCAGGAAATTCCCACGCAGAAAAAGACGGCGCGCAGGAGCGGGTCTTAGCGAAGCGCCGGAAAACAAAGAATTAATAAGATTATAACCGTATGTTACGCATAATGACGAAAATGACGAAACATACATAAATAAATAAACATAAAGATTCCACCCACACTGACAGTAAGAATCAAAAATCCAAGAATTCAAAAATCAACGAAAAGACTTCCATGAATCAGGTATAAACCACAGGTGTGCTCGTCTCGTATGCAGCATGCACATTGCTCGTCTCGTGTCTCCGTGAACGTGCCTTGTAGCAGCGCTAACAAACGATAGAGGGATACATTAGAAGATTGCAGATGATTAGAGGTAAGTTCAGGGTGATTAGACATACACACATATGCATAAACGTCCTGCCCGCTTGTGTTTCGCTTTTTCCCTTTCCCTTGCTTCGCTCTCCAGCGGTGAGTAAGGTAGGTAAGCCCAGGTGGGGCCACCCCCTGGTAGAGTTCGTGATTGTGGGATGGATTGTTAGGAAAAAGTAAGATTGAAACAGGTAACTTCGAAACTCGTGCATGCTCGTGCATTCACACACGCATTAAAGGGTAGGCCACGCGTGGTGCGCTCGGTATACCCCTTGTTTGGGTTACCCAGGGGCTCCACCCCACGTTCTATAAGAGAACGGGTGGAGTTCCTTAAGCTTGCTTGCTTGCACTTGGGTTTGAGGACAGTGTATTATAGGGCTACCTGAGAAGCGTATAATACGTGGAGGTAGTCTTGGTTCCTCAGCCGCAAACCCAAGCCATCTGCCTTTGCTTTACAGGTGGGAAAGGTCAGGGTGATTGGTGCAGCAGGGATCCCTTTTTTTCTGCCCTGCTAAACAAGGGCGTTGATCACACAAACAAATAACTCCGCCTCTGCCTGTGGCAGAGCAGGGAGTCCGACTCCATCGACATATGCGCTGTCCACGCCAAAAGAGCACTCCTTCCCTCCAAGCCCTAGCAGGGAAACGCGTTGTGGCGTCCCTGTTAGGCCACAGACGCTTAGTAGCTCTGTGTTCTCTTGCAATCTCACAGGTGAGCCGCTAGGGCTCGTGACTTCTCCCTCAACGCCACCCAGTAGAGCGTGCGTGTAGGGGTGGTAGTCCTGATTGGGGGCTTGAGCCAGTTGAACAAGCGCTTGCCCACCAGGATGGTGCCACTGTAGGGTGTGTAGGACCTGTAGTGCGTGTGTCACTGTCCCACCCGTTTCCTGCAATTTTAGCGGGGTTGGTGGGCAGTGGCAGTGGTTAGGCTAGATTTTGGCCATCGTAGCAAATAGGCATTTTCAAGCCTTCATAGCTTTTGGCCACCCCTCCCCTGTAGTAGGCAGGTAGGTAGGAAAAACAATACCTGGATTAGTATGCTGGGTATTCCCCCAAGGTTTTGCGCCAGCACAGAAACTGGGCGCTTAGGGGAGGAGAGACCCGGGGCGTACCCCGTGGCACCGGTAAGACATCCTCCAGGTTTAGCAAGCGTGTAGACTTGGGTACAGTTAGGACACCATTTCTGCAGCTTGCTCTCGGGACCTTAGGAATAGCACACTCACACATACGCTTAGGCAGGTAAGGGTAAGGTTCAGTCCCTAGCTTTAGTCTTGGAGGCAAGCATCTCAGCGAGCCTCAGCAACTCACCAAGGTTGTTCTGGGACAAGTAGTCTACCAGAACTGAGTTTAGGCGTCCCTCAGGTAGAACAAACGCTGAGAAGGGCTCCCAGGTGGCCTCTTCGACTCCAAACCATTCCCAGAGGGTGAGGAAGCGCCAATCCTGGCGATAGTGGTGGCGTAGGACAGACTTCACCAGGTAGAAGCCCTCCTTAGCCATCTCCTCGGCGTTCATGTCGGGGAGGTCCCCTTCAACTTCCATAGGGCTGGTAGCCCCCTGTAGGTCTAGGGCGGCGATCTCCTCGTCGTTCACCTCCCACTCCTCCCCACATAGGTCTTCAGGATCATCGTAGCGCTTCAGGTGCTGAGCAGCGCACACCAGGGTCCCCCCTAGACGGGGAGAACACCGCACTGTGATACGGTGTCCATCCACAGAAAGGATCTTGTAGGGTCCAAAGTAGGGGTCATCGCTAGTAGAACGTGGCCAGGCGGGTAGTCGGCTGTGGTGCACCAGCACCCAGTCCCCGTCTTGGTAGGTGGCAGGCACCCGGTGCTTGTTCTTCTTGTTCCACTGACGCTCCCTCACTCTCTGGAGCCTAGCCTTGGCCTTGTGCACCTTCGCTTGTTGCTCCTGGACCCACTCACCCACAGCAGAATGGGTATCCTCTGGATAGGGACCATGTAGAAACCACGCTGGGCGCCCTAGGAATAGTTCATGGGGCGAGTAGCCAGTCGCCGAACTCTCTTGGGAGTTCATCATCAAGGATATGACGGGAAGTAGTCTCACCCAGTCTCTGGTGCGTTCAGTTTTGCACCATATCCTTACATTCTCCTTGAGGACACGAATCTGTCGCTCACATAGGGGGTTGCTCGTGTGAGAGTAGGGGATCCCCGTAGACACCTGGACATTGAGGGATCTCAGGACTATCTTGTACCAGCCGGTATCTGAGCGTACTCATACGTCCTCATCGGAGTTGATCTCCTTGGGCACCCCATAGACACAAAACCACTCCTCCAGGGGTATCTTGATAGTCTCCTCTCCGGTAATGTGCTTGATACATGGGAACACCCTGGTAAACCTGGTCAACCCACAGGTCACCACGAGGGCAAAGTCGTAGCCCCGAAACTTAGGCATCTCCGTGTAGTCCACGTAGAGAACACTGTTGGCACAGTGAGGGATGGGCAGGGTCGAGTAGAGACCTCTGTCCCTGATATCCCCAGGTTCGCAGGACCTGCACGGGCACTTGTCCACGATAGGCTGGAGGGTCTTGCGCAGTTGGTCATCAGTCCACGTAGTGTGGAACCACTGCTTGAATAGCCTCAGGGTACGGTCAGCACCCACATGACCGCTGGACTCATGGGTCCACTTCAGCAGCGCTAGGACTCTGTCACCGGGTACCACGATGCGGTCCTCGTGCCAGAGGTAGCTCTTGTCCCTCTTCCACTGCTCTTGGTTGACCAGGAGGGGTTCAAGGCGTTTCTCCAGGCGCTTGTAGATATCCCGAAACTCCTTCAGGTACTCCGCTTGTTGGAGTCCATCCAGGGGGCGTATCATCGTCATGTTGAGGTCCAAGTGCACGTCCATACGGCTGAACGCCTCCTTAGTCAGCGCTTCAGACCGGGCACCAATCAGGGCGTCGAAGTTGTTGCGGCTAATATAGTCTGCACACTCGTTCTTCACTCCCTGGATATGGTGTACCGTCAGCCGTAGTTGGCTGAGGTAGGTCCACCAGCGTCGTAGCTTGGCCTTCTCAGGTGGGGGACCCTTCTGAAATGTGCGGACCGGCTCTTGGTCGCACAGCCAGACCACAGGGTTACTCCCCAACAGGCGTGCCTGAGAGGATAGCACCAGCATACCCGCGAGCAACTCCTGCTCATAGGTGGAGTAGTTCCCCCTGGCCTGGTTCCATTTCCAGTTCCAGTGGCCCAGGGGTACTAGGACCCGCTTGTCGTCAGGGTAGCTGTGCTTGAGAGTTCCATCTCGGTAGAGACCTTCAGTCCCCCATTGGGAAATAGCCGAGTCGAACTCCTCCTTCTCTAGTGCTTGCCATTGGAACAACATTCCACCACCGCCCACATTGCTGGCGTCGGTCACCAGGATAATCTCACCCTGTGCTCTAGGCACGCCCAAGCACTTAGCGTTGGCCACCTTGTCTTTGAGCTCGTCAAACGCTTGTTGCTCTTGTGGGCCCCAGTGCCAAGTAGTACTCTTCTTGATCAAGTCCGTCAGAATGGCGCTGGTGTAGGTGAAGTTCTTGATATGGCGGCGGTAGAAGTTGCACGCCCCAATGAAACTGCGTACATCATGGAGTCCTTTCTTGGGGTCTTCATGTCGTACCTTAGCATCCATCAGGGGTTTGGCCTTAGAGGCCGCTGGGGTCCACCACCCATAGCCAACGTCAAACCCCGGGGAATTAATGGTCTCCTGCATGAACTCACACTTCTCCAGCTTGAGTCGTGTGTGGTTCTCCTGGCAGACCGCAAAGAACTCACCCAAGAGGATTAGGTGATCCTCCTGGGTATTGGTCCCGAGGCATACATCGTCGATGTGCGCCTCCATCTGGGCCCCATGGGATATGAGTTCTTGCACCTTGGGTCTTCGTCGTAGGATGGACAAGATCTTGTTCATCAGCTCTTGGAATAGAGCGGGTGCCTTGGCCACGCCAAAGGGCATGACCTTCCACTTGAACACCCTCCCCTGAGGGGTGATGAAGGCTAGTAGCTCCTGAGCGTTGGGCGTCAGGTCCACCTGCCAGAATCCGCTCCTCTTGTCCATCTTGGTCTTATAGCGACAGGAGGCTATCTTCTCAAGGGTAGACTCCATATTAGGAATGGACCCTGAGTGGTTCAACGTTTTCTTGTTCAGCTCTCCATAGTCCACTACCAGCCGTTTGGCTGTAGACCCAGGCTTAGCCACCAGGAAACAGGGGCTGCAGTGTTGGGGGTAGTCCCCGTCCTTGTACTCCAGGACTAGGCCAGCGTCGATACATTCTTGTATCTGTCGCTCAATCTCGGCGGCCTGCTCTTTAGGAGCTGGGTAGGGTCTCCTCCGGATCTTATGGCCCACAAACTCGGGTTTCAGCTTGAGGTCCATCTGTACCAGCTTGTCACATGAGACTGGGGGTGGTAGTTCCCTGAACACCTCCAGATAGGTCCCTATAAGCTTCTGCACCCGCGGGTGCAATAGCTTGATCTTGTCCTCCATGTCCTCATCAGAGTGTAAGTTGCTTGCCCCCTGAGTAATAGACGCCGGGAGGTGATCCTCCACCGACTCTTTGCCCTTGGTAGTATCCTTCAACCCTTGGTAGGTATATAGTAGGTCTCGTTCAACCATCTCCGGTGGACGATGGCAACATAGGCACGCTCGAGGGGGTTCACATGCACATTCCTCCGAGAGGTCATCCTCCTCTGGGGTCCTCACATGGGCACCCCACACGCTCTTCATGAGCTTAAGATCTACCTCCCTTTGCAAGGTGGTGATCTTCTGTTCGAGGTCCTCCTTCAATTGGGATAGATCTCCCATACGTCCTTGCTTCAGTGGCCATGAGCTGCGGGTAGGCTTAGCGTAGCATAGCTTTTTCGCCACCAACCTCCTCTAGGAGTCCACGTACTCCCTTAGCCTGGATCGGGGGTCCAGCTCCTCGTCCGCGGGGTCTTCCACCCTCAAAGAGAGTAGGGGTTTCAGTGGGGCGGCGTACTCGGCGTTCTCCACTTCCTCCACGCATGTCTGCACGAAGAAGGCGTCATGCTCAGTTTCGTCATCAGAGTGGATAGAGCTGGGGAGCTCAGATAGTCCACACTCTGAGACTCCATCAGGAACAGGTATATGGCAGGGAGAGTTGGGGGCATTGGTGTTGGTCGCGACGTATTCATCTCTCCCGGGTATAGTCTCAATAGCACCCTGAGTTCGTAGTCGATCTTTCAGGTCGCCCAGGGTGAGTCCATCGCATTCTCGTTGTAAAGCCTGGACCAGAGTCGAGTCCAGGTCCTCCCAGGGAATGGAGGTAAGACCTCCGTCCACCACGCTGAGCATGCGTCCCCATCTGGGTTTCCCGATTGGCGTCTTGCGCCCGAGAGGCACGTAGATGGCCTCATCAGGTAACCGAACAGAGCTTATAGTCAGCCTGTCCAGGAGGGTTCGCTAGTACTCGTTGCCCCCAAGGGCTCCCCAATCGGGGAACACAGGACCATACGGGAACGTTCCAGGGCCACGTTGGTCAAGACCTTCCCCAGTTCACTGAACCTGGGGTTCCCGTAGGCCATCCCGATAGAGGGCCAGTAAAATTTGTAGCAGCAGTTTTTCCCCTTGCTGCAGTAGAGGTCCAAAACATGTTGCTTGTCGCTGGCGAACAACTCCACGCTCAGGTCTTCTCTGGAGTAACCCAACTCCTTCAGACCTTGTTCTAGGACTTCCCCCAATAGTTGATAGTCCTCAGTTTTGGAGGCCGCCATCATGTTCGAGGGCTCCTCCTTCGATACCCTGAGAAAGATGTCCTTGATTAGTGCCCTAGATATTTTGATGAAGACCTGCGCGTTTTTGATGAGAAAATCCCAAAGCCAAAGCAGCAAGTACAGCAAGAACAGGATGTGGATCGAATCAATGAATAGTTTGAAATCCAGTGTAACACAGAAGGGCTGCAGATAGACAAAGCAGGTATAAACACAAAGATTCAATCACAAATGGATAATACAAAAGATTTTATATGAAAACTGGACTGACTCTAGCCCCCGAGATAGCATCAAGCACTTCATGTGCACTCTTTTGGGTGAAATGGTGCTGGTTAGGAATGTGGGGCATAGGTGTCAGGCCAACACAGAAAATGACTTGGCCAAGCAACTGAATTCAGAAACAGTTAAAAAGTAGAACCACAATAAGTGGTAGAAACAATTGAGTCTAGGGGTCTTGGGGTGGGAGACCACTAGGCTTAACCTCCAAGGCCTAAAGCATGAAATGCCTATTTCTTTTCGGTATATCCTCCATGAAGGAAGGTACCTCCGCTCAGTTGAGTGGTAGGGGTGAACCTCATGGGGGGCTAGGGTTACAACCCTAGTTACTTTGAGAAAGTGTACTTTAGGCTTCAAAAGACAGATAAAAATACTTAAGTTAGTCTTAGCATCAACAGAAGGGTTTTAAGGGGGGCTTGGCCTGGATCAAGCCCTCCAAGAAAGACATGGCAGTGACCTTTTCTTACTCCCCCCTGGAGTACTAGTTAGCTAAGCTAGTAGGACCAAGAAAAAAGGCTCAAATATTCCCAAAATTACCTCAGAAAATGCATTAAACGTACCAAAAACATCCTCATCAGTTCATAGAAGCCTATCACACTGTAGGTACCCTCCAAAAACAGTGTTATGTACCGTGAATGATGTCCCTTCGATGGGGCATTCCTCAAAAGTCGCCAGCGTGCGACAAAAACTTTTGGTAAAAATTTGGGGGTAGTGGGGTTCGAACCCAGGACTCCCTCCCTAGAGCACATATGCTTGCCCACTAGGGTACAGTTGAACGCTCTAATGCGGACGGCGATCGCTGTATAAACAGCGTTTTAGTAAACGTCCTGACCAAGGGCCAGGGCGGAGCAATACTCCCAATGGAGGACACAAATCTCCAGGAGCTGAAAAAAATAGAAAATGTAACCAACAGGGAGTGATTCCTGCGGTTTAGCGAAAGGCGTAGCGATTTAACAAGTCAAATCGCTAAAAATTGACGACATGACCGGAGAAATCGTCATTTTTACACCAAAACTCAAAGTCGCAGACAAGTGCAACGGAAGCGGACTTCAAAAACAAGGTTGCGCAAGCGTAAACGGCTTTTGAAAAAGAAGGTATGAGCCGTAGTTTTTAAAGTTCTAAAGGAAGATTTTGCACAGTTGCATCAAAATTTTTATAAACTTTAGGGAAAAGTATTCAAACTCAACCCACACCACAGAGCAGGTGGACAACCCACCTCTCAGGTATGCCAGTGTCATCTCACACGCATGCATTGCCTTCGTGTTGGTTGCTTCGTTAAAACGCTAGGGTTGTCAACGCTGTGTTCGTTGGGGGTTCGGGTGCTCCTCTCTCTTGCTCTGCACAGGTCAAAACAGGAATGAAAGGTATGCGATGCGAATGGAGCGCGCAGCGCGCACGTAGGGTTAGAATATGCGCTGTGCTCGCGATGCATGTGCCTAATTGAGGCATTCACACGCTGTGACGCTTTCCCTGTACCCCAATTCATCCTTGTTCTCTCTTCACAGGTAAGAAAAGAAAGCGTTTGCTCGTGTGTAGCCGTAGCGTTAAAGTAGGGTTGCTTAAAACGCTTAGGCTTGTTTATAACTCGCAATGGGGTTGTTTTGCGTTCGCTTCACTTCGGCATTCACACGATGCATGGTGAGTAAGGTAGGTAAGCCCAGGAGGAGCTCACCTCCTGGTTGAGTCAGTGTGGTTATGTTCTCGCCTCCCTTCCCTGCATGCGTGCACATGATGCATTAAAGGGATTTGACAGTAGGCCACGCGCTGGGCACGCGGTATGAACCCTTGCAAGGTTACCCAGGGCTTCGCCCTACGTTCCATAAGGGAACGGGCGAAGTCCTTCAGCTTGTTTGCTTGCAACTGGGTTTAGGAACAGTGTATTATAGGGCACACTAAGAAGCGTATAATACGTGGAGTGTGTCTTGGTTCCTCCGTCTTGAACCCAGTCCATTGGCCTCTGTTGTACAGATGGGAGAGGTACAGGGTGATTGGTGCACGCAGCAGCTGCCTTCGGCGGCTATCCCATTTTTCTGCCCCAGCTAAACAGGGGCGCTGATCACACAATCAATTGACTGCGCCTCAGCTAGGACCGGCGAGGGCAGTTCGACTCCATCGACATCCGCGCTGTGCACGCAACAAGAGCACCCCTTCCCTCCAAGCCCTAGCAGGGAAACGTGTTGTGACGTTCCTGTTAGGCCACAGTTGCTTAGCAGCGCTGTGTTCTCTTGTCTTCTTCACAGGAGGGTCATTAGGACCCGAGACCTCATTGACAGCAACACCAAGTAGCGCGTGTAGGGGTTAGGGTCAGCAGGCCTGGCAGGAGTTGAGTGCAGGTGATGAGTGCTCACCCTGCCTTCGAAGGCCGGTGCTGGCGTTAGTGAGTGTAGTGTAGTGGTGTCTCCTGTCCCGCGTGCTTTTCCTCGTGGGCAGGGGAGTGCGTTAGCTTTTGGCCTTTAGCAAAAATGGGCGTTTTGTATGCCCTTAGCACACTTGGCCACCCCTCCCCTCTAGTAGGTAGGGCTTTTGCCGTCTTCCCCCAAGGATAGGCGCCAGCACAGAAATTGGGCGCCATAGGAGTGGTACTGAACTGACTAGGACCTTCGGTCCGACATCAGCGAGGCCCACTGAGTTGGGAGCCACGCCGGGGAGAGAAGTGAGACACACACAGACATACGTAGCAAACATAGGGGTATGGTAAACCCTGTAAGGAAGGGTAGAACCCCATGGGTCTGGACCAGTCAGGGGTCCTAACTGTGGGCTTGCTTGTCCCCAAGGAGGGAAGACACACCTTGCCTCATAACACCTTGCTTGTCATTCCCCCCTGGTGTAGTAAGCCACCGTTCTCGTTGGCTCCCCAAGGTCATTACATCAGGGCAGTCCCCATGCAACACATGGTCAACAAGGCATACACTCGCTGGGTGGCTGCAAACCTGATAAGCGGCCACCTGGTCCACGCTGGAAACCATAGGCATGGGTCTGCAGGGCACAAACAGGGTCAGTGCAGTGCTCAGTAAGCAGTAGTCTGTGAAAAACCAATGGCCTTTGGCCAGGAAGTGGTTGTCACGGGGGGCTAACGGTCCTGTCCTGCGATGCAATGCCGGGCAGCTGTGACAACTGCTCTTACACGCATACACAGGCACGTCTGCACAAGAGTGCTCACTGCACCGGTGAGGTTAGAACACAGCCAGTAGACTGACACAGGAAAATTAGTTTCGCTTTTTACGCTGGGACATAGTCTCAGCACGGGTTAGTAGCTGCCCCTCGTTGTTCTCAACGAGGTAGGACGGAAGATGGGATTGACACTCCCATCTGGTTGTATGAAGGCAGACATAGGTTCCCAGGTCGCCTCAGATAACCCATAGCCATCCCACAGGGTTAGGAATTTCCAGCCCTGTTTATACTCGTGGCGAACAATACCTGCAACCACGTAGTAACCATCGACTGCCATCTCTTCGGCAGTCATCTCTTCGAGTTCGTCTGCCTCCTCTGAACTGGCAGCCTTCTCCAGGTCTTTACGCTCGACTTCACTGTCGCTGAGGCGCCACTCATCCCAGGACAAATCGTCAGGGGAGTGATAGTGCCTCAACTGCTTAGGTGCACGCGGTAGTTCACCACCTAGACGTGGACTGCACCTGACATGGATCCTGGATCCATCTATCCTGATGATACGATAGGGTCCAAAATAAGGGTCCTGTAGGCAGTTACGTGGCCAGGAGGGTAGGCGTGAATGGTGAACCAAAGCAAGGTCTCCAACCTTGAAGCTCGCAGGTCGCCGTAGGCGGTTCCGTCGGCTCAGTTCACGGTCCCGAATGTGTCTCAGGTTAGTCCGAGCCTGGTTAGGCAGAGACTGCTTGTGTTCCACCCAATCTCCCACAGGGCTCTTAAAGTCCTCAGGAAAGGGGGTTTTGAAGAACCATGCAGGTCGTCCTCCATGGAACAGTTCCTGGGGGGTGAAACCCGTAGAGGAGCTCCGCTGTGAGGTCATGGTCAGCACTGCCCCGGGCACTAGGCGTACCCAGTCCTTGGTACGCTCCTGTTTTATCGGGATTCTTAAGTTTTGCTCCACCACACGGTTCTGTCTCTCACAGAGAGGGTTGGACGTGTGGGTATAGGGCACACCTGTGGTTACCTCCACGTTGAGGGCATTTAGCACTTGTTTGTACCACCCAGTGTCACTGCGGATGCGTACATCCTCATCAGAGTGCACCTGCTTAGGTGCTCCATAGGGTTCGAACCATTGTTCGACCATATTTTTTACAGTCTGCTCACCTGTGATTTTCTTATTGCAAGGGAACACACGGGTGAAGCGAGATAGGCCACAGGTGAGGACTAGGCAACTATCATAGCCGCCGAAGCGTGGTAGGCCGTGGATGAAATCCACGTAGAGAAGAGAGTTAGCACAATAGGGTATGGGTAAGCTGGAGATCAGGCCCCTATCCCTACTGTCGCTCTGCTTGCTGGCATGACAGCCACAAGCATCCACAATGGTCTGCATACGCGACCTCAGTTCAGTCAGGGTTAGACTAGAGTAGAAACACTCACGGAAGAAGTCCACGGAGCGATTAGCGCCAGTGTGACCAGAACTGAGATGGGACCACTCTAGGCACCCATCCAGTCGTGCCTCAGGCACCACAATTCCGTCCTCGTAGAAGAGGTACTGATTGTTTTTATACCACTGGTGCCCGTCAATGACACGGGGTTCGAGACTAGTGCTGAGGGTCTGGAGAATTTCTTTATACTCTCACTGATAGTCGGTTAGACTCCAACCCTCCAACATTCCAGCAGTGCGCATGGACAGGTCAAGCTGGACATCCATACGCTGGAAAGCCTCTCTGGCGAGCGCCTCAGAGCTCTCACCTATAAGCGCATCGAAGTTGTTGCGCGATATATGGTCAGACAGTTCATTCTTTATTCCGGGGATATGATGAACTGTCGGCCTGAACTGGCTCAGGTAAGTCCACCACCGCTTTAGCTTTGCTTTCTCTGGTGGTGGGCCCTTCTGAAAAGACTTCACAGGTTCCTGGTCACACAGCCAGACAATAGGGTTGGATCCTAGGAGTCGGAATTGTGACGAAAGCACCAACATACCGGCCAGGAGTTCCTGGTCATAGGTGCTGTAATTGGAACGCGCTTGGTTCCATTTCCAATTCCAGTGTCCCAGTGGCACCAGTCGCCACTCACTGGTAGGATAGTCATGTTTCAACGAACCATCACGGTCCAGTCCACTAGTACGATAATGGCAGTGGGTTAGTTCAGCGGGGTTAAGCTCCTGCCATTGGTAGATCGTACCACCCCCCCCTACATCACTGGCATCAGTGATCAGGACTATCTCGCCCTTAGGGCGGGGTACTCCCAGGCAGTCCGAGGAGGCAATTTTCTTCTTCAACTCCTGGAAACACTCTTCCTCTCTGGCGGTCCACCTCCAGGGAGTAGTTTTCTTGATTAGGTCAGTGAGGGGGGCAGAGGAGTAAGTAAAATTGTGGATGTGACGCCAATAGAAATTACAGGCGCCCACAAAACTCCTCACGTCGTGTAGACCCTTCTCAGGGTCATCGCGAATCTGCATGTCCTGTAGGGGCTGCATCTTAGACGCGGCTGGTTTCCACCAACCATACCTCCAAAAAAAACCGCATTTTTTGCCCAAAAGTGGCCGAAAAATGCCATTTTTTGGCCTGAAACAGCGTTTTGGGGGCCTGAATGGTCAGTTGTAGGGCGCCATACCCTATTTTCAGGGTGTTGGACTCAAAACAAAAAGCGTTTTGCAAGGTTTTGGAGCAGATAATCAAGGGTTTCAGGGCCGCCATCACCAAAAAAACGCATTTTTTGGCCAAAAATGGCCAAAAAAAGCCAATTTGTGGCCTAAAACAGTGTTTCTGGGGCCTGAGTGGTCACAGGTAGGGCTCCATACCCTATTTTGAGGATGCTGGACTCAAAAAAGCGCGTTTCGCAGTGTTTTGGAGCAAATGATCAAGGGTTCCGGAGCCACCATCACCAAAAAAACCGCTTTTTTTGCCCAAAAAAAGCCATTTTTTTGGCCTAAAACAGCATTTTGGGGGCATGAGTGGTCAGTTGTAGGGCCCCATACCCTATTTTGAGTGTGGTGGACTCAGAAAAACTTGTTTTGCAAGGTTTTGGAGCAAGTTATCGAGTGTTTGTAGCTGCCATCACCAAAAAACCGTACTTCTTGCCAAAAACAAACATGTATGGTTTGAGCTATACAAAAGCTGCTATTCGCAACTAGGTGGTGAATGTCATATTTCTCGGATAGGGCCGATTTTAGATGGAATCAAGGCTGCATCGTCGATCTAGGGGCTGGAAAATTACCAATTTGGAGGGTGGGGGGGGGGGGGGCTAGCTCCGTAGAATATCCTCTTTATGGTATAATTTGACAAAAAAAGTAGTATTTCTGACTGTAGCTGGTTTTGGGATTTTTGGACCCGATAAAATCCTAGGTGCACGTCGAAACCCAAATACTCCATCTCCTCTTTCATAAACTCACATTTTTCGAGTTTGATCCAGAGATGGTTATCTTGACAAACAATGAAAAATTCACGGAGGAGAAGGACATGGTCCTCTTGGGTATTAGTACCCAAACTCACGTCGTCGATGTAAGCCTCCATTTCTGCACCCCGAGAAATCAAGTCCTGTACTAGAGGCCTGCGCCTCAGTATGTACAAAATTTTGTTCATTGGCTCCTGGAAGAGCGCTGGGGCATTAGCCACCCCGAAAGGCATAACCTTCCACTTAAAGACACGGCCCTTAGGGGTTATAAAAGCCAGCAGCTCCTGAGCTGCGGCGGTTAGGTCCACCTGCCAGAAACCAGAGCGTTTGTCCTTTTTGGTCTTGTACCTGCATTTGGCAATACGCTCCAGGGTATTTGCCATGTTAGGAATGCTCCCTGAGTGGTTCTGGGTTTTCTTGTTGACCATAGTCTACAACCAGTTGTAGGGCAGTCGACCCTGGTTTGGCAACCAGGGAACAGGGACTGCAGTGATGGGGGTAGCCCCCCTTCTTACATTCTCCAACGAGGCCAGCATCAATACATTCCTGGATCTGGCGCTCGATTTCTTCAACCTGTTCCTGTGGAGCGGGATAGGGACGACGCCTCACTCGCGTCTTTTCGAATTCAGGTTTCAGTTTCAAGTCCATCTGGACCAGTTTTTTACAAGAGAGGGGGGGCGGCAAGGCGCGGAACACCTCCTCATAGGTTATCAGCAGTTTCTTCAGTCGGGGGTCAAGGTTAAGACTCTCAAGTTTCTGAAGGAAATCCTCCTCGGCATGGAGGTTGCTCTTTCCATGTTCTTTCTTTTTCTGCCGCTCAGCAGTTTCCGCAGGCACAGAACAATCGTCCCACTCAGGGGGACAGGGCTGCCCATAGTGCAGAGAATACACTAGCGGTATCTCAGGATCAGGCAGCGTATAGGAATCATCGTCCTCCTCAGACCAGATGGAGGATTTCCAGGTCTGTCTGAGGTAGTGCAGCCGCTCTTGCCGCTCAATACCTTCGACCTTCAGGTACAACAGCCGCCGGAGTTCCTGAGCGTCATGCTCAGACAATGGCATGTTATTAGAAGCAGGCCGCGCCAGAGCATCAGCACTCCGGGCCACGGGTTCACCTGTGTGCATAGGCTGCATGTGTAGCACTGGCTTCCCAACAGGGGAAGCAGGCTCAGAGGTTGACTCTAGATCTACCTCCTCCAGCAACAGCTGGGCTAGGAAGGCACTGTGTTTTAGGTCAACACAGCTGGGATCAACAGGAGGAATAGTGCTGGCAATCTCAGACAGTTGGTCGTCAGCATCCTCCTTTACAGCTGCAGGTTCCAGATAGCCATCGGGAGACTCACACCCTGTAAGTGTGGCAGATAGGTGCTCAGGAGATCGATTTTTGAGATCAGAAAGGGTCAGGCCACGATTTTCGGCCATGACCTCTTTCAGTAGCACCTGGTCTAGGTCACACAGGGGTACAGAATTGAGAGGTCCAACAACGATGGACAGCAAACTGGCCCACTCAGGGGCCTGCATAGCTGTGTCTGAGTCCTCAGGCACATAGATGGGGCCGTCGGGGAGTTGCACTCTTCCCACCGTCAGTCGATCTAGCATACGGCGCCAGTAAGCATGTTCACCAGAGCAGCCCCAGTCAGGGGTGCACATGACAACCCTTGCTCCCTCATAAGCGATTTTTGGTTAGAACCTTCGCGAGCAGGGAGAAGGGAGGGTTAGCATACACTAGGCCCATTGCTTTCCAGAAGAAACGGAAAGTATTGTTCAATTGTTTCGAGCAGTACAACTGCATGATGTGCTGTTGTTGGCTCGCAAACAATTTCACCTGGATCTCATCCAGGTTTACCTGAAGGGCCGCCAGTCCATTTTCAAGAAAGTGACAGGCCAATCGGTAGTTTTCAGTACGATAGTTAGTCTTGGATGCGTAGCGCAGCCCAGACTCTTTTCGTCCTGACAGCTCCAAAGGTACGGAGAACAGCCCACGGCCAAAGTTGCAGTGCAAAGAATAGGGGCGCTGGAGAGACAGCATTTTAACCTGGGGGTTTCTTCGTAGGAAGTCTGTACCAATGACGATGTCAAAGGCGTCGGTGTGCAGCACTCTGCAGTGTTGGGTCACGGTTTCGTCGCCCAGGCATACAGTCACATCGACCCCCCCCAAAGGAATGGATGGTACGCCCATCCCCTACTCTTATGGCCACGGTCTTAGTTTTCTTGAAAGTCTTTAGCAGGCGCCGGGCCAATATGGAAAGTGTTGCACCGGTGTCAAGCACCGCTCGAAAAACTTGATCCCCGAGTTTCACGAGGATCCAGAAAACCAAGTCCTCCTCTTCGGAGCCGCCCCCCTACTCCTCATCAGGGAACTTGACATCCACCCCTGCAGCTATGAGGGACCTGGCCATCCAGGCCAAGCGCCTCTTCTTGGAGTTATTCCCCTCAGGGGTAGCGTTATCCCCCTGGGGGCGCTTCTTGGGATCACCTGCGGCAGGAGGGGGTGTAGCAGCAGGAGGGGGTGTAGCAACGGGCGCTGATGAGCGCCTCTGGGGGTTAGGGGGTCCATTTTTGCCACCCCCCTTGCCACCTCCTTTACCACTTTTATCCCCATTCTGAGGGCTTTTGGTGGGTGTTTGATCTTCTGGCGTTCAGTCTCCTGACGCTTGAGTTTATCACTCTCGCGTTTCTTTATGTGACATTCGTCTTCGTAGTGACGACGTTTGCCACAATAGCCACAGGTGATGCACCTAGTAATTTAACGACCGACTTTTCCCAAATCCACACAATCTATCTGAATGCCTCTAAAGTCTACCCAAAAGAAACTTTGTTCTACTTTTAATGGTGCTTTAATGGTGTATTGCCCATCATTTCTCCTTTCATTGTTGTTTTCACCACAGAAATTGTTCAAAAAATGATCCTGATGGGTCACAGGTTTCCCATCCTTGGTATGCTGCTGTCGTTTCATCTGCAGCATACAGCTACTGCGTTGATCGCAGTCAGGGGCATGACAAGGCCCCCCCTTGTCATTGACAGGTTTGCAGTAGAACAAAGGGGGTGTACCTGCATCAGGTTTAACCTCATTCATGGCACGTAGGTTACCCCTTCCTTTACCACCTCCCTGGTTGGCGTTAGTGGGATTTTTAGGCCCTTTCCCTTCGCCAGTTTCGGGGGTAGGGTTACCCCCTCAACCCAAGTGCTTCTTGAGTAATTTCTCCATGTGGGAGTCATTCTCCCTCTCAAGAGCTAGCTCAATCAGGAGGTCCACCAGTTCATCATACGAGTGGGTCCGACTCTTCCTCCCAGAGGTAGAGCGGCAATCATCTCACCTACGTTGGGAAATCTTACTCATGAGCCACAGGTGGGGCTCAGTGGCTCCGTAGGAGCCCACGTTCATCCGCGAAAACAGATACTCCAGGTCACACACGTATTCAGAGATTCGCGCAGCGGAAGGAAACTCAGGGAGCATAGGTAGCTCCTCTATCGGTGTGCGCACACTGAGGTCAGTCTCATAGACTGGGAACGTTTTCTCCAACCTCTGGAGTACCTCTGCCCAGGTGGAACAGGTTTTCAAAATCTGTTTTACCTGTTTTTGCAAAAATTTCTTTTTGCATGAGCGTTTCAGCAGTGAGCATTTGATGGCCACATCCACATGGGATTGGCCAGTCAGCAAAAGAAACTCAGCAAATTCTTCTGCCCATTCGGGCAGATTTTTGGGGTCGAACTCCGGCAGTTCCAGCTGGATGTTCTCCTGGGCAATAGGTCTGCCCGTCTTCCCACCCCCCGGAGTTAGGCCAGAAGGTGATACGCCGGCAAGAGGTGCCAAGGCTGACAGCCCTCTTTTCTCAGTCTCTGTCACAGGCACGTCCTATAGTTCAGCGATAAGGACTGTCCTGGCGCGAGGATGAAAAGGGCTGGGGCAAGTGACCTTGGGTAGCAACCCTGGACACCCTTGATCTTTTGAGATCATCAGCCAATGTGCTCAGTCCGGCTGAGGGTGAGGCCAGTGCTGGCTGGGGTAAGGGTTCAGTGATACCCAATTTAGCTTTGACAGCCTCAGAAAGGGCTGTCACATCAGGGTCTTCGGACCCAGACAGCAATTTGGCCACTAAGTCGGCAGTACGGTCCAGGGCCCCATGAGTTGGCTCTGGTAGATGGGGAGCTTTCACATATGCGGAGCACACTTCAGGGCTCCTGCTAGTGATTGGCAGCTCCAGACGCCACACTGGCCCTCGAGGTCGTCTGGGTAGAGACACTGTGTCGGCCAGGTCCTTAGGTGGGCCGGAGTAAGGGTAGGAACCCATGTCCGTGTACGGTGGGGATCCCAAGGCGTCTAGTGGTTCCTCTCCATCTTCGCCTGTGACGGACTTGTAGTACTCGTCGTGGAGAATATATTGGTTGATTTTCCTTCTGAATTCGCCTTCTTCCTCAGGTTCTCGAGCGGGGGTAGCCGTTGAAGAAGAAGCTGGGCATATGGATCTGGAGATCGACGCAGCAACCCTTCGGCGGAGGTGCTGAATGCTATCACCACGGGCCGCTAAGGCCTCTGTGGCTAATCTGGGCGCATCCTGTTCCGCCCTTCTGTGTACTGGATCTTCTTGAGACCCAGATGTGGCTCTGGGTTTGGGCTCACTCATTGAGGTGGGCCCACTGTTGCCAAGTTGAACTTGTACACTCCGAATTGGCCAAGTCCTGGCAGACATCTGTACTGATGGTGTGGACATTTTGTTTCTGGTTTTGGCTTGTGTACTTCTCAGAGTCGGTTCGAAAGGTTCTCAAGGGTTGCCTCTGCTACCGGAAAGATGTCCTCGATTAGTGCCCTAGATATTTTGATGAAATCCTGCAGGTTTTTGATGAGAAAATCACAAAGCCAAAGCAGCAAGTAGAGCATAAACAGGATGTGGATCCAATCAATGAATAGTTTGAAATCCAGTGTAACACAGAAGGGCTGCAGATACACAAAGCAGGTAGAAACACAAAGATTCAATCACAAATGGATAATACAAAAGATTTTATATGAAAACTGGACTGACTCTAGCCCCCAAGATAGCATCAAGCACTTCATGTGCACTCTTTTGGGAGAAATGGTGCTGGTTAGGAATGTGGGGCATAGGTGTCAGGCCAACACAGAAAATGACTTGGCCAAGCAACTGAATTCAGAAACAGTTAAAAAGTAGAACCACATTAAGTGGTAGAAACAATTGAGTATAGGGGTCTTGGGGTGGGAGACCACTAGGCTTAACCTCCAAGGCCTAAAGCATGAAATGCCTATTTTATTTCTGTATATCCTCCATGAAGGAAGGTACCTCCGCTCAGTTGAGTGGTAGGGGTGAGCTTCATGGGGGGCTAGGGTTACAACCCTAGTTACTTTGAGAAAGTGTACTTTAGGCTTCAAAAGAGAGATAAAAATACTTAAGTTAGTCTTAGCATCAACAAAAGGGTTTTAAGGGGGGCTTGGCCTGGATGAAGCCCTCCAAGAAAGACATGGCAGTGACTTTTTCTTACTCCCTCAGGTAGCTCGAGGTATACTCCGACTGCTCCAGTGGCACAGACTCTCTGCTGCCGTGGTCCACGTAGAGGAGGTAGGGCGCTTGTAGCGTCAGGGACTGTATCTGGGAGTGCTGCAAAAAGAAGTCAGTCCCTAATACAAAGTCAAAGGCCTCAGTGTCGATCACATAGAACCGATGGGCGATAGTTCGGGAGCCCATTGGTACCTCCACTTCACAGTCTCCGCAGCTATGCACCACATGTCCATCCCCCATTTGTATAGCTGCGGTGGTCATGGTGTTCTTCAGGCTTCCACAAGGTAAAATTTTCCTGGCCGCTATAGATATGGTGGCTCCAGTATCCAATACCCCCAGGTATTCACGTCCCCCTAGTTGTTGAAGTCTGTTCGAGATGGCCCCGTCGCGCGCTCGCAGCAGAAGAAAATAAAAAACGAAGAAAAAGACGCACAGCCAGAAAAAAATAAAGCGAAAAATCGTCTTTTCCGACCTCAGAAACCCCCCCAAAAATTTTACGCCGCTGTTTGGCGAGGTCGCAAAATTTAGGATACTCACAAAAAAAGAAGAACAATAGAGTCGCGACGGCGAAGAAGCTGAGCGTTGCTTGCCCCAAACCACCTAGCAAAGTGCGTGCCCTAGGCACTAGGGACTTGTGCGCGCCGCAAAAAAAAACCCACACAAACAACAACAACGCCACCGGCCGCCGACAAACAAGTATGTTATATGCCGCGCAACGCTAAATAACGACGTAGCAAGCACAACACGGTAAGATGCAGGCAAGGAGAGAGCAAGTATGTAACAAACCGCGCCACGGTGGAGACGTACCGCAAGTATGAGACCATGCATTGCAAGCCCACTTGCATAGGGAGTACGACGGCGCCGTAACACGCGCAACACGAAAAGATGTGGGTAAAGAGGGAGCCACACAAGTATGTTACATGTCATGCCGCGCACGCGGGAAGGACAACGAACGAAGGGACCAAAAAGGTGCCGGGTGCAAGAATAACACACACAAGCAACAACAACGCCACCGGCCGCCGAAAAGCAAGTATGTTATATGCCACGCAACGCTACATAACGCCGTAACAAACACAATACACAAAAAGATGGCAAGGAGGCAAGTGTATGTAACAAACCGCGCCGTGGTGGAGGCATACCGCAAGTGTGCACACATGCATGCAAAAGCCCCGCCCCAGCACGCCCACTCGCATAGGGGGTACGACGGTGCCGGAACACGCCAAACATGAAAAGAGGTGGGTAAAGAGGGAGCCACGCAAGTATGTTACATGTCACGCCGCGCACGCGGGAAGGACAACGAACAAAGGTGGCCAAAGAGGTGTGTGGAGCCGTGTCGAGTGCAAGTAGGATATAAACCTACGCCAAACAACGCACGCTAAAATACGCCGTAACAAGCACAACACCGTGAGAAATAGGAGAGGGGAGAACACGTACGAGGCATAAGTAGGTAACATACCACACCACCGCAAGAGTATGAGACCAACCGAGGATGGCAATGGCAAGATGCCATGCCACGACAAAACCCGCGCCGCCGCACGCCCGTTTGCATAGGGAGCACAACGCCGCCGCGACACACAGAACACGCAAAGATGTGGGTGAGATAAGTATGTTACACCCACGCAAGGAGCATAACGGCGACAAGACACGCATCACACGAAAGGATAAGGAGGGAAAGGAGGGAGCCACGCAAGTATGTTACCATGTCGTGCCACGCCGCGCACACGAGAGAAGCAACGAGCGCCCGGCCCGCGCCACCAACCGAGACCAGAAAAAACAGATGGCCTTCGGCCAGGGAGTGGTTGTCACGGGGGGCTAACGGTCCTGCCCTGCGGTGCAATGCGGGGCAACGGCGACAACTGCTCTTACAGCACAACCACCATTTTTGTTGCACTGATTAGAACATACACACTTATGCATAGCGTCCTGTCTCGCTTGTGCTTCGCTTTCTTCCTCACCTTCCTTCACTCTCCAGCGGTAGGTAGGGTAGGTAAGCCCAGGTGGGGCCACCCCCTGGTGGAGTTCGTGAATGTGGGTAAGATTAGGAGAGAGATTGAACAAGACTGACAGGTTGGAAAACTCGTGCATGCTCGTGCATTCACACACGCATTAAAGGGTAGGCCACGCGAAATGCGCACGGTAAACCTAGTGTAGGTTACCCAGGGGCTCCTCGGTACGTTCTTGGAGGGAACCTGAGGAGTCTCTTAACGCTTGCTTGCTTGACAGGGGTGTTTGAGGACAGCGTATTATAGGTCACACTGAGAAGCGTATAATACGTGGAGTGTGGCTTGGTTCCACAGCTGCAAACACCCCTTCATTGGCCTTTGCTTTACAGGCGGGCAAGGTAGGGTGAACTGGTGCAGTCCCTTGAGCCGTGCTAAAATATATGGCGCTGAGCACACAAACATCAAGCTACGACTCAGCCAGGAGTGGCAAGCGTAGCCCGACCTTTTCAACATTCACGCTGTGCACGCAACAAGAGCACCCCTTCCCTCCAAGCCCTAGCAGGGAAACGCGTTGTGGCGTCTCTGTTAGGCCAAAGTTGCTTAGCAGCGCTGTGTTCTCTTGGGTTCTTCACAGGAGGGTCATTACGACCCACGACTTTACGGGGCCGGTGCAGGGCCCCCACGCCCGCACGGCCACGCCCATAGCACGTGCGTAGCGGACCCCGACAGCCCGCCCAGAGGGCCGGCAGCCGGGGGAGGGGGAGCGCCTGACCCCAGACGCCCCTCACCACGGCGAACGGCACCCGCCCCGGGGACGCCCTTCCGCCATTCCCACAGCGAGCAACGCCGGCCCGCAAGGGCGCACGCTGTGGGGCCGGTGCTGGGTCCCCACGCCCGCACCGACCGCACCCGGGACACACGGGTCGCGGAACCCTGGCTGCCCGCTCCAGAGGACGGGCGGACGGGGGAGGGACAGCGCCTGACACCAGACGCCCCTCACAACGGTGGCAGGTGACCCCCCCCCCCCGGGGACGGCCCCCCACCAACCTCGTGGCACGCAGCCCCCACAGGGCATGCAGGCCAAGGGGACAGTGCTGGGCCCCCACACCCACACACCCGCACCCGCAGCACGTGGGTGGCGGACCCCAACAGCCCGCCCAGTGGGCGGGCAATCGGGGGAGGGACAGCGCCTGACCTCAGACGCCCCTCACAATGGTGGAAGGCACCCCCCCCGGGGACGCCCTTCCGCCACCCCCACAGCGAGCAACACCGGCCCGCAAGGGCGCACGCTGTGGGGCCGGTGCTGGGTTCCCACACCCGCACCGACCGCATCCGGGACACGCGGGTCGCGGAACCCTGGCTGCGCGCTCCACAGGACGGGCGGCCAGGGGAGGGACAGCGCCTGACCCCAGACGCCCCTCACAACGGTGGCAGGCTCCCCCCCCCGGGGACGGCCCCCCACCACCCCCGCGGCACGCAGCCCCCACAGGGCATGCAGGCCAAGAAGACAGTGTTGGGCCCCCACACCCACACCTCCGCGCCCACGGCACGTGGGTGGTGGACCCGAACAGCCCACCCAGTGGCCGGGCAGTCGGGGGAGGGACAGCGCCTGACCTCAGACGCCGCTCACAATGGTGGAAGGCACCCCCCACGGGGACGCCCCCCCGCCACCCCGACAGCGAGCAACGCCGGCCCGCAAGGGCGCAGGCTTGTGGGGCTGGTGCTGGGTCCCCAAGCCCGCACCGACCGCACCCGGGACACACGGGTCGCGGAACCCCGGCTACCCGCTCCAGGGGACGGGCGGCCGGGGGAGGGACAGCGCCTGACACCAGACGCCCCTCACAATGGTGGAAGCCCCCCCCCCCGGGGACGCCCCTCCGCCACCCCCACAGCGAGCAACGCTGGCCCGCAAGGGCGCACGCTTGTGGGGCCGGTGCTGGGTCCCCACGCCCGCACCGACCGCACCCGGGACACACGGGTCGCGGAACCCTGGCTGCCCGCTCCAGAGGACGGGCGGCCGGGGGAGGGACAGCGCCTGACACCAGACGCCCCTCACCACGGTGGCAGGCCACCCCCCCGGGGACGGCCTCCCACCAGCCCCGCGGCACGCAGCCCCCACAGGGCATGCAGGCCAAGGGGACAGTGTTGAGCTCCCACACCCATACACCTGCGCCCACAGCACGTGGGAGCGAACCCCAACAGCCTGCCCAGTCGGCGGGCAGTCGGGGGAGGGACAGCGCCTGACCTCAGACGCCCCTCACAATGGTGGAAGGCACCCCCCCCGGGGACGCCCTTCTGCCAACCCCACAGCGAGCAACGCCGGCTCGCAAGGGCGCACGCTGTGGGGCCGGTGCTGGGTCTTCACGCCCGCACTGACCGCACCCGGGACACACGGGTCGCGGAACCCTGGCTGCGCGCTCCAGAGGACGGGTGGCCGGGGGAGGGACGGCGCCTGACACCAGACGCCCCTCACCACGGTGGCAGGCCATCCCCCCCGGGGACGGCCTCCCACCACCCCCGCGGCACGCAGCCCCCACAGGGGATGCAGGCCAAGGGGACAGTGTTGGGCCCCCACACCCACACACCCGCGCCCACAGCACGTGGGTGGCGGACCTCAACAGCCCGCCCAGTGGGCGGGCAGTCGGGGGGGGGACAGCGCCTGACCTCAGGCGCCCCTCACAATGGTGGAAGGCACCCCCCCCGGGGACGCCCTTCCGCCACCCCCACAGCGAGCAACGCCGGCCCGCAAGGGCGCACGCTGTGGAGCCGCCGCTGGGTCCCCACGCCCGCACCAACCGCACCCGGGACACACGGGTCGCAGAACCCTGGCTGCCCGCTCCAGAGGACGGGCGGCCGGGGGAGGGACAGCGCCTGACACCAGACGCCCCTCACAATGGTGGAAGGCATCCCCCCCCCGGTGACGCCCTTCCGCCACTTCCACAGCGAGCAACGCCGGCTCGCAAGGGCGCACGCTGTGGGGCCCCTGCTGGGTCCCCACGCCCGCACCGACCGCACCCGGGACACACGGGTCGCGGAACCCCGGCCGCCCGCCTCAGAGGACGCGCGGCCGGGGGAGGGACAGCGCCTGACACCAGACGCCCCTAACAACGGTGGCAGGCCATCCCCCCCGGGGACGGCCCCCCATCACCCCCGCGGCACGCAGCCCCCACAGGGCATGCAGGCCAAGGGGACCAGTATAGGGCCCCCACACCCACACACCCGCGCCCACAGCACAGGGGTGGCGGGCCCCGACAGCCCGCCCAGTGGGCGGGCAGTCGGGGGAGGGACAGCGCCTGGCCTCAGACGCCCCTCACAATGGTGGAGGGCAGCCCCCCCGGGGACGCCCTTCCGCCACCCCCACAGCGAGCAATGCCGGCCCGCAAGGGCGCACGCTGTGGGGCCGGTGCTGGGTTCCCACGCCCGCACCGACCGCAACCGGGGCACACGGGTCGCAGAACCCTGGCTACCAGCCCCAGAGGACGGGCGGCTTTGGGGAGGGACAGCGCCTGACACCAGACGCCCCTCACAACAGTGGCAGGCCACCCCCCCCGGGGACGGCCCCCCGCCACCCCCGGGGCACGCAGCCCCCACAGGGCATGCAGGCCAAGGGGACAGTGTTGGGCCCCCACACCAACACGCCCGCGCCCACAGCATGTGCGTGGCGGACCCCAACAGCCCGCCCAGAAGCCGGCCTGGCCGGCCACAAAAAGCGCCGTTCAGTGCAAAAAACAGCCCGCCCAGTGGGCGGGCAGTTCGGGGAGGGGGAGCGCCTGACCACAGACGTCCGTCGCAACGGTGGAAGGCACCCCCCCCGGGAACGCCCTTCCGCCACCCCCACAGCGAGGGACGCCGGCCCGCAAGGGCGCACGCTGTGAGGCCGGTGCTCGGTCCAACGCCCGCACCGACCGCACCCGGGACACACGGGTCGCGGAACCCCGGCTGCCCGCCCCAGAGGACAGGCGGCCAGGGGAGGATCAGCGCCTGACACCAGACGCCCCTCACAATGGTGGCGGGCCACCCCCCCCGGGGGACGGCCCCCCACCACCCCCGCGGCATGCAGACCCCACAGGGCATGCAGGCCCAGGGGACCGTGGTGGGCCCCAACACCCACACGCCCGCGCCCGCACCACGTGGGTGGCGGACCCCAACAGCCCGCCCAGTGAGCGGGCAGTCGGGGGAGGGGGAGCGCCTGACCTCAGACGCCCCTCAAAACCGTCGAAGGCACCACCCCTCGGGACGCCCTTCCGCCACCCCCACTGCGAGCAACACCGGCCCGCAAGGGCGCACGCTGTGGGGCCGGTGCTGGGTCCCCACGCCCGCACCGACCGCACCCGGGACACACGGGTTGCGGCACCCCGGGTACCCGCCCCAGAGGACGGGCGGCCGGGGGAGGGACAGCGCCTGACACCAGACGCCCCTCACAACGCTGGCAGGCCACCCCCCCTGGGGACAGCCCCGCACCAACCCCGCGGCACGCAGCCCCCACAGGGCATGCAGGCCAAGAAGACAGTGTTGGGCCCCCACACCCACATGCCCGCGCCCGCAGCACGCGGGTGACGGACCCCAACAGCCCGCCCAGTGGGCGGGCAGTCGGGGGAGGGGGAGAGGCTGACCTCAGACGCCCCTCATGACGGTGGAAGGCACCCCGCGCGGGGACGCCCCTCCGCCACTCCCACAGCGAGCACCGCCGGCCCGCAAGAGCGCACGCTGTGGGGCCGGTGCTGGGCCCCCACGCCCGCACCGGCGAACCGGGGCACACGGGTCGCGGAACCCCGGCTGCCTGCCCCAGAGGACGGGCGGCCAGGAGAGGGACAGCGCCTGACACCAGACGCCCCTCACAACGGTGGCAGGCCACCCCCCCAGGGGACGGCCCCCCGCCACCCCCACGGCACGCAGCCCCCACAGGGTATGCAGGCCAAGGGGACCGTGGTGGGCCCCCACACCCACACACACCCGCGCCCCCAGCACATGGGTGGCGGACCCCAACAGCCCGCCCAGTGAGCGGGCAGTCGGGGAAGGGGGAGCGCCTGACCTCAGACGCCCCTCAGAACGGTGGAAGGCACCCCTCCCGGGGACGCCCTCCCGCCGGCCCCACTGCGAGCAACACCGGCCCGCAAGGGCGCACGCTGTGGGGCCGGTGCTGGGTCCCCACGCCCGGGCCGACACCACCCGGGACACACGGGTCGCGGAACCCTGCCTGCCCGCCCCAGAGGACGGCCGGACGGGGGAGGGACAGCGCCTGACACCAGACGCCCCTCACAATGATGGCAGGCCGACCCCCCCCCGGGGACGGCCTCCCACCAGCCCCGCGGCACGCAGCCCCCACAGGCCGGGCAGGCCAAGGGGACAGTGTTGGGCCCCCACACCCACACACCCGCGCCCGCAGCACGTGGGTGGCGGACCCCAACAGCCCGCCCAGTGGGCGGGCAGTCGGGGGAGGGGGAGTGCCTGACCTCAGACCCCCCTCACAACGGTGGAAGGCACCCCCCCCGGGGACGCCCTTCCGCCACCCCCACTGCGAGCAACGCCGGCCCGCAAGGGCGCACGCTGTGGAACCGGTGATGGGTCCCCATGCCCACACCGACCGCACCCGGAACACACGGGTCGCGGTACCCCGGCTGCCCGCCCCAGAGGACGGGCGGTCGGGGGAGGGACAGCACCTGACACCAGACGCCCCTCACGTCGGTGGCAGGTAACCCCCCCCCCGGGGACCGCCCCCCACCACCCCCGCGGCACGCAGCCCCCACAGGGCGTGCAGGCCAAGCCAGGTAGGGGGGAACCGGGACCGGACCGCCCCCCCCCAAGCAGGCCAGACGGAGCAAGGGACCGGGGGAGGACACGCGGAGGGGCACGGACCACCCCGAACGGCCCTACCAGCGCCCAGTGCCGGGACTGCGCGAGGTGCGCACGCCACACCACCCAGGGGGGGGGGAGCGGACGCCGCGGGAGCGCGAGCGCACACACACGCAAAGGGCACGCATGGACTACCAGAAGGGCAACCGGACCGCACTCGCGGAACGCACAGACCGCTTGGAATGGCGTACCAGCGAGCGAGGGTAAGGGACACCCGAACGGGACGGCCCGCCACACGCAGCGCGGGACACGCGGGGCGGGAAGGGGGAAACGGGAGAGACACAACACCAGGTACCGGCCCGAGCCCCCCGAACCGGCCGCGGGCGCCGCGCACACACGGACGGGGCACTGCACCCGCCAAGGCAGTAGTGGCGCACTGCGCCACGCCCCAGCCCCTAGGCTAGGCAGCCTCCGCGCCAGCCAAAGGGGGTCCCACTGGCGACAAGCCAGTAGCACGGGCCCGGCGGCGCCGGCGCCCCGGGCGACCACGCATTAGGGGGGCGATGCGGTGGGTAAGCACCCGCAGCCACGGCTGCAAATTGATGCACTGACCGGGGAGTGGCGAAACGGGGAAGCCGGGGAGGGACGGGGCTCCGAGCCCTGTGAACCCGGGGGACTCCGCCACCAGGCAGGAGGTGCGTCTTGGAGGGCCCCCCACTAGGACCCGGTGGGGAGGATATCACCTGGCCCGACCAGGTGGCCCCCCGGGGCCGAAAGGCGTCTAGTACCCGCAAAATCAAACCTCAAACCTCAGACCTCACCTCCCCCTAGTCGGATACGTACCCAGAAAACCAGGTCCAGGGCTCCACCGGAGCGTCCCCGTCAGAACTCTGCGGGACAGGTCAGCTCGAACCCCTTGTTCCGCAATTTGCGGGCCATCCTCATGAATCGGCTTCCCTTGTTGGCGTTGCCGTCATCACCACCTTCATGCTCACGCTTGGCCCCTTGCTCTCGCTGGGCCTGTGTCTGCGCGCGTGTGGTAGGACCAGACTGCCCTCCAGAGGGCTCGGAGTTCCCCCCTGGATTAGGGTTGGGGTTGCCTCCGTTCTTGTCCTGGTTCTTGTTGTCCTTGTCTGGCTGGCGATTAGCGCCTCCTCGTCGTCCACCTTGGCTCTTGTCTTGGCCTTTCCCACGACCTTTCGACTTGCCCTTGCCGGAGTCGTTGCCGTTGCCCTTGCCACGGCCCTTGCCAGAGCCTTTGCCAGGATCTTCGCCCTTCAGCTTCGCTATAAGGCGCGTCTTGTGGTAGCACTCATCCTCGTAGTGCTTCCTCTTCCCACAAAAAGCACAGGTGATGGTGCACCTGTATTGATCCGGCATCTTAGGCTTGGCGCCGGTGTTGGTCTCCTGCTTTTTCCCCTGGACCACGAAGCAAACGTGCTGATCGCAGTCGGGGGCGTGTTGCAGGTGACCATGCTCATCTCTGGCGTCACACCAGAAGAGCTCCTTGACATTGTCCATGATACTGGTGTGCTTGGGGGTAGTCCCCTGTCCAGGTCTGGGTCCTTGGTACCCTTTGCCATGGCTTCCACAACCTCCTCCTCCGGGACGGTAGGCTTTCAGGGGCTAGTCGCTTTCTTTCTCCAGCGGCAGCTCCAAGAGCAGCACAGACAAATCTTCGTAGTTGAGGGCTCTAGTCTTGCGCTTTGCCGTTGACTGGCACTGGTCCCACAGCTCCCAAGGGAGCTTAGCCACCAACCAGAAGAGCAGATTGTCGCTGTTTTCGGAGCCGGGCGTTAGTGGTCCCGCCCAGTGGTCCAGGTCAGCCAGTAGCTCGGAGACCCCGGCTGGTTTGGGGTTGTTGGGCAGCACGGCCAGGTTCTGGATCTCAGCCCTGATGGAGAGGTCGGTTTGGTAGGTAGTGTACAGCCTCTCCAAGGCAACCAACACGTCGGCAAAGGTGGCGGACTTCGTCACGATCTGCTTGACCTGCTTCTCCAGGTACTTGGTCTTGCAGCACTGCAGGAGCAGATCACACTTGACTCGCCCACTAGCATGGGTCTGGCCGGTCATTCGGAGGAACCGGCCAAAGTTCTCAGCGAACTCGCTGAGATCCTTGCCTGTGAACTCAGGCAAGTTCACCACAATTTTGGAGGTGGCATGTGCCTTAGCCTCCTGAGACCTGCATCCCTCAGGGCGCTTGGTCTTCCTCTTCTTCTTCTTCTTCCGTCCACTCGGGTTCTCGGGGTCCTCAGGGTGGTCGTCCTCCGAGGGCGGAGCAGAAGTCATGGACGGCGGCTCATTGTCAGAGGGGTCTCCGCCTAGGTCACTAGAGCCATAAGGCTCCACGTCAACCATTGCCCTTAGGGCTGTCAGCCCCAGCCGGTCCAGCTCGGCTCTTGTGGAATTCCCCACATGGCTGTAGGGACTTCGCCCACGCAAACTGCACCCTGTTTTGCGCGTCGAACGCGCAGAAAAGGACCGGTTCGCAACAGGGCAAAAAAACTATTTTTTTGGATGTTTGATGAACGTGATTTTAGACGTAGTGAAATAAATTGCTTCTTTAGTGTTGTGCAACTCCGTGTTCCTCAATGTGACGTTTTTTACATTTCTCTGGCGTTGTGAGTGCGCGAGGCCTCGCGCACTCAAGATATTCAAAAATAGAGTTTACCATGAAACCTAAAAACCCGTAAGGACTGGCGTTGGCGGAAATACGCAGCTCGGTACACGGTATTAAAAGTAGGATTGTGTTGCCCACGGAGCATCGGAAGTGTAGGACTGTCGGACTTCCCATGTCAGGGGAAACATATGTACTGTAAAGTGAAAATAAAATACAAATTTAGGCACCCGGAGTGCGCCAGGCCTCGTGCACTCAGGTCACGTTATGTATTGAATTTGCAGAATGGAAATAACGCGTGCAATTGTAGGTACAGTACGAGACGGACAAACACATTTGATTTTTGCGGTGTATGTGTGTGTAGACACCATGTTGGTCAGATATAACGAGGTATAGAACATTGTCCCACGGAAACAATCAGTGCGCGATGCCTCGCGCACTTAAACGACGGAAGAAAATGAGAAAGCAGACAGGTCAGGCTACGCCGGTTTTTACATTCCCTGTCACGGCTACCACCTGTGACATTCGAAAATACATCGGTAACCTTCGTCATATTTTTCAGGGGATCAGGGGAATGATTTGTTTTTTTCCAACAGCCACTCAATGGCAGATGTGTCCAGTTCTAATAGCGGCCGTAGCCTTCGCTGCGCGATAGATATGGTTTTCTTTTCCAACTGGGTTTACAGACGGAAACAGAATAGGAAATTGTGGTTGCGAAAACGGTTTTCGGTTACTGGGAACGGAGCGCACGCAGACACCAAATACAATCTGCGGCGGCAGCACACGCACCAGAAATGACAACAGGAAAAGGCCAGATGCTTTCAAACACACTTTTTTTAAAGATCGCTGTGCGAAATGATAATCAAAATATGTGCGCAAATCTAATTCCACAGAGAAAGACGCAAAATGCCACTTCGAGCCAGAAAATCCGTAACGCATCAGATGATAGCAGAAGTAAGCAAAAGAGCAGCAGCACTACGAGAGGCATGCGCGGCAGAACCAGCATACCAAACATCAGACGACCTGTGGAAAGGACTCAAACGAAACGACCTGGCGGCGCAACTGGTTTTAATATTTGCACAGCGGCTCAGGTTCAACAAAAGAACGCGCCACAGTTTACCAGCAGCTAAAAGGCAGGAGGACAAGCACTGGGTGCGCATTTTGCGACAGGAGGGCTGGAACCTGTACCTGTTGATGCGTCAACGGGCAGTACCAAACAGGAAAAAACCGGGAAACAAAACAGGGTACCTAACGCAAACAGAAAGACGAACAAAAGTACGACTTGGGCAAGCAGACGCTGCCGCAGATACAGTGGACGAACAGGCAGCAGCAGCACTTACACCTATGATTTTGTGGGGCATTCTGCGGCCAAAACCGCATTTACGCTACCGCACTGGATCTGAAACGGACCACTGGATCTGAAACGGCCGCGGTGCCAAAAATTTGTCGTTCAAACATGATTTTTTGCAAAATCCATTGCTTGAATACATTTGATTCCTTGGCACAAAAGTGTGGATGTGTCAGAACATTACAATGCTGTGGTTGAATCTAAAGATGCCTGCCAAAAGTCGGTTTAATATTGTTGTTCTGCTGTTTTTGTGCAGCTCAGCTGTAGTGCAGATCGATCCGGACATTTCCGGCTATTGACTGCTAAATTTAAACACAACATCTGTGACTAACGCTAAGTACTAAATGCCTTCGTTTTGCCTTGCTTGCAAACACAACGTTGAACTGGTGAGAACTGTTGAGAACTGAGGCCCCTGGGACTTGATTTGTGTTGCTGGTAAAGGTTTCGGAACAGTTGACAGTTGACGTGCTGTGCACTTGCTTGTGTTGTGCCTTCTTTGCCCGGTCTTGGCTCTGTGAGTTTACTATTTGCCTGATTTGTTGCAAAGCCTGTTCTGCAACCCTTGACTCTCCCTGAAAAGGGATCTCCTGTGGTGCAGAAGTACCCATTCCAACGGTCAGGCTTTGTAGCTCATCTTTGGCAAATAGTCTCAAACTTGCAGGCACGGGCCCTTTGCACCGCACAATGCTCAAAGGAACTAGGCTTCAAAAAGGTTGGCAGGTGTTTGAAATGACAATGAGAACTGAGGTGTGTGGTTAACTGAGAAGTCAGTT